>VWYH01002905.1:187496-381517 GCA_013399365.1 Pampusana beccarii | reverse complement strand
GCGGGCGGCCCGGGTCGCTGCCCCGGCGGCTGTCAAACACGGCGGGCGGGGCGCCCCGCGATGCCGCTACCGGCGGCGGGCGCTCCGCGGCTGGTGCTGCCGGCTGCTGCACGCCCAGCTCCGCTCCTCTCCTGCTGCCGGTGCGCCCCTCGGCCACATTTATATAGATATTGGGCACTTACGCCCGATCCACCTTCGGAGATGACGTATCCGCTGCGTATTTAAGCAACGCGGCCAAGTGCGGTGATTGGAGCCGGAGAAGCGGGGATAAGTGACTGAGGGCCGCGGGGCCGCGGCCGGGGCAGCCCCCCCTTTNCCCGGCCCCGTCCGGGGAAGCCTGCGAGTCCCGGCCCGGGCTCCCCCGGCCCGGGAGCGTCCCAGCCGCAGGCCCCGCCGCCCCCGACTGCGGCGTCAGCCGCGGGGATCCCGCAGCTCCCCAGGCCACACCCGCCCACCTGGGCCGCCCGGACCCCTGCCCGCCAGCAGCGGGGTAAAAGAACCGGGACCTGTACAGGTCTCCACAAAACCAGCTCTGAGGTGCGTTCCAGTGCGTGAAAATAAACAGGATTACGGGTGACGTTTATATTACTGTATTTAGACCGTCAATAACTTAAAAATACAGCGAAAATGTACATCATTTTTACATGTTCCATTTGGTTTGTATTTGTTAGACATTCTCTTTTTGTCTAAATTAGCCAGGAGGGGACAGTGCAAAGAGACCAGCGGTGGGACAAAACGCTAATCGCTGGGATGGGTCTGGCGGTCGAAAGCGCATACTGACAAACAGATGCGGCACGAAACCAACAGTGGCAAACCTATTCCTTACTGTAACCTGGGGAAAGGAACCCGGGATCTTACAAAAGTACAGTTAGAAATAGTAACCCTGAGGAACAAAACCAAAACAAAACGTCACATTATAAAGAGCTCAAATGGTTATTTATATTCACAACCTCAAGATTAAACCCTTTTCCAGAACAAAGCCTATAAGCCCTAATGCTAAATAAATATCAAGTCTAGTTGTCAGGTAGTTTTCAAAGGTACTAAAAATCAAAAGATTTTTTTCATACCTCCAGACTACAAAATCTGGTATACAAAATTATGTCAACTCACTTTAAGGCTAATATACATTTAATGCAGAAAACAATAGGTGGCATCTGAAATGCAAGTATCTGAATGCTTTAAAAAAACCTATTAAATTAGGATTCATCCAGAAAACAGCAACTAAGGGATCATTTCTCAAATAATTACTACCTGGAGCAAAATTTTGGACACCATGTCTGCAAATATTTAAATAACGTATTTACAGTTCAGCTGTTCCATTATTGAGCTGCTTTTTATTGTACAGTCTCATTTTTCACCATTTGTTTACAATATACAAAATAGTATTCGATCCGTTAAAAATACATACAAAGAATTGTTTACTGAAGACTCCATGTACAAGCCATCTACTGCACTTTTTCCTTTACTTGATCAAATGAATGTCCTAACTGATGTGACTGTTTGCTTAGTAGAAATACTGGCTAAGAAACACCTCTTAGCATGATGAGCTAGCATCAATTTAACAGGCCTATGTGTGCTGAGACATACCATTCACTAAACTCCTAAGTTGCTTTACTACAGTCTCTATTAACTTCTGCTTGTCACGATCATTCTTCCTGAACTGAGCAAAAATGTTGTTCTTTTTGCTAGAGTCTTTCATTCTGGAGAAATAAAAAAGCAAACAACACAAACACGTTAGAAACAATTTGAAAAGGAAAAATCTAACTACTTAAACAGGTTTACTTTTGTTCCTATTTTGATCTTTCTGCTGATAAGAACGGAAAGATTACAAACCCTGTTTAACTATGTGTTCTTAAATTAAAATTCTCCAATACAGAACTCATTTTAATAACATTACTTCAGAAATCACCCGTAAGTATTAAGCAAGTATCATTCAGCAGGACACTTGCCCTACCAATTGCGTTAGGAGAGAAGCAAACCAGAAAACACGTTAGCATCATCTGCTTCTGTGCTAAGTTCAGACCCAGCGAATGGGCACAGTTTTTTTTTTTGTTCATCATCAAATTACCCGATATCGTTATTGCTAATCTCCTGTATCAATGGATTTAAAACGAAATTCGGGAAATAAAATGAACTGAAGCAACAATATTTTGTAATAATACAGGCGATACATACCCTCTGTGAACTCTGCAAAATACATATTCATTGCGGGCAGGAGAGGAGAGAGAACACCGTTAGAAAACGCCTTTAAATCACAGGGCACTTCGATGCAGCTTTTTAAAACAGGTTGATCCTGCTCTGGCGGCAACGCACCCTCCTTACCCTGCCCTCCCCAGTCCGACCGCCGGGCCAGCCCAAACGCCCGCACCGGCTTCACCGCGGCGAAACCCCGCACGTCGCCCTGCCCTAAAGCGGCGACAAGGCAGTCGGGACTTGCTACCGGGGCCGCGGCCCCGCCCGCGGCTCTGAGAACCGGGACAGCGCCGCACCGCCGCTCCCGGGAGGGCGGCCCGGCTCCGACTCCGGCCCCCGCTCCGNCTCCAGGAGCGTGAGCGCCGTGCTCGGATTGACCCGCAGATACTTGGAGGTGGCCTGCCCGTAGTCAGCCAGGTAGGTGGACCAGTCCCACACCATGAAGAGGTCCAGGAGCTGGGGGGAAAGAAGCGGGTGAGGGGGCGCGGAGCGGCTCTGCGGGGAACAGGAACCCGCTCGGCCCGGGCCCGGCCGCAGCCCCTCGCCAGGAGCCAACAGCCTCTTCACCTGCCCTTTGCTTTCTTCATCGCCTTCTCACCCCGCTCCGTGCGCTGGCAGGCGGCTGTCCGGGTTCGGCCCTAGCAGGGGATGCTAACGGCTTCCCGCTGTTGTTTCGGGAGCTTGCTTTACCGTAGGGAGCAGGAAGGGGATAGTCACGGTAATTTAAACCAGAGGTTCAGGTAGTCTCAATTAAGTGAATTAAACAACCCCTGCTGCACTCTCCATGGTGACTGATCCCTGTGACTCAGCCCCAAGCCCTGGGCACACTTCTGGCCCAAACAAACCCCAAACACTGAAATGGGGAAACAAAGAGCCTCCAAACACAGCCCTGCGTCTGGCCAAATCAGGCCTTTGGCTCACGGTCTTGGAGCTGCTGTTCAACAAAACGGACTGCCTTCACAAGTGGATGCAGTGCTTAACCTCCAGCAGCCGGTACCTTTGCAACCATCAATGCCCAATTCCCCCTCTGCCATCACGGGGTGCAGGCCCGGTGCCGCTGGGCGCCCTGCCCAGGTGCCTGGGGCCAGGGCACCGGCAGCCCTGCTTTGGAGCTGGTGGGCCCCACTCCCATTGACGTCAATGGCGAGGCACCCCCAGCTTCTCCCCGTGTCTGACGGCTGGCCTTATCCTGCTGCTGCGGGCTGACGTGGGCTTGTTCTCGGGCTGCCCTGTGTCAGCCAAACCCAGTCTTCAAATAAGCATAGGGAACCATTAGCGATGCTTTGGCCCGGCTCGCAGTGCCCGTGGCTGCTCCCCTGAGCTGGGTCCTCAGCATAACCTACAGCCCTGGCTTGCCTGGGGGCCTTGCTACATTGGTAATGCTGGAAAGGTGGGGTGGAACAGGATTTTCTGTAACAAAACCACTCGAAGAAATATAACAGACTACTGCAAGTTGTACCATTTTGCTATCTAAATAAAGAACCCTGTTCACTTTAAACATTTGCTTCTACTAAGCCAGACCAGAGCTGGTGCAGCCGGGGCACAACAGCCGTGGCCCCTGCTCCCGCAGGCAGAGCCACAGCGGGTGCTCACTCCTCACACTTCTCGGACCACACTAAGAGAAGGGCTGCACCTCTGAGAGCCTTGCCTTACGCGAGCTTCCCAGTCTGACAAAAATCACAGGTCTCCAGCAATGTTCATCCCCAAAATGATAATACCAACTTAATTACAAAATAAAAGCAAACACCTGGTCTTCACAGCTTCAAATTTGTGTCTTTCCTCCAAATTTTTCCAATTCCTAACCCTTCTTATGTTATTTCCAAATAAAGTGTCTAATTTAAATAAATTATTTTCTAAGTAATTATTTCTTCTATACTTATAGTATACTCTTTTATGAATACGTAGTGACATTTCCTGGCCTTATAACGGACCTTTGACACAGTTACCGCTCTGTGAACAACTTTGTTGTTACGAAGTCCTCCAGAGACCATTACAGACCTCAGTGACATCTAGATTTTACATGTAACTATGTCATATGGGTGAAAGGTGTATAAAAAATAAGGAGGTGACTTCATTCTCTACTGACTACATATCCATGATAGCTGCCAAGGTCAAACGCAGATGGTTCTTACAAAGCGCTTTCTCAGGTTGGGCACCATCAGTTCTCCTGCTGAGCTGAAGAGAACATGCCTTTAGTCACTAAGCAGACAGATTTGGGAAGGCTCTGATAACTCAGGAACTAGTGGCATCTGTGAAACAGTGTCAGTTGCTGCTTCACATTTAATCATTTCTTATTACCTGTGTTACAACACTTGGTAGCACCCAGCCCTCAGAGGCTGTAAATTCAAAAGCATGATCAAAAGAGTGGAAAGATAGGAGAAGCAGATGCAAAACACAAGCTGGGAGGATAAAGCTGACAACTACAGGAACCCAAACTATATAATTTGGAGACTTCACGTTCCCTCGCTGTTACAGAGAAGCAAAGAGAACGTATTAATAAATTACTACTAATTACAATGCCACTTGTCACGGGCTCCACATGGGAGACAGTCCTTTAGAAAGGACTGTGCCAATGCTCCTGCAACAGTTGTGCTCAGTAAATCGAAGCTGAAAGATTTTATTTGTTATCTCTATTGTAACACTGAAATTGAGGATTCTGCGTAAATCCTAAACAATCCTGAAGCTCTGTACCCTCTTAGCAATGTGCAGCCTAAAGGCATCGATGACTGTTACAATTACAGTGCTGACAGGTTCAAAGAAACTTTGCTGCCAATATCACATGAGTAATTTTCATACCATAATTCCAGTGCCTGAATCAACCGTCTGATGGTGTTGTTGCTCTGGGACATCTCAGTGATAGTGATAGCCAGGCTGGAAGATCACACCTCATTTGTCACCTGACCAAATACAGGTAGGCATGTAGAGCCCTAAAAAGATCATGGAGTCTGTTGCTTTTCAACACATGCGGTAAAACAATGTCCCAAGAGAACATAAAGCATACTCTGTGCACTCCAAGACAGTCCTGGCTCTGAAGAGTGAAGACCCTGAGAGACACTATCGGCAAGGGGGATGTACCCAGAGCCTCTTCCCTGCTCTACACTTGGTCAAAGAGCTGCACATAACCAGCCTCATGCTAATAAATCTCCTAAGTTACAGCAGTTGTCATGACATGTGTCAGGTAACACAAAGGACCAGGGACACGCAATCAGATGACACATGCCACTCAGCCATAGCTCCCTTCCCTCCTTCTGTATACATGTTCAGAGGGTGCAGTGTCACAAATGTGCCCTGCTGCTGGTGTAAACACAACAGGGAGCTGCAGACACTGCTGGAGACCAGGCTGCTGCTGTGCACAATTATGCATTGTGCCCCCCTCACAGCTGCAGTTCTGCACTGTGACATATTGCTGTATGTAATGGGCTTTGACAGCACGTACTGTATGCTGTGGGTGGGCAAGAGCTGCCTGGTGTGCAGCTCTTTGGGTCTGTGTCCTGGCCATTCATATCACCTGCATCTGACTTGGCACTTGGCGGATGCAGAGTCAACGCCTGCGCTTTGCGAGGGGAGCAGGCTGGAGAGCAGCCAACGGCAGCAAGGACAGTCTAGCAGAAACGAGCTGCTCATCCCAGGACAACCACACGTGTGTGGAAAACAACTTCAATCCACCCATACAAAGCTTCCCTCGAGCATAACCCCGAATTTACGTTCACTCCTGCAGCCACGCTGCAGAGGTATCCACTTTACAGTCTGCTTCAACTTCTGCTGCTCTGTTCCCTTCTGATTTACACTGCCTTTTGCTACAAAAATGTGTGCCTTATTTAAATGAAGTACTTTAATTCCTCTTCCTTGTATAGAAAGACTTCTGTTGAAGTGGGACGGTCTTGGCCACATGCATATGATTTGGAAGACAGCCCATCCATTCAAAGATGCAGAAAGATATTTGGGCTACTTCATGTGATTTGAGCATACTCCTGGAAAGACAAAGCTGATAATGAAGCACTGGCCTACCCAATCCTTCTGTAGAAGATTTTTACTTTAGTAAAGCATAAAGTTATATTGAAATTTATACATAAAGATTATTGAAAATAAGAGAAGAACATGAAGATGCAAAAAGTATTTTGTAGTTCACACAAACAGATAGCTACATGGAATTAATAATGAAAATTTGGCCAACTCTTCCATGGAGGAAAAAACAATCCAACTTTATCCCTACCTTTTTGCTGTTTTTTTCACTCAGAACAGATGCATATTAGAACTATTTTATAATTGACCGGGACTAGGTGTGTGCAAAACCACAGGGAGAGCAGCCTTTGGTAATGTTACATGGTACTCAAAATGAAGAAATAATGGAAATACTTTTTGGATTTGGCTCGGGATGCTGATATGACTCATACCACAGAGATGTAATACGTGGGATATGTTAAATTCCTCTGAAATAAAAGACGGTTGCAAATCTCTGCAGTTTTAAATACCATTATTACTACTAATGTGAAAGAAGAAAAATTGTATCAAGGGCAAGTCATCATAAAAGCATTAATTTTGCCAAAGAATATTAGCTACAATTAAAAAAAAGAAGGCAAGCAAAAATCAACAAACATTTAGGGGATTTAAGTTCAGGTGGGCTCAGCTTCCTAATTGTGAAGCATGAAGTGCAGGGAATTTGCTGGTTTTGTCACAGTAGTTCTTATTGTGGCAACTAGAATCAACTAATTAAAGGTCAGATTAAAGCAACTATTTTATCCACTAGAACTGTCACTGTTACCGAGAGAATAACTGAAAATGTGATGCACTGCCTAGCAAGGAATGGTCCACACTTTTCAAAGTTAACGTGCACGGAAAACACCTCAAAGCGGTCAGAAAGGCAGTCTCTCCTGTGACTGTCTGGAGCCTGCAGGCAGCGCAGACCATCAGCTGGTAGTCGGCTGTTCAGCCTCACCTAAGGAGCCACCCAAGGGTGCTCTGTCAGAACCAGCTTATCATGGAGCTCAAACACTGTGAAGCACCTAATAAACTAGATATAAGTACTTCAAGAACAATGGCACTGTTGTACTCTCTTTATCCTGTAACAACCATGAAAAATAAGAATAAGCTAAGACAGGAAACGCTATACCTGAGAATTCTATAACAAAGCAGAATATGCTTCCCTAGCAGCAAGGGAAGCCCTATCGAGTAGGAAGAACTTGCAGAGCAGTGTGTGCACCTGTGTGTCTGAGCTGTTGCCAAAAAAAAAGGGGGGGTTTTAAAAAAAAGGAACAAGCTTTATTCTCTTATCCTTTCTAGTATACCAGATAGGGTGTCAAATAGACTGTCCGCTTCCTTACATTTACAAGTTAGATAGAGTATGCACTTCTGCCTTATTTAGAGGATTTGCCTCTTCTAAAGGTGCAATAGAAGGGGAACCTTTATCCAACATCTTGGAACCATCGGGGTGATGATCAGAGAGCATCACGTTCCTTTTACTGTATATGAAACAGTGTTGCTTTCTCAAACCATCACATTATTAGTCACATATATGTCCACATAGATAAATTAAGCCTCTGGCTGCTGTTGTACACTTGCATTTTAAACTATGCCCTGCAATACTTTAATTTTCTAATTTTCTTGTTCATGTGTCTGTATTTTCTAAATGCCTTTTATGTCTAACATTAGGTTTTTCTGCTCAAAATAAGTACCACTTGGGAAAAAAGGTGTTTATATAAAGGCTATATTGACCTTTTACATTATATAGATAACACTGCTGTTTTGAACTAGAAGACTTTAATTTTAAACACAACATTTTTATTGTAAGATACTATTTGTTGTTGTTACTTTAAGATCTTGATAGCTACTGGGTTTGGTTAACACAAAACATTACAATATTGATGCTATGTTGAAAAAAAGGTCTAAAGATTTTAGGGACAGAATTCTGGTTTCAAGTAGGGCACTTGGCACCTATTCTCCCATGTCAGTACTCTTGCATTTTCCCAATATCTAGGTGATATGGTCATGTTTGGATAGAAATTACTGGTAATCATTGCTCAGTAACGCTTTGTCTTGCATTACCTAAAGTCCCGAGCAGCTCAGCCGTGGTCCTGTATTTAGGCCATCTTGTAATTACATGAGAATTTTGTGCACTGGGAACTGCTGGAATCGACCATCCGGCCCTTTCAATGCTGTTTGAGCCTCTTGTCACATCCCCAAATATCATACAGATGCCCTTTCCTTTTTACTTTTGGGCAACTGTCAGGAATAATCTTGGAAGAGAATGCAACTTTGGGAACTAGCTATGCGCAGAGTCAGCCCAGCAAAAGGGACAGAAGGAGGAGACAAGGAAATGGGGGCACTGTCCCTTAGACACCACCAGTTGTGTCAGCTACACTACAAAAATCCTAAGTATAAATTATCAAGGTAGCATAGCATGAGCTGGAATGGTGCCGTTATCCCTTCTGACGTAGCAAGAGCGTCAGCAAATATCTTTGGTTGTGCTATTGTACTATCACACGGAGATTCAGGAGCTGGAGAAAAAAAATTAGGAGTCGTACACTTAATATCCTGCTTACCTTTCTGTAAAATCAAATATTCCATCAAAAGAGATGTTTTTTTTTTTTTCAGATATCACTGTCAGTTATGTCCTTCTGTCCCACTCTCCTTGCTCACAAGCTGAATATTCCGTATGCTAAACAGTTTATTAACCCCTAATCACCCAGTTACTTCTGCACTTGATTGCATGTGTAATTACCTTTTGTCAGGTACAATTTGCCTGATAAACATGTCAGAACACTTGCTGCTTAGTCTGTTGAAACAGATAAATGCTGTCTTTCCACAGCCTTGGGGCATAATTAACAGGGAAGAAAAAGGCAGTTATAAAAACAGACAGAAGCTGATTCAGAGCGGCAGGAGCTCCCAGCGTGCAGCCCGCCAAGGCCCAGCGCACGGCCGCTATGCTTGCCTGAGCCCCATTGAGCTCCAGCCTGCTGTGACAGGGCAGCCCTGCTGCCCTCAACAACTCGGATTTAAAGTAGGTTTCCACGTGAACTTCAGAAAAAAGAGTGGGATGATGCCTGTTTTTTTAAAAAAAGAAACAAAAACAAAAAAAGCCACACACAAAGCCCCCCAAACACAACAACAACCAACAAAACAAAACAAAACTACCCAACAAAGTGAAGTAGCAGATAATGATATTGGTAGAGTCCCTGTCATCGTTACTTGTTGGATGCTCAAGCAGACTCCTTGGGATGGCACCAGGAAGCAAAAAATTAAGAGAAGGCAGAGGGAAAAAAAAAATCAGGAAAAGAAAAAAAAAGGCAAGATTAAAAAAAAATGCTTTGTGGCATTTTTGAGCGCAGTTGCTTCTGATTTCTGCCCTGTAGTGTTTGCAGGTTATGTACCCACACGCTACGGGGAGTGCAAAAAAAAGAAATCCTTACCTGACCTCTGGGTAACCCAAACAGGAGATTAGCCCATTTCCAAGCAAAGCAGGTTGTCACACTGTTAGGCCAATTGCTTCTATTGACACTTTGCATAAACATCTTACACAGGGTGATCAGAAAGGACTGTTATGCCATTAACGCTCTTTTTATTTTTTTATACCTAAGCCTTACAGAATAAAGGCCTTTCTGAGGAAGGGATAACAAAAGGGTCAAAAGGTCACAAACATTCTTTTAAGTAGGTAAAAATCGGGCAAGTTTAGATTCATTCAAAAGTGCAAATTGGAACTTTTTTGTATCTTGTGACATTCCAGCATGCTCAGCTTTTTCTAATTTTACTTTTAGCAAATTTATTAATCTACTTAATTGTGCATCTTTACTTTTAAGCAAGAAAATTATAAAATCTTCATTTTAGGAAATAGCAACCCATCTAATCTTCTCAGCCAATCAGTAATCTAAACAGGTTTAAGACATTACCATTAAAATCCTCATGGGGAACAGTGTGAAAATATACATATTTTTTTCCTGAAGTGGTACAACTGAACAGTCTCTCACATGTAGTTTTCACCTATAATTTACACAGCATGTGGTTCACACTGTGTACACAGCAAAATATTCTATATTTTCCTTTGTTTTGTTTTTGCTTTGATCAGATATGGAAACAATCTCCCTTTAATAGTATAAAAGCCACCTGCTGGGCCTTGCAGACTACAGCTAATTGGTAAATTCTTTGAAATTTAGATATAATGGATTTTGACCTCTTTAATTAAAAAAATCCCAAAGCTTAGAAAACTGGTGAACTCTTCTGGGAAATGAATGGTGCCAAGCATATACAACTGCAAGCTATGCCAAATATTTTTTTAGGAGAGAATACAGAAATAACATTGCATTTTTTTCCTTGAGGGTACACAGCTTTTGACCTAGAAAAAAAGCCCCGTGACTGTTGTTTGCTATATATAATTTAAGTCATAAAGATAAAGGAACAGCAAATATCTTAATATTTCAATTATTACTATTGGTATGGGGGTTTGGAGCTAAAAACCTCCAAAGGGGACTTTTTCATTTTAAACACAGGAAAGTCAGGAAGCCACTCACAAATGTCCCACTCCTCAACAGTTCCCATTCCAAGGAGCTCACACCATACCTAAACACACCTTTTACGCAGAAGGACAAATGGGTTTGATGACCGAAGAGGAAGCCTGTCAATCAGAATCATCGTTGTTTCATAATTTCTGACATAACGTGAACCTTCCAGTGGAGCTATAATCTCCTCAGTTTGCGAACTCTCAGGCAACACTCTCTTCCCTTTGTTAAAACACTTATTTATACTCTGCCCAGCGTAATGGGGCCATGGTCCATGACTGGGACTCATCGGCACTGCAGTAATGCGGCTACACAACAACGACACTTTGTTTTTAGTCTCTGTTTATGTTTCATGCACAAGTACACATGAATATATGTTACACAGGTATACGCTTATGTCCAACAAATTAACAAAAAAAACCCTGCATGAACATGAAGATAACACCCCCATTAGTTCACCAAACGTTATCTCCCTGTTTATTAAAGCCTGCACACCATGAAAGCACTTACTAGATTGGAACTAAAATGTGAAGGACCAGAATCAGAGCTGGACAAAGACAAGTAAATCTCGTTCACTCTAAACATTTCCTGGTTGCAAAGGAACAACAAAAGTATCTAAAATACAGATATCTAAGTCCAGCTTACAAGGAAAAAAGAGTTTGCTAACTGTAGAGTAACACCGTACCAACCAAATGCAATTATCTCTTAATCAGTTGGTCTTTGTTACTGCTGACAAATATCTTGTTAGAGTGGTTAGCAAGTCTGCCTGCCACTTGCCAAAATATTTTGTTTTATTTACTCCTGGTGACTTATTTTGTGAATGTGGTGAATTTTAAAATCCCCCCTACTGATCACATAACTGGAATAACACACATTGGTCTTGTATTTCAAAGTGTAAATTGATCTCTTGATCTGTGAATGTCTCCCTATAGTTTATGCTACCCTTTTTCTGGATTGGTAAAACAAATGCATTTTCAAAGTGATGTTATGGGGATTTAGCTATGCAATTCCCATTAGTGTCAATGGGGGTCGCAGGCTAAATTCCTAGGCAATGCTTTGAAAACTGAGCCCCGGATTTTCAAAGGAAGGATAGTTTGTGTTAGAAAGGCAGTGTCTTTCAGCTTTTAAGCCACTGCATTAAAACGTGCTTTTTTTTTTTTTTAAGTACTATGTATTTAGAAATTGTGCCTAAATCTGGGATATTTAAATGTTCACAAGAATGAAATAGTTTTCGATTTAAATGTGTCCATCTGTTTCAAATTTGTAAGTGGAAATCTTCTCTGTCACTATCTTGAACGTTGGGATACAATCTTTTACACATTTGTAAGTATATAATGTATAAGCTCAGAGCTTATGACAGCTGAACCACTGGGAATTATTGCTACGCTAAAAAAACCCCAGAAGTTACTTGTATTCAAGTAAATCCTTTATAACCTAAATTCTCTGAAAGGGCAGAATTCTTTCCCAAAATCTGGACCTCGAGGTACACTTCGAGAGACGCCCGCTCTTGTTATCTTTGTGAACCAGCCCAAATACATTTTTTATTCTTCGGCACTTCAAATGAACTTAGGCCTGCTGACAAAACGCTTGCTGCTCAAGTCACAGGAAGAAGCTTTTTGCTCTTACCATAAGCAGAAAAACACTCACAACGTATAAGTTTTACAAATCCCATTGAAACTTCAGGCAAGATGTAACTTCTGAAGACAGTCCCTGAAAAATAGTCACTGAGGCAAATACAAATACCTAGGCCCTATGCAATACACAATCTAGCAACAAGTAATACTGGTTCAAATAAGATTTGTTTAATTACAGTGCAAATGTTTATTATGAAATGTGTTCTTCTCCATCATTAAAGAATAAGCTGGACTAGTAGCAATAGAAACAGGGAAGAGTTTGAAAAGCAGGAGCCTGGCAGACAGTCAAGTTCCAGAGGGCACGGGCTCGGGCCAAATTGCTCCCGTCAAGCCCGTTAGCCCGTACACGAAGTCCCTTTTGACAAAGCATAAAACTATGTCAATGGTAATATTTGTGTGGATTAAAAATTGTGTATTATGCAATGGTTAGGTCATTCACAATTTTTTTTGTTTTTGAGCTTCTGACGCAGAGGCGTACACGCTCAAACAGCACACAGGGGTGACAAGTGCAGCCCCGCAAAACAGGACATCTGCCTCTGACCGGAACGAGACTTTGAAAATACAGTTTCAGCTGTTAAAATCATGAAGCATTTAATATAGCACAGTTAAATTTAAGATGTCATTTTCATTTAGTTTTTTTTTTTTTCCAAACGTATGTTTGTCAGTAGTACTTAAACATTGAAATTTACCCAAACCATTATTAACTGAAGAGGCAATTTTTACAGTTTAGTTTATTTAAACTTAAACTTTCTATAAGGAGCTGTTTTCAACTGCACGAGACTTAGAACAGCCTTGCTTTAAACTCTTTGCTTAGAATAGGCTTGCTTTAAACTATTTGCTCATCTACAAAATAATGCCATAAACAGCACGTCTCTGGTTTAGAGAAAGTGAGACTAATTAAAAATGATCTAACCTGGTATAACTGGAATAAAATTTAAACACAAAACATGTTCACTTCAACTTCTATACTGTGTTCTGGAACTGAACACTCTTGTCCCATCTGTCATATATAATATTTAGCAGTATCCATGTGAGTAACTCTACATGCCTGCAGTCTCACCAGAGGTTAGTATATATACTATACCATGAAAAGTCATTTGACAAATGCTGTTTTGAACCAACTAATTCGAACAGTCCTTGTATACACACATACCTAATCTATACAGTCAGGTTGCTGTACCTTAGAACTAAACATCCATAGTGGTCCGCCCAAGTATAATTACAACACCACGTTTAAATTTCAGTCTGATTACTTCTAGGGTTGAAGGAAGGAATTTTAGATACACAGCCCTGGCATGTGAATGTAAACTGATGCCTATGGGAAGACAAGTAAGCAAGGCAGAGCTCCACGGCATCAGCCTTGTGTGCACAGAGGAGGTAAAGACTTCAGCTCTTTGTGTGAAGCTGTGGTTCACAGAACTGACCAAGAAACCACCAGCCTGGACACTGAGAATTAGCAATTCAGTGGTAAAACGGGATATTTCCTTCTCCTAGCTTTCCAGTTATTTCTTATATTCTGACTAGGAGCAAAACACTAGAAGAAATTACATCTAAGAAAAATAGTGAAATCACGTTGTTACAGAGATTGAGGCTTCCAACCTAATAGGAGGACATACATCAGGCCTATAAGGTTCATGAGAATGTCTTGAATTCGCAGCATTTGCTCTCCACAGAGGTCCATGATCTCAAGTGTGCACTACGAAACACATCATCTCCACTGAGGCAACCTGGGGTTGCACAGCAGATAGAGGGAAATAGTTTGTTTCAACACAACAGTTCAATTATTTTTTAATCTATAGCTTTTTGGTTTGGTTTATTGTTAAGGTTTGTGTGGGTCTCAAAAAGCTGCAGATCTAAAATTAAAAAAAAATTAATCACAGTCTTAGTGCTCCAGATTTTTCTCTTATGTGCCCATCAAAGCCCTCAGTATTTTATACACAAGGCATCTCTCTGGAAAACCTTTGCAGGAAGCATATACAAATATAGCAACTGTCCCATAAAATATCTCAGCTGATCTTGGGTGCTGAGTTAGAATACATGGAAAGCCACTGAAATCTAAGACATAATAGCCAGAAACCAGCACAACTTTGTTTGCATCCAGAAACAAAACTCCAATGCAACCCATAAGGCACAGACACTCACAGATGTGCTCATCATGAGTTTACAGTAAACAGAGAGTTATTTCTTCCAAAGCAGGGCATTCAGGGTATGGCTGCACAACCACCCTTCATAGCAGATGAAGTTACATCCCTTAGGGAAAGCTATACTAGACCTGGGAACCACTGGACAAGGAATTCCACAATCAGTAGCTCAGGAATGTAAATATAGGCAAGTTAAAAGCAAAGCCAAAACTCACTAGACAAAAGTTTTATATTCTTTCCTGGACAACCTTCACTTTCTTCTTCAGCTACTACAAGGCATTTACTTCCACATTTATATCTATCAAGTGACTCTAAAAACGTATTAACAAATATTACAGCCAGTATAACACCCTGGTACTTGTCTTTGTTTTTCTTGTCTAGACAACTTGGTTTAGCAAAGGCTTCCGAGCCCATTAAACTGCAGTAACAAGAAACCCGGATAACTCAGAACTTGTTTGGAGTTACCTGGATTTTTTGCTGTTGGCTTTTTGCAAAAGATCTTTCTTCTCCTGCTGCTGTGTTTGCAAACATATTAGGAAAACCCCTTTCTGCTTAATGTCAACAGTCCAATATTAGTTCTTTTGTAAGAAACACATATTCAAGAAATTACTCTCTTTAGAAGGTGATGCTTTTCCTTTAGAACAAGCCTTTCCTTCTCACTTCTCAGGTGACAATATTTTCTTGAAACGTTTCATCTGAAAAATTTGTTACAATTGCTCTGGAAGACGGAATAATTCCAAACTATGTAATAAGTCATTTGTAATAATTAGTCTTCACATTTTAGCTCCAACAGATCCCAATAACATGGAACTTTTGCTGAGTAATGATGGCACAATTCAGCCTCTAATGCCTCCTGCAATTTGAAAACCTCTTCCCCTGATTTTCCTTGCCACTTTGAAATGTTATCCCTTTCTGGTGAGTAATCCTGTGCTAGATTCTTTTGCTTCTTAAACGAACATTATTCTCACCCTTTATTGACTGACCACATCTATTATCACATGTAAGCAGTGTTAATCCTCTAGTAATTAACACCCTTATTAAAGTAATTTTAACTCAAAGAAGTTTAAATCGCATTATTGGTTTTATTTAATTAAGCTATGGGGACTGTTTTACACTGTCATTTGAGTTTTCAGCTTGTGCCTTTTCAATCTACCAGTTACACAGGTTCCCTGCACCCCCCCAGTTACCTGTGTATTTCTGTCTAGGAATTATTCAATACTACTCTGCTTCACTGTGAACTTTCTATATGGTCCTCTCTGTCAATGGATTCAAGACTTAGACACCATAATAAACACATTACCATCCCCCAAACTATCATTTGGATGTGCATTTCAACGATGTTATCGAATTTATCCTTCCACAGGGTTCAATACCTTTTTAGTGCTTAAATTGAAAGAACCACTTCTAATGTCCTTCTCATACATCCCAAGCAAGGGCAAAGATTTTTATTTAATCTTTAGACCGGCAAAAAGAAAGGAGAATCTGAATGCACTGAGTTGTACCACTTAAGAAGGCTGGCTCAGCACTTCTGCTACTTCAAAAATAAGTCAAGTTTTATAACTGCATTTTTGTCTGTGTGTCTACTGTATGTTTCTTTCTATGGGAAAATAGCTGATGGCCTATGTTCTCTCACAGATCTCAGGTAAGCTACTCAACTGACATGTTTGGCACACGGTCAAAAGATGAAAACTGTCTTCTGGCTTAACTGCATCACGTTACATCGTGCACTCTGCAAGAGTGTGGGCTAATTGTGGGTCCACTTGGAACGATTTCCGGGAGGCACGCCACTGAGACCGGGAAAGCTGCTGTTCTCCTGGGAATAATGCAACCTGATGGTTTCATGGACTTCATACACCATTAACTGTGTACTAAAAGTACTTTCTTTCCTTTGGGTAAAAACATATCTTCTAATTTCTACTGTGCAAAAAAGGCAAGTTCTAAACGGGTCTCAGCATAAACCATGGAAAATTATAAACACAGAAAGAAAAGAATAAGAACAATAAAGTACTTTACAGACAGGAACTGACTTTTTTTTCCTTTTTTTTGTCCTTCATCCCATATCTTTAAGTTCTTCTTTTCTCCCCATCATCTACTGCTTCCACTTACTCCTCTTTTGACCTTCTTAAAATTTTTCTTTGCATTACTGTTCTCATACACTCATCTTTTTTTCTCCCATCATCACTCTTACTGTCATTGGGGGTCTTCCAAGTTGCAGTGGTCCTTTGCTACTAATGCTTTAGGAAAAGTCCTATATGTGAATCTTCTCTATAAACTTTGTTATTTCAACATTCTTTAAAACAGTACAACTTGTAAAACGACAAACTGCTCCAAACCTGACATACCCATAAGAGCCATATTTGTTAACATAGTAAAAGCCCAGAATGATATAATTGTGCCTAAGATCATGCTGGTTCATGTTGCTTTTAGTACAACTGGTTCATTCAGAAACCAGTTATTTATGTAACAATAAGAAATTCAATCATTTCTTTTGCCACTTATTAGTATCTTTGCACTAACAGAAAGAAAATACAAGAGTTTAATCTCCCACGTTTCACCAACTGACTGGAGGCAGTTGGATAGTCAGAACATTATTTTTTAATTTGTGTTTCTACAGTGCTAAATTAACACCTGGCTGAAGATCAGTGTCACATTATGGTACATATTGTACAAACACTTTTGAAGATACGATCTTTTTTTCTAAGACACTATGATCCAAACGAATAAACATTCATTAATTCCATTTCACTTACTCAAGTCCTTGCCATACTATGTCTATGAAATTCCTTTCTTGTGTTGTTATTGTTCTGAATCAAAGAACAATTCCTGTTTTATTGTTGTAAAATATCTCTTTGATTTTACTGGATCTTACATTTACCCTATAGTGACTTCCAAAGAAGAGATGGACTTTCTTTTTCATAGAAGAAACTAACAAAAGGAAAAAAAAATGGGATATTCTGCCTGCTGCCTGTGATTGACAGATCATTTAGAGAAGGAATGGAACATCAGTATGTTGATTGACGCAACAGAAAAAATAGTGAAGGCAAATCTGTAGGGTTAAGGGGTTGGAGTTGCCCAATACATACTACATACCAGTGATACTAACAGCTTAGCTAAGGCTGAAGAATATAAGCAAGTCTGGGACAGAAATTACTGAATATGCTAATGCAGCTACCAGTCCCATGGCTCTCTGATGGGAGACTACGACTCATAGATGTAAAGAGAATACAAATAACAGGTAACTTGATGGAAAACAATATTTTTCTTCTCTTGTGTTGTTCAATTAACAACGCTTATTCGTTACTCATAGGAACCACATGCCACCCACAGGCTTCAGAGGAAGTTCTGTGGAGCTGGGGGCTCCAAAAGTGGGCTCCATCCATCAGCTCAGGGCTGCAGAAGGGCCCGGGCACAATGGTAGCGATCCTGCAGCCACTGGCTGCCAGCAGGAAGACAACAGCTTGATATGATGTATTCACAAACTTCAGGTAAGTCATGCACCCAAATCCTCCTTACTTTCATTTACATCATTTCTTACATGACAAAAATAAAGGTGAGGATTGGGTGGGGAGCAGAACCGCTAGCAGAAGCAAACTAGAGAGAAACTTCATTCCGCGGAATGGGATGTACATCAGCGACTCAAAGAAAGGGTAAGTATGAGCTTACAAATATAATAGGCACATGGATCAACTTCTTCTAATTCAAGTAAGAGACTTGTTAATTGAGAAATTATCTGAAAGTGAACCTTCTGAAATTTTTCTACCAAGTCCTTCTGCAAAATAATAAAACCATATCTAGATAATGCTTATTTAGTGCTTTCTCTCATTATTTCCTTGGAAATTTCTGCTTCATAGTCTCCCAGACACGTAGCATACCGGTTATTGAAGAAACCTAGTACCTCACCCAAAAAAGCTGAAGCCTTCAGGCTCTGGCATTACAGACAGGGTATAATTGGGATGTGCACTTCAACTACCAAGGATACAATTTTAGTGCCATTTAGGTCATGATCTTACAGGAATTTCCTCTGTAACTATGGGATGAGCTTTTTTGAACAGAAAGGTTTTCCAGAGATATGAAGTTTTCATCATAACAGCAGCTCTGTAGGTTTTGAATTAATTTATTAACTATTTCTAAACCTTGTATTGTGAAAGTACTGATGACTAAGAAGAGCTGAAAGCTGATTAAATGTGACAGTTGGTAGTATTTAGATAAGGGCTCAGATATGTCCATCTAAATAGTCTTGACAGCAGCTTTTGCCTACTTTTTTTTTTTAATATCTGCTTTGATCAACCTCTCTGTGAAACTTTTAGTAATTTCGATGATGGTAGTATTTAGAAGCTGGAACTCCCCTACACTGCTCTAAGAGGCTAAGTATTTCTGCACATGACAAACAAGATCAATAAATGCCATTTCCTGTCTCAATTCCAAAAAATACAAATTCACTTCACAATAAACCCACCACTCTTGTTCAACTAAGGCTTACGTTCTTACGCAAATCTGCAGGTCTCTAAGTCAAGCTGAGCCGGTGCTTCACAAGGTCCGTCATTTTCTAAATACACAGTAGAGATTTCTTGCCAGGTCATCTAATTCTTGCCTATATCTCGTTCAGTAAGTGGAGAACTAAGAGAATTGTATCCCTTAAATGAACTAGCTTACATAAACAACAAGAAAATTATTTTCTTATTTTTGATAACTTCCATGGTGTAGGTACCTACAGCACTCTTTACTGTCAGTTAGGAGATGACACACAGTTTAAGCATTATACACCTTTCACCACACAGTCTTTTGTGCACAACCTACTACACTTTCCTCTGGAGAAAGTGGTACAGTTTTTGTCATAGATTGAGTAGTGTATCTTGTAGTTAAATGGCCACATGTATATCATTTTAATGAAGTAAGGTACTGATAGGGCTACTGAACTGAAGTAACAGCATTTGTACACTGAGTTTTTAAAACGTGTTTTCAGGTGTGCTTCCTCATCGTCAGTAAGCCAGGACCTAGAGCGAAAACTTGGTATACTATCAGCATGTTGTTTGCACTTCTCTGCTGAGAAAGGAGCATTCAGATGTTGATCTGGATACAATCTGTTTTGTATTGAATTTGATGAATGATTTAATGTCCCAAAGAACACACCTGATACCCAGCGTGTGTGCCTGCCCTTAGTTGCTGGTAGTAACAGGGTAGGAATACCTACTGCCAGGAAATGACTGACTTGCCAACCTGCTTTGATTCTGCAAATCCTTATAAGATAGTGTATCCAAAGCCACGCTTGTTTTTGACCCCCCACTGCTAATTTCTGTGCATTTGTTTCCAAAGCTTCCTAATTCTTACCAGCTGGCAGGTATAAATCCCATCTCAGTAATGAGCTGGCTTGTTTCTGTGTACAGAGCACTGATTGAGATCTTCCTCACAAATATCTATACAAACAACTTGTGAACTGAGCCTATTGTGATTACCTACAGGCTTCACAGCATCTAGTTGAAAGGGAGAAAACAAAAGTAAGAGATTCCACCGAAGAGTATAAGTGCTTACAAACAAATGGTCATGTTTGTGTGAAAAATTCCCATTTATTTGTAAGAATACAGTACTCTGCAAAGACATTGTTTGGTCCCTGCAAGTTGGATAAGACACACATTTAGCATGTAGTCATACTCAGATAACTGCATCATTTTGAGCGCAGGTATGCATATGAATGCTACCCCTGTATGATGCAAATACATGCGATACTGAGCTGTGAAGTGTCCCTGTTCTGCTCATAGTGCGCCTCAAGCTCTCCTGCTTCAGCGCAGAGTGAGTTAATGGAGAAGGGGAAAGCGAGCAAAGGTGTTGCCTTCCTCCTGCAGCAAAGTGAGGATCTATGGTCTGAAATCCAGAGAGGCACAACTCCTGTTTTGTTGCTGTTTGAAATCTGAGATCCTTTTTTTTAGTTGAATAAGCAGCATTGCACTGAAAACCGAAGAAGCACAAATCCCATTACACAGCGCCCTGAGGCTGGGCTTCGTGTTACAGATGTAAGGTGCCCCTCTGCTTGTTCAGAGAAGCTGGGGAGTGCATGGCGGAGGGAAAGGGATCAGTGAGCATTGAGAAAGAGCCTCTGTGAAGATTAAAGTCTCAACAACCATTTCCCTCAGGAAGCGAAAGACAAAATACTCTATACTGCTTGCTAATTAAAAATTCAAACTGTTGCCTTAAGAAAGAAAGCCTTACATTTATCTTTAAACTCTGAAGTTTTTAAGACTTACTACTAAACATACTGTTAGGGATTTCTTCCTTTTGGAAAACCCAGATGTTTGTTCAGTTTGTGAGTCTTCTCTGAAGCAGAAGCCAGGGGCAGATGTACCCTACTAATTTCAAAGCCTGGGCATTGTGTGGGCTGGCAGCCCGTGAAGGAAGCCACAGCACACCCTGGGAGCCCTCGACTTCTAAGAGTCGTGGTGGACAGGTCTGACAACAGGCTGCAACTTATTCTCTGAGACCTAACAGAAGGGCTCAAGAGCATTCCCCACAGGGAACACAGATGGTGAGAGCTTCGGCATGCTGCGTGTTGGGGGAACCAGAAACAAGCCAGAGCCGAAATGCTGTAACTACCACAGGAAATGAATTCAAATTAAACACTGCAAACAAAACAGTGGGGAAGACTGAGCCGTCTGCCTCCCTTTAGTGGCAGGCAATCCCGTGGCTGGGATTGAAGACCAGTGATCTGTTACACGGTTCCTCCCTACAATGAGTTACTCCCGAGTTTATCGGAAAGACAGTATCATCTCTCAGTGAAAAATGAGGAGCAAAGAAGAAAGAAGAGGACTACATTAAGTACTACTAAGAATTTTCTCCCCGAATAAACTTAACATCTGCTGCATGCAACACTACAGTTCAGAAGGTCAGCAATAGTTCTCACCAACAATACACCAGAAAATGCATTATAAAGTAAATGGTCAAGCAACCCAAGAAACTATCAATGTAATTTCCCTTATGCTTTGGAATCAGAAGAAAATGTACTACACTTTTAAACATCAGGTATCAGTTTTTACGAGGAGTATATATAGTGTATTACCAATAAATTGAGCTCATAGAAGTGCTTATCCACATGCTTATTTACATACATAATAAGCAAAAGTCTGACAAAAATGTATCTTGTAATGTTTCCATGGTACATGGTATATTAATCGCACTGATTGCATTATTACTTTGTCTAATTTATCTCTAATGTTAGGAAAATGTTAACAGAAATTGCTGAAAATCTTCAAGAATTTTGTCCCATACCTATGCAGAATTTATGAACTTTGCTGTTCAGAGACCTTGGTCTCCCAGACTGGGGGACACCACGATCAGACTGTAAACTCTATGTTACCATGTGGGTGGAGATGCTGCTACGATGGTTGCTTAACTCTGGGGTTACCAACAGCATATGATGATGCTCACTTGAGATAGCAGCCCCTGTTGCAGGACCAGCACTGACAGCAACTGGAGGATGTTAACAACATGCACTTAAGTGCTAAAAGAACATAGATGACACACAGTTCTCCTCGCCCCTGGCAAAATAAGGAAATTCCACAATAATCAAGCTAGCTGAGTACTTGTCTGAGATTGGGCAGTAAAGGAAAAAGGCCTGTTTGAAACTGAACTAGAGCTTGTGGTGGAAAGAAACAACAGAAACAACTTGTGAAGTCAAAAGTGTAAAGAAGACAAGCTACCTTTGCAGCTTAGGTTATAACTGCAGGCAATGATGTGATTTCAATAATAGGCATTTTTTTATCACCCAGTTGGTTAAGAATCAGGAAATCTGCTCTAGGACAGCAACTGTTGATCTCTCAGGCTACCTGTCTGCTGCACACTACACTGGCTCTCCAAAGAATAATGCACAAATTTTAAGATTCAGGCCTTTTCCTCACAGTATTTAAGTCTCCAAGACATCCAAGAAACTGCCTTACATTCCAGAGCTGTAACCCTAGTCTTTAGGCACTAAGGAACAGATCATAACCAGGACAAAACTAATTCATGTTGGAGGCTGAGCTTCCTCAGAGACTAATTCGAGTAAGATGAACTAAGACCTGTTTACTTTTGAAGGTTAATTCCAATTGACCTAGGATCTGAATTGGTAGCAAAATCCTCAAAGTTCATTCCACCTTACTTTGGGCCACTGCGCTAATTTACCCAGGGTTCCTATATATACAGTAGCAAGAGATAATCTTCGGAGAGTGATGCAGGTCGCAGGGGACCTGGGTCATCTTCACAAGATGCCAGAGACCAGTCTCTTTAAAGCAGCACATGCCACTTTGATAATCGCCTTGCTGAGCTGGCCTGCCCCTCCGTGGCTTTAAGTGAGTGGGGTGAAAGGGTGCACATAGAGTATAACCTTGGGTCATAGACTAAGACAAGTGGCATGAGGCATGACACAATTACTGCAGCTGTACAGAACCATGAATCTATCCCAATTTTCTTAGCAGCTGCTTGCTGCTTTAGGAGATGCTAAACTAGCTGGAGCTGCAAGTTTCTAGATGATCATGGCCATCTGATTCTCTATCAGTAGCACAATGTGTGATTAGCCAACCACACTAAGTCACCTCTGCAAGATGTTGAGATACTATGGTTAAGGAAATAGCACAAAAATCTTTATTTACTAGGGTTTCTAGGTATTTAGTATTTACTAGGGTTTCTACAGATTACTAAGATCTTTAAGGAGCACATTAAGCATGACAAGAGCATAAGAGGGGATAGTATAAGTAGAGAGAGGTGGCTCATCCAAGGGGACATTGGTAAGTGTCTGCCCCTTGATGATTCCTGGCATCTCAGAGCTTCCTGCTACTGTTCTCTCCTTTGAAGCAACTCTTCCTCATGCCAACTGTTTCTCTTTCTGTTTGCTGTTTTGTGTCTGTGAGAAAGAAGAGGAAAGAAGTGGGCTTGCTGGGGACAACATGCTGTCCGTACATTGTCTTCAGGGAAAAACAGAGGATCAGGAATTGTTAGGACGAAAATACCTATGGCTATTCTTTTCAAAGCTGCTCCTCCCCCCGTGGTAACCATCCAAGTGCGGCTCTTCCCTCTCTGTCTTCCAAGCCAGCTCCTTGTGACTTGACTTCTTTAGTTAAACGTGCTACAACATTCTACTGCCCAGTTCTCATTAATCTCACACATTGCCCTAGCACAACACAGAGAGAGTAAGCTGTTGTTGAGATAACTGGCTTCCATTAGCAACCATGTGATTGGCAGGACGATAAAGTCTTTTCCCTTGCAGGTCAGCTGCTTTTTAAGAAGAGGGCAATCCTGCTGATCCATCTTTTAGCTACAGTCTCTAACTGAGTCCCAAATCTCCTGCCTTTTAGCTTTGATACGGTTCAAGCTTTCCCCCTTGTATCAGCCCCTACCTGTCATCAGCTCCTCTGTACCAAACAGCCAATATCAGGAGTTTGACCTCAGGGCACAGTCCGGGTGGGCAGGTAAAACCTGACCACTGGACCTACTTCCTTATCTTTCATATCCTGCAATTCATGAAGAAGTATCAAATTCAAACTAAAAAACAGAAGCATGACCTTTTATAAGAACTTTCTGAAAAAGGCTCTGTTGCCTTTCTAAGTATTCTTGAAAAGAACTGTCATCCACCCTATTAAGATAGAAATGGAACACAAATAAGGAAGAGAGAAAAACCACGGCAAATCCTTACTAAATACTAAGTCTTTTTAATGCGTACTTGCAATACATTTTGGTGAGGCATGCAAAAATATAGTAAAAACCCGCCAACCAAACGAATATACTAGAACTATTCTACATCTGCCAGCTCCAATTGCAACCTGATAAAGAGAGTTGCCCAGACTTTTGCTGTTCACAAAGCATCTGAAACCGATTAGATTCCCATGGCATACAGAGAACCCTCTATAAAGTGTTACTTGCATCAAGAAAATCCCAAATATAAGTTGCTAACATAAACTGAGAGCTATCATAAGCAACATAATCCCTATGTACACGACATGCTCAACAGTTGGTTCTTAAAACATACGAAAATATTATTTATCTCCTATAGCAAGTATGTACACATCCTGCCCTCCTGCATATCTGGAAATTACATTTTCCCTTGAAACAAACATAAGCTCTGCAAGGATTTATACCACTTAGGTGGATGACAGAAATGGTGCCAAAATCGCTCAGCATCCTTTCCCTTCAACTAAACCAGCTTAGGACAAATTGGAAGATGTTTAGTCACTTCTAAAACAGATAATAAAAGCAGAATAAAAAAGAATGCAAAAGAGGAAGGCTGCTAATCAAGGCAAGATTTGAGGTGTTTGAAGTCTGACAGCGTACATCTTTACATACTGAATTCTGGAACTCCTAATGTACAAGTATCACATGAAAAAATCTTATGGTCATGATCCTATATCCTCCTCACGTAGTCTACACTTATCCCATTGTAGATATTGTTCACTGTTGTATTACTGTGAGAGTGTAGCAGACAATTCTGCCTTTTAACTTCTTCATTTAAAAAGACAATGAAGCCCTTTCTATCCATTAGGAAAAACTGGAATACTTTTGCTTCAGGAATTTTCCCTTATGAAATGCCTTTTCATTATCTTGCTGTGAAAAACCTACTAAACTATTAAAAGCAAAAACATTCTTACTATATAGATAATTTAGTATGGATTTCTTTCTACAGTTCTTCTCTTTTCTGGTGACTTTGACAGGCCCATAATGGTGCTAAAAAGTATCACGAACATCTGCATAAAGCTTAAGACCCTCCATGTGCAGTTAATGATTCGTGTCACTATTTAAATGACACTTACACTTGCAATCCTGTGAAATAATAAAACCTAAAAGCTTATTTCAAGTATGAAAAATTTTTGAAAATTAATTGCTATGGGTGGATATGGTCAGAATTTACAGAGAGCAGGGAATAGAAATAACTATGTGAAATTAAGATAAGTAGATTTTAGTCTGGAAAAACCTTTTTGGCAAGAACTGTGGAAAAGTGCTTCCAATATTAAGGCATTTAAAATTAAATTTGATATAGAATAAAGATCAGCCACTTGGAATAAAGCTGCTTTTTAGGAGTTTAAAAGAATTCTATGTAACAAATTAAGGAAAGGAAATGCTAAATGATAACATGCCCAATTCTGCTCTCCAGGGAGTAGTTTTGTAGACAGGAGCAATTGCTCAGAATGAAATCAGGCCAGCACACATCAAGTTAACATGTACGCTCTTGCAAAAAAGCATCACAGGATCTTTTAAAATCATCAGGACCAAAATCCAATCCTATATGCATGTAACGGTACCACCAGTGGCACAGTGCCCCCTAACAACACACCGGAGAAACAGATTTTGCTGAATTACAGGGAATAGTGCCACTAATAACACTTCAAATAACTGCTTTTCAAAACTAATTACATGGGAATGCAAAAACATGAAAGGTTCTTGAATTTAATAACTTCAGCATTGGTCAAAAGGGGAAATTAGGAGGATAAAAACCAACAACTAGTGTCTTACTTGTCTGAGGTCGATGAAAGCTAACTGCAGGGTGTCTCCCTGGAATCCTGGCACAGGCTCAGAACTAGCAAACACTGCAAAGAAAGGTTAAAAACATTACAGATGTATTTTTTTTCTAAAAATCTAACAGAAAATCAAGCTTTATGCAATATAAGTGCTAGCTAGCACTAAAATGAAAACGGTTTGACAGAAATAGATTAAACTACTAACAGGGTCTAAAAGCAAACAAACCAACAAACAACTTTACCATATTTTTTTCAACAATCTCAAAGAATAATACCTTTAGAAGTATTATCAGAAAATTTGCTTAAAATTCTAACCCAGTAGCAACGCTACAACCACAGAAACCAACAGCTTTTTTTCACCTGAGGTGATTACTGAAAAAATTGGAAATAATACCAGTTCAATGGCTGTCAACATATTTTCAAACATCTGCTTTTGTTACAGCATCCATGCTATAAAAACCCCACCCATAGCCAAACAGCACTAAAAGACAAACACTAAGGTGCGGGTTAGTTTAATGTGCAGGCGACAGGTGGAAAGCTCTATGTGGCACAATAAGAGCAGAGCTGAAATTCCTGTTCACACCTTTTAGCTAACTTATCAATAATGAACTTCTGTTCTTTTTGAACTCCAAAACAGGCTGTCAAAACTGGAAGGCAAAACTATATTCAAAATACAAAAACTGATAACACTTACGGTAATGAAAAAAGTCAGTTATTTGTTGACATTAGGAAATTATCAATAACCGTCAAACTTAAAAGTAAATACATTTTTGTTGTTCTTATCCCAGTCACACTCTAATAACAAAGACACTTGCAGGAACAGCCACTGCCTCATATCCCCACTGAAGTTAGATATCTCACTTCAAAGGAGCTTAAGATAATTTTTCTTACGCTCTTCAGCTGGAGCTCTTAACAAAACAAAGTAGATATTACTATAATACTCTTAGAGAGGTATCATCTGTGGCAGTGAAAGGTAACTTTTTTTTTCCAAGTTTGAGAAACAGACCATTCAATGACAGTGGAAACTAAATACATGTATAAAAAATTTTCCAGATCCAGTGCTCAACTCTACTGTGTCACATGGACTCCTACTAACATCTAAAGTAATATGTAATACTTAATAGACTTATTTTTTCAACGGCTAGTAAGAAAATTTGGATCATAAGTGAAAGTAACATCCAGAAAGACACTGGTGTCTGAGCTAACATGATGGTAACGTCATGGGCTCAATCATTTTCTTCCGAATATTTGTTTTCAATGTAAAGCAAACTAATGAATTCAGACAGACTACATTCACAAGTCTAAAAATGATTACATGGGATGCAATTGTAAATGAAAATAATAAAGATTCTAACTCAAGTGGTACCAGAAGCTATGAAGACCATCTCAAAATATCTAAGAATAGCTTAGTAATAGATGAATATAGTATCAGAGTAGCAGCTTTACCAGTAGAGGAAGAATTTATTACTTGTATTACAGTAGTGCAAAATTTTTTATGGACAGTCAGGTAATATTAAATTGGAATATTACTTGATTCTTCTCCAACTAAAGGAATAAAAAATAGCAATCAAACACCCTGGGGAGAACACCGTAAATTCACATAGAAGTATTGCTAACAGTTGGCAAATTCTCACTGATTACTGTGTTCAAGTCTAAATTTTAAATGGTCTGGTTTTGCTACTTTATAAGCAACACCATCTTTCTAGAGGAGTTTTCAGGGAGTTTCAATCTACCACAAAGATGCTTATTAAATAAAAAAGAAGATTAAAAAACAGTAGAAAAGTAAATCCTAACCCCAGCATTTTATAGTGAGAGTTTGCTTAATAATAAACTCTTTATAAGCAGCAAAGGGAAAACAGTCTGTACAACCACCAACCTGCAGAAGAACAAAAGATCTCCAAGCCTATGAAAGCACCTTCTGACCAGCCCAGGCTAAAGGGCTGGGTGTCTCCATGGCTGTGTTCTGCAGGTACTTCACGGCCAGTGGGATCACCCTTTCTTCAGGGACAGACAGGCCTGCAATGCCAGCCCCTGTGGTCAGTCAACAGTGTTTAAAACAGAACACCATACTGCAGCAGGGAATCCTTAGCAATGCCCCACTGCAAACAGCTAGAAAGAGCTACCCGGGTTGTGAGCTGTGGCTGCACACTAGCAAGGGGGATCAGCGTGATGGTCAGAAGCTGTCTCTTCTACGTCCCCTGAACAAGGAAGGAGAACCCGTACTATTCTTGAAAGATCAGGCCCGTCTGTATCTGATCCGCTATCACTTTCCCTTCACACACAGTACACCCAGAGCAGCTTTTCCCACCAGACCCTGAGCTCCTCCAGCCACTCCACACTGGCAGCACAGGAGAAGGACGCTCAATGGCAAAGGAATGGCTACAAAACTGACAAGTGAATGTAACTGAAACGTGTGACCCACAGCAGAAGCTTTCAGTTAGTTATTGGCACTTAATACTTTGGGAGGTACACTCCTACAGTGGTAGACTTTCACTTGCCACAGGGCGAATATTTGCATCCTTTCTGCAGCTCATCAGGCCAACACCATTTGGAATTCATCCTAATGCATTAAACAGTGCAGTATGATTTCATTTCTCTACATAGTACATATTAGCATTGCAGCTACAGAACGAGAACCACAGAAGGTACCCAACTTAATTACTGTGTAAGCTTTGTTCTCTTTAACTGCAATTCTATGTTATGAATGCATGTACAGCACCAGGGATACTCATCATAGCACAAGCATTTATTCTCACATTTGGGTCATTTTTGACCGGTGACTACAGTAGGAATTGTTTCATTATTACAATTTTATGAGTTCAAAGGGCAAAAGGGTAATCTCCTTATGGTAACGGTCAGACAGTTCCCCCTCTGCCCTCAGCTCAGGGCTTTGAAGTGTTTCTAACAATTTCACAAACCTAATTAAATATTTTCTACTGCACAGCATTTTAGGAAGATATTGTAAGAACAGGATTAACATTCTTAATGTCTCTGTCCTAAGGGTCCTTTTCCAAATAGTAACGAAACACTGTCATTTATATACATCTTTTAAAACACTCACCCCCTACATTCATTCTAGACTTTAAGAGGATTTGGAGGGGTAGGGGGCTGGTTGGTTGGTTGTTTTAGTGCGCATAAGTGCATTAAGGAATTCTAAATATATGAGAATGAAATGTAAAGATCACCATTAAACTGTCACATATAGAGGCAAACAACTGGTTGCTCGGCTGTTTGAATCAGAAACTTCAATGTTTGGGGGAAAATAAGCTGGAAACATGCCTTATATGAATCTGGTATTCACAAGGTTTTTGTTTTCATCTTATTTTCCTGCACTTTGCTGATACTGTGTAGACTTTTTCTGCGTATATAGAACAGGATCTTTGGCACAATGTGTGTCCACAATACGTACAAACTCAACGTACTTCCTACAACAGCCAGTTTGGGAACTTACAGGAGGTAGGATCTAATGAAAAAAGAATGTAACAATACAACAACAAGTTGGGAGGTAACACATACACAAGAATGGTAAATTTAAATATTGTAAAGATTATTTCAGTCCATTTTCTTTTGAATGCTTAGCTTTGATCTTTCCATTACATTTTGTATACTGGATATATGTGAATTGATGTATATATGTACTAATGGATATCTTAACAAAAAGGCTGTGTCTGCTAAAACGGAATTTCAGACATCTTTAATTCTAAATTGTACTGAATTTCTACACACTTCTAGATTTATTAGCAGGTCTCTTAATTTTATTCTCTCAATACCCCCCATCTTTTAGCCATCATCTGATTGTGCCTCTGTTGGTCTGGGAATTCTGTACCTAATTCCTGACAAATAGTTTTGCTGCTCAGCGGCAGAAATTAAAAAAACAGAGTCCAGACTTTGGATCAAAAGCTAAACTAGGACAGTTTTACTTCAGCCTCAGAGCACTGATTCACAGGCAGGACAGCAAAGCTACAACTGTATTTTTAAAGGAAGAGCGGAGAATCAGGGGCTATTTCAGCAGCAGCAGCCACTTTGCGGCCCTGTTGGAGGCTCCAGCTGTTCAAACACGCCTGGAGGGGAGCGCTGAGGGAGCTGCCAGCTGGCCGGGCAGAGCCCCAGCCCTGCCCCCAGACCCGGGACATCTCCCCGCCTGCCTCGCTCCCGTGCTGCCAGATGTGACCGGCAGATGAAGGATGGTCTCAAGTGAGCTGAGTTAACCTGGCTTCCCGCATGGGATAGGAGGCAGGTAAAGTGACCCCCCCCACACCTCCCAAGGAGAATATTGTGTCTTTTCAAGGAAAAAACAGGCTTTGGGTTCCTCAGCTTCTGGCATGCCCACCTGGAGATCACCTTCATGTAGGATGGAGGGCACCTTCACCTATGCTCAAGAGAGAGCGCTCGGATCAAGCTCTCTCTTGCTCGGCAGCTCTCCACACAGCGGGTGAAGAAGTAAAAAAACTGGCAAGAATCCCTGCACAGGGCTGGGTAGGAAGGTACATTGCATCCTGCATTGTGCTAATTCTCCATTAACCCACGCTTGTTATAGGCAGGACCCAAAACCTTTTCATCCTTGCAGATTCATGTCTGGGTGAAGAAGGATGCCCACTGAATCACACCTCCTTCTGCCAATTAATCCTGTCTCACAATTCAGCTATGTTAAAACACATAAATTAGAAAAAATATTGATAACTTTTCCAGCAATTAGAATTTCTGACAAGTTCTAATTCCTTAATTAAATGCTGATGTAAGATATCTAGATCTTGATGATGTCTCTGAAAAGCTCATTTTCCATTATGTACCCCTCGCTTGTCCCAAAGTGAGGCACAGCAACCCACATTCGAATTTCGTCTTCAAGAAATGGCAAATGCCTCTCCTGCCCAACCCATTTCCCTTCTCAGGATACTGAAATGCAATGTTCAGGCAAAAGACTCTTTGTTGGGTTTTACTCAATGGGGCCTAATATTTTTCTAGTTTTCTGAATACAATTCTAAGAATCCAAATCATCCTTGTGGAAGATCACCACTGAGAAAGACTGGTGTAAAATACAAAGGTTGTACACTGCTCTAAGTTGTAAAATATGTAGAGAGCGAATAAATGCTTCAATTAAAACAGGACAAACTGAAATCAAATTGAAAGCTTTTGGAATGTTTGGAAAGAAAACAAAAAACTTACTAGAAGCAGAGCAAGTAGTTCACACCTTATATATATATATATATATATATACACACGCATTTATATATATATAAAATCAGAGAAGACCACCATTCCTATTCTTGAGCAAAAGTACCAGATATTTCCAGATTTTCTGGTCTGCTTCTTGAAGTTAGGTATTTTGCACAGAAATTCAATGCAGGATAATGAAATCCCAGAGTTCACCACAAGATCCCCTCCTTTCCTTCCACCTTCCTTTCTTGGAAGTCCACTTATCATTCTTCCTAGTTGCTGTGACTAAGAACTTCAGCACCTACTGAGTTTAACAGATTGCTGCTCATTAACAGATTGGTGGGTTGTTTGTTGGACTGTTGATTGCTTTTTAACAGGAAAGAAAAAAATCTGTCAAGTAATCGCATTTCCCTGCTTTTATTTAAATCTCCTTCAGTTCATATTAGAAAGAATAAAAATGCAATGTTAAAGATCAGGATAAATATCTAGAATATTGTCAAGAACTTTTAAAAATGTATCTCCAGATATTCCTAATTTTCTACATCTCACATAACTACTTAGTTCAAAATGCATCTGAGTATACTCCACTGTGTCTATAAGTAAAATGTCAAACCCATGTATGCAATACAGTAGGAAACTACCCAGCAATTGTGTATTATTCACATAGTCTAAGCACTAATTGAAATGTCACTATCAGATCCATTAATCCCAAAGTGTCAAAGAATAAAGCTGGGGGAGGGTGATGAGCAAGAACATAAATCACAGACATCACAGTGAGGCCTGGAATGTGCCTGTGATGGACCTTATGAATGAAACCACAACAGCAAAGCAGTCTCTGAGCAAAATCTTGTGCTGATCCACAGATTGTAAAACGTCATTTGTTGCAATGTGCTATTCTGACAGGCTTCCCTAATTGTACTTAAACTACTCCAAGTGCTTCTGCGCAAAACCAATTTTTTTTCTAAAGTGCTTTGCAGAAAGGACAAATTAAAATGTATTCTACTTGCACCTGTACAGCTGATGCTAGAAATTACACAATGGTGGAAAGAATGCATTTTTCAGTCTTTAAGTTACTAGTTTTCTGAAATGTTCTAATTTTTGCCCAAGGTTTCCCATGTCCTGTCCATGCCATATGCTTAGTGTAACAGCTACATATAACAAAACATGTTGTCTTAAGGTTATCTTTTACTCTTAAAATAACAAAATGTTATAATGTTAGATTAAATGAAAACTCCACTAATATCTCTTTACTGATTGAAGTTTCTGCTGTGCAGTAACCAAAGTTGGTAAAAGAGCGGTAATAGAAATCAGGATGGTACAAAATAGTGGAAAGGCTGCAAGGAAAAAGGTCTGAAAACAGCCCAGAGACCAGGTGACAACTGGACCCATTGGGACTTCTCATTAGTTTGCTGTGAACATACTGTTCATACTGTGAAAGTCACCTGCAAGGCATGCATTTTTTCACCTCTACTGCTAGAAATCCCTGAGTGAAACAGTGAATTGGTTAATGTAGTCGTAAAGTTCTGTGTTGTTCACAGATGATATTTGAAATAACAGAATAACATGGTAGCAGGCAAGCGTTCTTCACTGTTCAGAAGGCAGATGACTGCGTAGTACGTGCACCAATTCAGCTTGTCTAGATGAATTATTATCGTGTCAGTGTTATGAATACTATGGAATTTCTGTTTCTACAACTGGGATCTTCTTCACATCTGAGAAGCTACACAAATGCACATACACATAGCCACCTACTTGAAAAGAACACTGTTAAATTTACAACACCAAGCGTACCAAAAGTTAAAAAAAAATCTGTTTAGCCAACTTGTGCAATCAGGAGACAACCTTTAATGTCATGATCACAAATATTTTTTTTCAGTCAGACTGTGATTACCCCTTCAATTCATTCCATGCACCGAAAGGACTGAAGGCTATATAATGAAGGACTATCAGAAAGACTCCCTCTCTATCTGTTAGAGTTTAGCTGGAATGTAACAAATAAGGCAGAAGAAAGAAAGAAAGACAAGCATATGATTAAAATGTCAAAAATGCCCCTTAACCCTGTCTCTGGACTCCCAAAAGAACCCTTTGTGATGCTAACCAAATTGTTTGAAATCAAATTTCCCATTTCCCATAGGTGGCTGCTAATTGAGCAGTCATCAATTTTTTCACGTCCAAACTAAAAACCTCAGGATATGACTTGCAGAACTCCCCCATTTTAAGCCATCACCAAAATCATCGAGACTTGTCCTTCAAACATGTAAGGGGAAAGATGCTTTGAAAGAACAGAGCATAAAAATCTAAAAGCATGTATTAAAAAAAAACCCTAGTGAGCTTTTTCGCTGTATCTCAGTCATGAGCTATAACACCAGACCTAAAACCTATTCATACCACAGCAATGTTACAGAAGTAACTTCCTTCAGACCGATGAACAGCTCACCCTCAGCGCTGAGCGCCATGGAACACACAAGGACGTTAATCCCGCCTTCAGTGCTGGATTGAACCACTTGTTTTATAAAATAATTCTGATGCCATACTTTGAACAACGAGAATAAACCAACACCTGACGTTTACTAAATTAGTACTATTATTCTGCACAGTGAGTAAGGCAGTAATAATTCTAGGAGGGAGAAAATCCATGTAACAACACATGATAAATAAATAAATTCCAGTGGGAAAAATAAAATTTCACAGACATTTGACTTTTTTTTTCTCTAACTCTAAAAGCATAACATTTATTCAGTGGTTTTGGGCAATTTTGTACTAGACTATAGTCTTCTTTACTGGATATAGCAATTACGATCCCATTCGGGCTAACAACAGATATACGTTTCAACTGGATACTCGAGTTAAAAAAAAAGTTTAATAAAATAATGTCCCAGAAATGTTAACCTACTTACTCATAAATACTTTTTTAAGAAGCTGTGCTGTAATGTTTTTGTTGCTCTTTAAGAGACACAGCTTTCGCAGGTGATGGAAAAAGATCACTATACGGTTTACATTAGAGAACTTTTTTGCAATGTTAAGAAAGATACAGATATGAATACTGGAACATCTACTTACGTTCACATTGTATCACATCCAAATTAAACTGCTGAATTGCTCCCATGCTTATTTGTTTTAATTCACTGTCCAGTAGCATCTGCATTAGGGATGTTGAAAGATGCTGGCAGGCTGACATGCAGGCTGTCTGGGCCACTTTTCCCTAGTAGAAAGAGCAACAGGTTTTAAGATAGAAACAAACGGTATGTCACTAAAGAATTGCTTATTTGATTTGATTTTAATATGCACTCAAAGTCTTAATGATGAAGGACTCATATTAGATGGAAAAAGATCACACTTGCTGCTATTTCTGTGACCTGTCAGCTTTGTTTCTACTAAATCGAGGAGCCAAATTAAATATATATTAAAGCAATTATTGATATTTCTTTCAGAAATCCAACTGTTTTCATAAATACAGTAACATTTCCAAAATAATAACAATGTAAGTTGCTGAAGCATATGACAATTTTGTGGATTTTTTTTAAACTCAAACAGAATGAAAGCAAGAATGTAACAAAAATATTTTAAACAATATTTTTAACAATAGTCAGTAAAAAAACACCCAAACTTTATACAACCCAAAACCATTGCTTTCATTGGGGCATTTCTCATAACAGCTTGTGCTAATTATTTGCACTTCAATTGCTTGAATTCCACCTCAATGCTTGTTGCAAAATTATTTAAAGTATTCATGCTTATCAATCATCTTTACAGGTGCTTAATAAATCAGTGCCGTCAGTAATCAACTACTGACAAAATGAAACGTAGTCCTCTGCTGTACAAAATAGAAAATATTTTCCAATCACAGCCTAGTTAGCAATATTTTTCTTGAAAATGTACATGTAATTGAGACAAATAATTTTCCATACATTAGACTAAAAAACAAAGCACAACATCAGACATTAATTTTGTGAATTATTAAAAATTTAGTACAGAAAAATTGAAAGATATGGAAATTCTACCTTAGAATTAAGAAAACTAATTAAGATACCCGATCAGATGGCACCATGCTATTCATAGCACTGCAATCTTTTAGAGCAGAGCGATCTTGGCTTTCAAATGCAATTATATGAATCTCTATAGTTTAATGTACTTAAACCATGCTTCTCAACTGATGTCTATGCTACAATATATATTGAAACATACGTAACTGTGAACATGTTTACACAAAAGAAATAATAATTACATAATACACCTACTGGAGCACACGCCACTATCGCCTTACTTATATCCATCAGTAAAGTGATGACACCTATTTCTCTAAAGCAACGGTTCCCCAGCTGCTTTCTGCAAAGCCAGGCTGATCAATTCACTGTTGACCCACAGAAACACGTGTAAGCAACGAAAAATGGTAAGGATAGACAGCAGTTCACTGCTCCAAAAAGTTTGGAAAGTTCTGCTCCAGCATCTGAAGAGCAAGATTTTGTCCCTAATAAAACAACTTGCTCATATCACTGAATTGTCATGTACACATGTAACAAAAGCAAATCTGGCCCTAAATATTTAATAATTTAAAAATCCATTCTTTGTTAAAACATAATTAAAATGTCGACAATACAATGGAAATTGTTCCCTCTCCTCACATGCCACACTGAAACATTAAATGGCTTTTGCTAATACCTCTTTAGCATTAGGACACCTTGAACTGTTAAGAGCTTTATATCTAAAATGAGATGTCAGTTTCTTAATTGAAAATCTCAGAAAAGTAAATAACATTTTTGACCAAAATAGATGAACTGACAATGAGGAATGTAAGAAACAATGCAAGAACAGCATGCTTAAAAGTCTCCCAAACCCAATGGTAATTACCCTGGGAGACATGCAGCTCTGTTCCCTGAGTGGAACAATATCAATATGAATGGAAAAAAAAGAGGAAAAAAAAAGGGTGAAAAAAGGAGGTGAGAAGGTGAATCAATGGGCCACAGTTCATTTAATTACAGTGTAGTAGGTCTGAAATACTTAATGGAAATGTCATTTTGATTTAATGGAACAACTAGTGCATCTTTGTTTAATGTACTGCTCCATCAAATCAGCTCCATGTCCTATTTATGCTGCCACTATAATGTAATAAAAGTTCAACTAGATTAATAGATTGTCAAGAAAAATTTTAACTTTCAATTTATTTTATATGCAAACAATGTGTACTCCTCTATTATTTTAAATAAAAGACAGAATTTTATCTTTCTGACAAGCATCTGTAGTTAACTGTTAAAATCTGGCAAATATCAATAGTACTGGAGCACAAGAGAATGGTTGTAATGCAGAAATGACATGGTAGAAGCCACTTGGACTTTAAATAAGTATCAATACATGTACATTTAATGCTTATTTTTTAATTTTGTAAAATGGAAACATCCTAACATTTAAACTATTTCCAACTATGTAACTTGAACTACAGGCTTATTGTTCACTTGACATATCAACAAGTTTACTATACACAGTTTATACTTAATACAATCACTCAATTTTCTTAAATCTAGAAAAAAAACCGAAAGCTGTATATCAATCAAAATGCTGAATTTTAACTGAGAGAAATGTGAACATTACTGTTATCCTCTTCAAAATTCAGTTCTTCTCAGTTCAAAATATGTTGGATGTAGAATATTCAGAAAAACACGAAATTCAAATCTGTGCTTGACAAATGAGATCTAGTTAAAAATCTCTCTCCAAATTTCCACCATCCACCAATTTACCAATTCTTTGCCATTTTTTCATAGTGCATTTTGAAGAGGAAATTAAAGGATTCGTGAATGTAGCAATAACACATTTATTTTCCAGAATTAAACAATGCTCAGTTAGTTTTAAAACATTCCTAATGTTTATTATTTGTCAGTTTGGGGTTTTCTAATTACTATGATTATTTTTAAGGGGGTGGCTGTGGTTACTGTATCTAGGAATTAAATACCTATATTTAATAGCATGCAGAGATGCAGCAGGCTTCTCACACTCGCTCCAGTTGCCTCCCATTTGGAGACACTACCATTATCTCACCCGTGCCTATGCTAATTGCTGCTGTCTACAAAACCTATTATTCCACTCAACCAATGTAAAGTTTACGAAACAAGGACTCTATTCTATAAGCCAAAACACCTGCTAACAGTGTTAAAGGCAACTGTTTTTTCAGCCAGCCCTCACATTTTTCTGAAATAGAAGTTTGTAAAAAGAGAAAACCCTTAGACAAACTTCTTATATTTCAAAGGAGCTTGCAAAGAGAATCTGCTGACATATTAAATCCTTTTTTATAGGACCCAAAAGCTTTTCTCCTAAGAACAATCGCAGTGAAGAGACATTTGGCTCCTAGGAAACTCCCAAAGGGTCAGCCAAATGCATCCTCCACGGCACCTTCGCAGCGCTGCTTTCTAAGACTCACGCTCGCTGTCTCAAAAGCAGCTTTCATCATTCACTATAGTGTCAGTCAATATGATTTATGGACTGCATTCAACAAAGTCAAAGCATATAGAATGAGAAATATGACTACAATCTTCTAATTTGTTTTGTATTGAGCCACTTAGGAGTCAAAGACCCGATGTCAGGCTGAGACCAGTAACGCAATTAACCCGCCAGTGACAGATTCATCCATCCTCCCTGCCAGGCTGTGCCAATCAAAGACAGCATGAAGCAGCACTTGGAGAAACGGGTAAGAAAATCCATTCTCTAAGTAGCCTGTGGAGGCTGTTGATTGACAGTTTTTGAATATAGCTGCAGAAAACCACCCCTTCAGCCTTACTACAAGCTCTGAAATGAGGCTTTTGCTGCCAATCACAGACACAACAAAACAACACAAACTGCCATCCTCAGCATGGAAGGAAACAACAAAACTTATCTGTTACATCTAAGAAGCTGAAAAATTAATTTAACTATATGAAATGACATAATGAAAAACTTCCTGCAAATGCAAATAAACTTAACATACAGATTGTATCAATCATAAGAACCAAAGCATGGTATGACTTAATACCAGGACTAAAATCCAACTTTTGAACTACTGACAAAACCCCAGTATATTAAAAAACACTAATACAATTTTTAAGACTCAATTTTACTTCCAGTCTTCGCCCCGAATTCTACTGAAAAATAATAAAAAATATCCACTTGAAAGTAATTCGTAACCGTTACTTTTCAATAGTCACTTTTCCAAAGACTTGTCCTATACTAACTTTGTACTGACAAAACACATTTCTAGAATAAAACTTCAGCTAATTCTAAACTTAGATGAAAAACACTTGTATACACACCCTCTATAATTTCAAGTTAACTGATTTGAAAATAAAAGGCATGATTTTTCTTTAACCTTTCAAAATGAAAACAAAAAAATGCAGGGCCTTAGTAACAAGTTCAATCACCCAATTGATTTCATGAGATTAACGGCTGTACAACGAAATTTTAATTTGCTTATTCATTCAAAGTATCTAGTGGCACTATAAACTGCAACACAAACTTAAAATGGGATGTAAAAGAATATGAAAACAGCAATAATCTCAGAAGACTACACTCTTGCGACTTTAGAAAACAGAAACATTAAAAGGTGGGTGAATCACAAATTCTAACCCTCCAAAAGCAACGCAGCCTCTGTGCTCTGCGTCTCTGAAATTCTGGTAGTGCTTGGCCATGACACAACCATCACACTGACACCCGTTCAACATTAACAGGAAATATTTCCACACAAAGTATTAAATATCCCTAGTACTCATTACACTTAAGAGTTTGATAGCTCGACATTAGGCTTAGTATTCAAATCACAGAAAAGTTCATTGGAATGAACCACCAATGTCATCTAGTCCAGCCTCCTGGAGCAGGACTATTGCCAACACTTGTTCAAATCCATTGCTCTTTTTCCTGACGGAGCCTTCAAATCAGCCGAGGATGGGAACTGCACAGCCTGGCTGGGTAACCCCCTCCATCGCGGCACTACTCTGCTCATGCAGACTTTTCCCCTAATGTCAAAGCTTCATCCTCCAAGCTTCTACCTGTGACCACAGCCACCCGTGAATTTGTCAGTCCTACCAAGAAGAGTTTGGCACCATCACCTTTGTATCTTTCCTTTTCAAGAGATTGTAGGCTGCCATTAGGTCTCTCCCCAGCCTTCTCTTTAACAGATTAAATAATCCACCTCCCTAAACTTCCATTTGTAACTCATGCGCTCCAGGCTCCCAACAACTTGGAAGCCCACCGCTAGATCCTCTCTCCAGACCCAGAGAGCTACTACTCAGCCAACTGCTTTCCGGACTGTAGCAATGAACGGGGTTATTCCCACACTGTGTACTCAAAGCGCCTTGGACATTCGTTCAGTTAAATAGTGGACAGCACAGTCTGTATTTGTTCACTTAAGCAGTGTACAGCAACAAAATTCAACTACATTAGAGTTATTAGAGAAAATCAGTAAATTGAGTTCAGAAATTTGGTATTCGGAAGGCACTCTTAACAGATTAATATTAATTTCAATAATCTTATTATAATGGAAATGCTTATGACAAATCAAAATAAACTCCTTATACAAAAATTGATGACCTGAAAATAATCAGGGCTTGGAAGAATTCTTAAATGCAATTCATCACCTTCTTAAAAAAAAAAAAGAGCACACACATTCCCTTGACGTCAGGCAGATGCAGCGCTGACTCTTTATTCTGTTATATCAGTCTACCCTTATTCTGTATGCATGTCTCATAGCTGCATTCTGATACCTGACCTCTCTTCCAAAAGGTCTCATAGTCTCCTCTAAATTCTCTCATTTGGGATGCAAGGCACACCCCACCAACCTTCTGCAAGGTTTTTACGGCTCCTGCTGTCCCAGTGTACAAAAGCCCAATGTTAGTAACTAACCTGATCCCTGCATGCAACTACACAAAGTACGCAGCAAGTCACCAGGGAAACAGAAGGCTCTTTTTATTAAACGATCAAAAATTGAAGCAATAAGCCTGCAGGCAGTTCATAGTTTTGCAGTTCACATGCTTTTTCTTCATCTTGCATTTACTTACCGACATAGCTGCATGGTCATTGTTGTTATTCTGAGAAGGAAACCAGTAAGGCAATCAAAACAAAAAAATTAAGATGTACTGTCAACATCAAAAAAAAAAAAAAAAAAAGAATAAAAAATTGGTAGCAATAAAAGGAAAAGCTTCCAAAAAGAACAAAAACAGCTACTTAATTCCTTAAATTATTTTTTTTAAGTCTGTGAACTTATATAGTATTTTGTTGAGGCATAATAAAGAGGTTATAATTTACATAATACTAATTCAGCAACAAAGTGTTTTTTTGTAATTAGGAACTATACGCCAACATATCAAAATAGCAAACTTCAAATGACAAAGTATTTGTTGATATGCCTTTCCAGGAAGTTTTCATTATAAGAAATGATAAATTCCAAAATACTTAGGTTAAGAAATAAACGCAATGTTTACCGCCTTGGTAAACATTAACATAACATTAACATACTTTCTACAGGCAAGACTTAGAATGGCTCAGGGCAGTAAGAATCTAAATGTAACATGATCCATTAACACATTTTAACATAAATCTAATGGTAATATAACTGGAGGGTGGAATGAAGCTATTTTATTTTCCAAAACTGTTTCCTAAGTATAGTGCACACGCACAAAGAAGAAAACTAAGATGTAAAACTTAGGAGGAAAAAAAAAGCTTCAGAGATGCAAGGTGTCTCCAATGATTAAACAGAGATATGAGACCCCAACTAAGTTGTGCCACGAAATGTGCAGGTCCAGTAAAACTGAGATCATGGTCTACTAGATTTAGATCTCTAAGGTTCCAATAAAAATAATACAAATTGCATAAATTGATATTTAACATAAAATGTATTTTTTAAAGTTACATCTACATTGCTACAGAAATACTTCAGTATATCCCCACATGGAAGTATGAAAGTAGACACATCTCTGCGCGTTACACAGCTCACACATACAGCTGAAATGAAATAAAACAAGACTCTAATGACAGGAACCCAATGACCACAACAAAAAATCATGAATGAACGTATCGTAACAATTCTACAAGAAGATTAGAGTTTGAAACAATATCACAGAGAAAGCCAGCAACCCTTGAATGAGCCTACAGAGAACTAGTGTGGCCAACTAATGCCCCCAGCCCTGGCACAACCCCCTCTAACATGATCGGACACGCTAAGGGAGGAGGACATTTCTCTACTTGTCCTGCACTACTTCTTATAAAAATTAGGGCTGGTGGCTAGGACTTTGTTTCTTTGATTTTTAATCACAAAAAACGTTTCGAGAAACTATTTTGAGCAATGGAATGTTCCTGCCAGCTATACAAAAATTATTATGGAAATTACACTGTGACATTAATGGAATAATCCATTAATGAACACTAAAATTATTCCAAATCTTAACTATGGTACATATGAGAATCCAGCGTAGTTTAGCACTCCAAAGCACTTACTGTTTTAATGACTTATGGAACGTAGTTCTGGGCTTATCTTTGAAAATGCATTTACTATAAATTTTCTCTTAATGAAAATAACTTAGTATTACAAATTTAACCAGAATCACCATAATGGACGGTATACACATTTTCATACAACTTCCACAGCTCATGCACAACAACATTCATATGACTGTATATTTCTACAATTGGCCAAGCCAGAATAGCAAGTAGTACACAGGGTAAGTAAAAAATTACAAGAACTCTCTTGCCAGACCAAACTAGTTGTCCGTGTGGTTTTACATCCTGCCTGTTACCTGACAAGAGTTTGAAATTATCAAATAACCTCTTCATAGGAAATAGCTTTCTCCAAAGGTTGACTTGTGCCCCAACATGCGTATCTCTATTCCTTTCACACTTTTCAAGTCTTAACAACACAGCTTCTTCTTTCCATCCCTCTTAACATATTACTTCATTCTCTCTGTGGCTCATTTCCAAAGGGCTGTATCACAACATACATTCATGACAGACTTCTGTACATCCTTCTCTAGAAGCTGCTTATCTCCCAAATATATGCATATGGTCACTGAAGAGCAGTGCCATTTGTTCACACTGTTTCGTATGTTAAATTACAATGAATTTAACTAATTCACAAACTTCCTATTCTTTATCAAAAATTGTTCAGCTGATGTGGCACAGAGCACATGCCACACACGTCACGTTCTTATCAATATTCCAGGATACATTTTGAGTGGGTTAAGTCTTTGAGTCAGGAAAAAAAAAAGAGACTGAAGAACGACAGCCTCTTCACATGTGATTTGGAAGACCAGCTAAACCCACTACGCCAGCAACTTCAACACCTTGCTGTGCATGTAAAGAAATTATCTTTTACTTCTAGACCAGGGTCTCAGAACATTCTTTGCACTGAGGACTTATTCTTCATAGGCACTGCATGTGGGTAAAGCACTCAGACATCAGCGTGACAGTAGCAACCAAAGACAAGCTGATGAAAAGCAGATGTAGCTTGAAAGATGTATTGAAGTTACTCTGGACCTATAAAGCTATAAACTATTAAGATGATAGATCAAACTAGAAATAGTCTTTCTTGTCTTAAAACAAGGGGAATGTAACAATTAGTGCATAAAACAGGTTAACACTACTCTTTTACCCAGGACAAAGTAACACAGAATATATTTGAATATGAACAAGGATTCATTTCAGTAAAGCTCAACTAACTACAATCAAATTACTTTTTATGATCAAAACTCTTTAGCTAAAAACAACCCCGGAGAATCCAAGACATCCATAATCTCATGCACAAGTACAGGATTTGCACCAATTCTGCATTGTTTGAATCAATGCATATGGACACAGAACCAATACGGCTAATTAAAAAGGCCATCTGATGCTCTAGAAAACTGCCATGAGTACTTACACTAGTTGCTGTTAACAATATTACTGAAGTATTTGAAAGTAATTCTAAGTATTACCATGGGTAAGGATCATCAACATACTGAAACACCTCTGAAAATATATCTGAACTAAAAAAAAATGTTTAAAACACTTCTGCCAGCATGTGCACAATTAACAAATCACATCTATCTTCAAAATCTTAGTATTTTAAAATAAAATAATGCTCCAATAGTTTGTGATTAAACTTAATTTTGAACACTTACAGGTAAATGAGTAAAAACTTGAAACGTGCTTCTCAAAAAGTTAATAAGGTCCATTAAGTATCCACTGGCCCTTCCATCCGATTCAGACATTGTCCAATCATAATCAGCAATCTGAATAAATTCATCTATTTTTTGGTTAAGTTTTGTGTATATTTCTCCTTCTGCAGCATGCCTTGCATCCTGAAAAAAAAGTGTGCAATTGTCAGAATTCTAAAATATTATTAGAATGCAGATAAAATTATATTAATTAATGAAACTGAAGTCTTGTGTTTTTCTTATATTCAAAAAATATTTTACTTTAATCAAGATTTTAACTTTTGTCTTACAATAAGCCTGACACTGTGTTTTTTAAAATACTCCCATATGTATACTGTAAGGGTGTTTATAACAGAATATGCCTACAGAATAATCTAAGTTCTCAGACAAAAACGAAATTAATTTGAACTTGACAACAAAGCAATTGCTTTACTCTCTTCACAATAATAGCCTTTAATTCAGCCTTCCAAATTTATGAACCCCGACAAAAATTTTATTTGCCCTCTTTTACATATAAAATAATAAAAGAATCTAATTACTTTATCTGTTATGGCTAGAGGTCCAGCAATCATATGATTTTTATATAATGTGTTAAAGCTGCGCATCTGAAGAATACTCATCATTTTCCATCCTTCTTTAAATATCCAAACCATCACACACCGCGGTTCAGAGCATTCCCCTACTTCCTCCCACCCCATCCTGCCACCCTCTGGATTCCACTTTCTGGAACAGTAAAGAGGTAAAGTCTAGAATTTACTGTGAAGTGAGTTTATGATGCAAATCTATCTGCCTTACTTGTTTAGAGGACATCCTGACAGATTCTATGAGAGCTATGTACAGATATGTACAGATGCTTGATATGGTGTCTCCTCCTGGAAAGGCATGTTTTTGCCAGCCTGGAGCTTAAAATTATTCGATAAATTCTATGTTCTAATTTGGGCTCAACATGAAACTTTCTTCACTGATTCTGAGCAATAATTCAAGTAAGACATTTGATTTTAAAGGGAACTGGTCAGTTGCTGAAGTTTTTTAGAGAGTAAAAGTAGGCTGGATACATTGGAACAACATAAAAATGGATTAAATTCCCATCACTAGTTTTCTCTGGGAGAAAGCAGTCCAAAAACATGGCACTTCAGGAAAGGCGTAAATATGAAAGGCAAAAAGAAAAAAAAATTGAAATGATCTGAGCTTAAAGGCAGCATCACACAGAGCATATCAAATTCAGTCTTCAATCAGGCCTCAGGCCGTGAGGCACTTCAGGAGGAAGCAAGCAAGCACGCGGCCCTGGCAGGTAGAAATATCGAAGTACAGTTCCCCCAAAATAGCATTTTTACTGCCCAACCAACTTGTAAAAGCCTCCACCAAACAGCTCTCTCAATCCAACATACAATAATATAGCAACCTGTTAACATGTTAAATAAAATATGATGCTGACATCCAAAATTTTGTAGATGGCCGTGACTATGAAAGCCTCAATTGAAGTCAAGTCTACATTTAAAGTTTTTAATTACCGATGAGACCTCAGTTTCAACAATCTATCATGACAAGGCTTGCAAATACATCTGCTTAGGTTTAGTGTGATGGCCTGTTTTTTTGTTCGTTTTTGTTTGTTTAAAAACTAAATCATTTATGGAGTTGTATCATCTTCACCAGGTAAGTGTTTCTGGTAACTGGCAATGACAAGACTAGTCCTTCAAGGTTTTGTTTCTGGAAGGTTGTTTTAGGCTACTTTTTATGTTGCTTTGGTTATCGGGCTACAACTGGAGTAGCATGCTGCCAGTACTTTAAGCGAGGAGTGTTGCTCTGCTCCTTGAGATAACTACGAACAGCCGAGCAATTGGATTTCCAACCCAGAAGTTACTTCTGAGAAGCAGCACCGTGTGTCCCACGTGCAAGTCCAGAGTGAGTTAGCAGCATTCAGATTTGGGATGACTCCTAGAAGCAGGTGAATTAACTCCATCTCTTCTTTTAACATGGTGACAGAATTGCATCAAAAACCTTTTGAAAGCTCACGAGATTTTCCCCCATTATGAAAGTGAAAAGGGCAAATGATGCAGTTTCATTAAATGGCTTCTTTCTCAGCGGCTGTCCTGAAGCCCTGCACAGGATTTGACGCTGTGTATCTGGCTCTTCATCAGTCATCACACAGCTTAGTGCGGAGACCCTGGGCTCAAAAACTTCTGTCAACCAGATCTGCAAATACATCTCTTTATGCTGAGTGAGATGCCGACTTAAACAAAGGAAAATCATGGTCACCCAAAGCTGGAAAACACGGCTATAAATATTGAAATATACACTTTTTCAATATGATAAAATAAAAAAAAGGTTTGGGTTTGTTTTTTTTATTTCCTCCCCTATGAAACAACGGAGTGTTCGAAGAACATCTTAAAATGAGTATATGTATCCATCTTACATACAAGCAGCATATGCATATATCCTACATACAAACAGCCCTCTAAAATAGTAGCCATGAAATGGGTCTGAAGGTTTCTGTTAAAAAAATACAGTGTAGATGTACTTACAAGATCATCTCACAGAATATAAATGTGATCAATGCTGCTAATAAAGGCAGATTTTTGACCACTCAGAAAGAATGGAGGTGACATGATTTGCCACCAGGAGATTAATAACAGTAGAGCATACCAAACTCTGTGAGGGCCCAGTTGGGGAACAGCAAGCAGTTTTTCATTAAAACAGAGAGGGAAAAAAAAAAAGGATTAACGAGAAAAGATTTCTCTGCTATAAGTGGAGAATGTTGTGCTAACAAGTTCTCCATGGAAAGAGACAGGAGAGAAACTTTTAAAAAATTCTTACGTGTTTGCCAGTGTTCATGCTGTATTTTTCCAAAGTGCATAGATACTAAGCTCACTAAACACAGATGTAATAGTTGGTGACTCCCTCCAATAGAACTTAGAGAGTTTATAGGATAGTTAAATATAACTTACACCATAATGCAAACTTTCAACTGCATTTATTAAGCTAAATTTGAGGATAAAGAACATCTTACCTTTTAAGGAAATCAAAGATTACGGCTGCTTTAAGTGTTTTGTTTGAATGTTAAAAATATTATGGATTGACCATACATGAAAATATCTATAGATATGCAAATTCAAAGACACACATGCACTATTGGTACCTAACAAGCACACTAGGCAGCCTAGATCTCAAGGACAGAGCAAAATCAGTAAAAGTACCAGTAGGGCAGAGGTAATCTAACCACAGCTGTGAGGCCAGAACATTTCTGTCTTGCCTTATTCATTAAATCCTCAGCAAAACAGATGACAGTTAATGGGAAAAGTGTTGGCAATCAAATGGAAATATAAATCGCCTTGCAACGATGATGTCTTATTCCACCTCACCCACCTTTAAACATCTATGCCAAAGGGGAGATTATAATAGGATAGACTACATATCAAGACAAAAAAAATTAAATACTGAAAACAGAACTACTCTCAATAGGATTAGTCCTCTTTATCCCATAAATACAAGAAATCACCCTCCTTTGTTTCAGTGCACACTGAAAAATCCCCAAATACCTAAAGTTCAAGTTGCAGCTGCTTTGGGATCCCTGATGACTTGTTGTATTGTTTCTCTTTCAAAAATTTCTGTATAGAAGCCCCTCGTGACTACGGCAGCAATGCGCTGGCTGAATTAACAGCACAATGTAACATATACAAGATTATTCTTCTGTGAGAATGTTTTCTTCACAAAGAAAACCCCAAACCACTCCAGAAGCACACACATTTGCTTCTATTCTAAATCAAAAACGCTACGCAGCCAGACTCAGTCAACGAAATAATATCTGCCATATTTTATGTACATGAATAGCAAATCTTGGTTCTTCAATGTACACAACCATCTGGTGCTTGAAAGAAGTACCTGGCACTCACCACCAGGGCATGAAGGATCTCTAAGCATCTCTACACCTGTTCCCATTGCACAGCGCAGGAGGGTTTCTGGCCTGAGACCAAACCATCTTCGTGCTCAGTTTAGCTAGTCCAGCTGTTGGGATCTTGTTTTAGAGCTTACTACAGTCATTATAACATAGAACAGCCTGAGCAAGGATCAGAATTTTGACTAATTTATCTTAGGGATAAATCTCAGTCATCTTGAGTTACCTGAGATTATGTGTGTAAATTGCCTTCAGCAATTTAATTTTTATGTGCAGGTTTCTCATTAAAAACACGTGTCTGCCTTACAACTGAAAAAGGACTACGGCCTTTTGAGTAATATTGTGGAGAGGGACTTCACAGCTGATGGTATGGGGTTTGCTCTGCCAAAGCCATCAGACATGACTATACAAGTCACCTGGTACTTTTTGCTGTAGTTTCCTCTTTCCAAAATCTGTCAGAATTTTTATATAGACAAATGCAAGAACAACTAGGAGAACTTCACCTACTAATGAGATGAGGAGCCATATGCAGAAAGAAAACTACAACACATTTTATTTTAGCGTTATACTTGGCTTAAAACTATCGAAATTCTTTACACTGAGTATGCCTCACCAATGATTTACTTTAATTTTTTTAGATTGCCATTTCTGAAAAATGCCAGAGAAAATACAGTTTGTGCAGATAAGCAGTTGCCATAAATGTATGGCATTTATGAAACCAGTCAAGTTTCCAGTGATCATTTTAATGAGTATTATTGTGTAAAAAATTTAAAGGACATGTAAATAGGAAATGAATTCTAAAAAGATAATTGAATAATGTATGGTTTGTAGCACATTCTTAATACTGCTTTTATATTACTAAGTCACAGAATTTGAAAATAGACAACAAAGTATTTCTATTGTACAATATAAGCAAATAAATAATACAAATATTTTAGATTAAACTGGCTGCTTTGCTCGATTCCATTCAGAAAGGAGAGATGTTACACAAATTGGAGCTTCACCTATTGAAACCTTCTGTTGCAGTTAAGCTTATCTTTTATTAAGTTACACAATGACAAGCTGCATCTGAAAGAGAATATTAATGCTTCTCACTTACCGACATTTCAGGTCATACCAAAACCATAAACCCCAGTGCTCATCTTCTGAGTGATGAGTAATGAATTCTTAACAGTTCAGTATTGTTTTAGAGTCCTTACCCCCTTTTGATTTAAAAAGCTTCACTTATACAGGTTTTAATACAACTTTTCAGAATTAATCATATAATGGATGACACACACGGTACCTTAAATGTAGAAAGTCCATAAAGTCTTGCAGTGTGAACAGTCACTTGTGAAATATTTGTAATGTTGGATATAAAATCTTCAAGGTATTTACAGGCTTGCTCCAGGTGTGTTGTGTTTATGATGATTTGAACAAGCTATAGGAGACAAAAATTCTTGTAAAACTCTTTTTTGTATCACCCATTGTCATTTGATTTTGTAAATGATTACTTTTTTCAGCAACAATGCTACTAGAAATTAATTACAGTATTTCAGGTTACCACCTATTAACTGTTAGTTTTCAAGTGTGCTTTCAAATGCCACCAAGGAGTAATACTACTGTTTACATACAAATGATGCCATTTTAAAAACGAACACTACAGACACCTACTCAGTGAAATAAATCCAATTGATATTTTGGAATTAAAAAAGGGAAAATGAAGGAAAATATTTTGTCAAAAGCAAATAGCTGATTTGTACCATAAAAATAAATTTTAAAAAATTATTGCTGTTAAAAAAAATAATCAAATTTAGTCTGCAGAATGGTGCATTCTGAAGCTAAGGAAGTTTAAAAATGAGGTTGCCAACTTCTTCCTCCCCCAACAATGGTAACAATCTGCTTGCACACGACATGTTTAGCTAAGCAGGACCTGCACTTCAATTCAGTTAACAAATAAGACAATGTACATAAAGTGTAGTAACTGAAGTATCAGTATACTGTGTCTTAATTCTCACTGAACATTCCTTTAGTGAACACTAATGTAATGCTTGGTAAAATAAGTGTTCTCTTTTTAACATTTTTTCTCATAAAACTTAATGACTTGACTATTAAATAGCCCTAAAAAACCCCAGGGAATTTATTTGCATATCCTTGAAAATAATCCTGTACCAATTTAAAGAACATAGAAAACTACACCTCAGAAAAATTGTATGGCTTGTCTTACTAACATGGCAATATATGATTTATAGAGCTCTTTCCTCATCTTCTTCTTGATTTCATCTACACAAGGGGTTCTGGCAGTTTAAAAACAACGTTCAATATGACATAACACTACTCTACCAGCAACAGCTTAAGTCCTTCTCAGCATGTGTCAGTCGGTACCTGCTGGCTGCCAGCACTGCCTGTACCTGCAGTGAATGTCCAGACTGACTTGCTGTCTCACCGTGTCTCATTCTTTCCAATAAACAAACTAAACCAAGAGTCCTGACGAAGAAACAACATGCACAAACCTACTAAAATATTTTAATTTCAATTCCTACAGAAAAAGTTTCATGTGTCAGTGTGAACTTGAAATTTTAGATTTCTTGATCTGGTAGGTTTACTCTGAAACTTTACACAGTTCATGTGTGAGAGATTTTTCTCTCCCCTCCCTGCCTTTTTTTTTTCTTTTTTTTTCTTTTCTTTTTTAATAGGAAGGAAAAAAACCTCAACAATGTGGTACTAATTGCTAGAGAGAGGCAGAACACACGAACCACACTGTGTATGCGACCAAAGAAATAAGAGTCTTCAGCTTATTTCTTGCAAATCTCTGTTCATCATACAGGAGACAGAACTCTCACATTGTCATCTCTATCTCAAAAGGCATCACTGTGTAAAGACACTTCCAACTAGACCCAACACTGTATTGTATTATTTATGTAACAGATATTGATGCTTTTTCATGCTTCACTTGCACCATCTTAATTTTTCAGTCTTAGAGCAAACACTACTTGTTTTTCTTACATAAATCTACATTTACAATAATAGCTTTAGCACTAATTGTCTTTAAAAACAGGTTTGAGTATATGTTTTAAAACTTACCTCTGTTAAACCTATATGAGGTTTTTTAATTAGGTTCTGTAAACAACTACTTAGTGTTCTTGTAAGCAGCAAATTTGTAGATTTTCTGAGCATATCATCTATTTCTGTTGAGCTAAAAAAAAATTATTTTTATAACTATGCTGTACATGACAATACTTCGACAGTAATACTTAATATTTAATATTTTTATTTTTTCCCTGCAAAGGGAACTTATCATGTTAAGAACCGTATCTAAATATGTGCATTTAATTTCTGGTTGCTACAAGTGTTCCATGTCCTAACACACAGAACACCTCTTTCATTTAGCAAATTATCCATTAACTGACTTTCAACACTGAAGCAAAACCTGTTATTTTTAGATTTCAGACATGCTTATTGACACAGCCGTTTGGAAAGAGTAATTTGTGGGTTTTAATGAGTTACTGAGGAGGTCAACATGTGCTCATTAGTACGTGTAAATTATAAACAGTATCAATTAAGAATGTGTGAAAGCGAGTCATTTACATCTTTAACAGTGCAGAAGTGGGTGACCAGCCAGGAATACCTTCCAAATCTCAGATCTATGATTCTTATTTTCTGTAATTACAACTAAGCTTTTGTAGGCCACAAGAGGAAATGAAATGCAAGAATTGTGATGTTTTCCATCAGAAAAAGGTGGGATGGAAGAGGGAATGAGCATGCAGGCAGCACATTTGCAGGAGAAATCATTGCTAAGGAAACTCAGAGCACTGAGAAGGGAAAGACTGCTTGAACTAATCAGGGATGCTACACAATTATTTCTGAAATGGTCAGTACCAAAATACATTTTCCAAATCTTTCATGCTTTGTTAAATCAATAAAATCTATATTCAAACCAGTCAATACCGGTTAAAAAACCCCAGCAGTGTTTTAGACTGCTTAACATACCAAGCTACCTTCACCTTCACCAAGCTACCTTCCATACAATACACATATATACACACATATGAAATACATGCTATTTCATTGGGAATCATAGAATAAATATAAAGAATTATGTGTGTAAATTATGATTATGTATGTAAATTATGAAACAAGCACAGCTAGCAAGTACACAAGAAAATATATTTTCAATGTAATATATATTCTTAGGTCACCTGGAAGTTATAGGCTACCTTATAGTCACATTCCTGATACTTTAAGTTTACCTGCGGTGAAGTGACTCTGAAAACTTAAGGCTTGCATAAATAAATTCCTTAACCTGGATATAAATCTGAGGCACTGATTGAGACATTGGAAGCTTCTTCGGAAAGGATTGCTGTGAAAATAAAAAATAATACTATCATACACTTGAAACATTCTAAGGACAGCTTAGTATTAAATGCAACAATTAGAAAGCCACTTAATGCTATCAATACTTTAATCTGTCTTAAGCTTTTCTGGTTTTCATCACATACAGCGGTATGCATTGGGCTGACTTCTACATCTGTTTCAATAGCTTATAAGCAAAATAGAACTTCATCACTTATTTAAGTTTCAATAAAGTTTGGAGACTTCATGTAATTTAAGATCCCTTTGTAGAAAGCAATTTACAAACACAGTAACAGGTCTCAAGCCACTTCTAATCGGGATGAACAAGATAGATCTAAGTGGGATGAGAAGTTCAAAAATGCAAACTTCTTTTGCCAAAGAAAGCAGTAAAAAAAAAGAAGAAGAAAAAAAGAGTGTGACATATTCAGTACATCTAGGATTTTCTAAGCATCCTGAGTATGTTTAGGCATGTATATTTACTATCATGTATTTACTTCTCTCAATGGCTCACAAAACCAAAGCAGTTGGAATTAATTCCAACAATCTGGATTAACATGTGGGAAACATTAGTAGTCTGTAAGAATAAAATCATCCTTCTTCAGTTTTTAAACTGATATTGTGTTTGGGAGGACAAAAAGAAATACGCTCAATTAAACCTACACATACCAAATAGATATTTCCCCATTGAATACGTATTTTTGAAATCTGCCAAACAATTGATTTTCTGTTTAATCTATGACTAATGCATGAGAAAAATAATTAACAACTGGTATCATGCCTGAAGAATTCAATTTCCTTTAAAAAAAGCATTAATCAACAGCAGCTTAACATTTGTGTATTAAAAAAATAAGACAAAACAGATTAACTTGACATTCTCCTAATCATACCTCTTCATTTAAGATCAGGTAGTGTGACAACTATGTGGTGTAACTGCCAGGCTTTCGTGTCATTGAACGAGAGAGAGCAAACACTTCTTTAACAATAAAATTTACTTCAAATGTATGTTCATCTGATTTAGGCAATTAATTTTTACAGATAAAACAAGTGCTATTACATACAACTATTTTTGATCATTACAATAGTTTATCTGCAGGGCTTGAGTCTCAACCTTCATATATTCAACAGTCTAAGAGATGCAATTCTTTATCCTCTAGAGTGTCTGGCCAATACAGGAAGACACAACACTGTCTGCTTATTCGAGTAGGCAGCAAGAAGAAAACCCCACAAAACAACAGAGATGTAAGCCAATTGTTTCACTTCTGAATACAGAAAGGGAGTAAAATTAGATGATATAATTGAATCATGATGGTTTGGCACATTCAATCTAAACACCAGAGCGCAGACAAGACTATTTTGTCCAGTCAGACTGGATTTGCTAGGTTAAAGATCTAGTAGGTTCTGGTCATAATTCTGCACAACGTGCTGCAACTCCTATGATAAACTTACCTGTAAAATGTGAGGGTGATTCATCCTAACCTACAGCTAAAAATGAAACACTCACATTCATCTCTTTTTATACTAAATTGAAAGAATTAGACATTTTCAAAGGTGAAATTCCCCTTGATCAGAGATGCATCAAATGAAGTTAGGCCTCTGGGGTGCCTCTTCCTCTCAATTGCGGGCTCCTTCGGTGACTGACCTGAACTTACACACATCTTTTTTTTTTTTTAAATTTAAATTTAAATTAACCCACCCAATAGGATCTCCTAGTGTCTTACGGCCTGAGGCAAGAACAGAGAGCGGAACCGGATGAGATTACAAACAGCAACCAATAGAAGTGATTTGGGAGCATTTATAGAGTTTTCCCTCCATGTGGATTCCCTGCTATCTAATACCACATAAAGTAACACTGCAGTCTTTCTTTCAGCAGATACACTTAATGAGTCCTTCTCCTCTATCCCACTGCCTAGTTGACAAAACTTTTAGGACTTCAATTACCTTTGGGAGGTCCGCCTCTTTGCTAAATTTGGCTGAAGTCAATTAAACTGTTTCAAAAATTTCTAGGACATAAGAAAAAAACCTCAGACTGCCTTATTTCTAATGATGTCCTCCTGCTTTACACACAGGTTTCAAAGCTCTAATCAGAGATATGTAAAAGGAGTTAGCTCCATTTTACAGATTAATTAACAGAGGCAGAGAGATGTTAAATGACCTACCAGCACCACACAGCTGGTCAATGATAGAGTTGGGAACAGAATCCAGCCTGATTCCCAGCTTTACTCTCAAGCTCACCAGTCCAAAAACGAAGCATCAGTGAGATTCTGCCCATAAAATATCTACAAAAACTGTTGCTCACTATGAAATAGAAATCCCTCCCCGTGTCATAAACCAAAATGAAAATTGTTGGGTACAGAGAACACATTTTCCTTCTGGTGAAATTAGAGCCAAAGCTTTGCATTAATCATACATATGTGTAACTACACATGCCAATTCAATCAGACAGAGTCTAGCAGATAAAATTATTTAGTGCAAGTTAAAAATCTCTGCAATTTATTAGCAAAATACGTCATGCTAAATTGTGGTATACTTCCAACACTGTAAGAGATTTCCACTCTCTTTATCCTAATCTAGTATTATAATGCTGAGTAAATGAATTGGATGTAGGAAAGCACCCAGCAAGCACTCTGGAGTCTTATTCAAAAATCAGCATAAACCCCACCTTTGGTTTTCATTGTCACTGCAATACTGTATTAACGGCAGCTGTTACATTTGCCTGGTAAATCCCTGCTGAATCATAGAATTAGAGATCTTTCTACTTTTGCAGATATCTGTAGTGACAGATCCTGTATAAACCTGCTTCCCCCCACAACAGGTACTGCTACTGTCATGTGGTGCTTAGATTGAGTTCACCTCTACAGATTCCATCATAGGCCTGTTATTTCTTCATTGGTATTACCAAAACCATATTTGAACAGCAGAACATATTAATAATCTTTCTGTGAAAGGTGTTTGTAGTGAAAGAATGGCTAAGGATATTAAAGATTATCCTATTGGAATGTTAGTATGGCAGAATTATTTACAGTCTCTTCATGTTTATTTTGCCACATGTTCTCAAACACAAGTAATTAATTTAAAAAATGAAATACAGAAGTTGCTGTTTCTAACAGATCCCTGTTTTACACGTATTTTTGCACTACTACAGTATATAATATACTGTGAGTTACTAAACCAAATGAGTTGCAACAAAATTTAAGTTAACCAGTTAAAGACAGACTGTATTATAATTACATAAAGACTGTATCAATTAAAGTGTATTATTAATTTGTTTACAAAATAATGGGTTTCATTATTCACTCAAACACCAGTGCAGATGACTAAAGCTTTAATTTTCATATTTATTTATGACTGGATAATTACACACAAAGAAGGTGATTTAGCCTCTTAATCCAGCTAGCTTTTCAAATTTTAATTACTTTTAATTATAAAAATCATGACTGTACCAACTGTCCTTAACTAGATTTTGGCAAACTTTAATTACACAAAACTTTTCCTTACCTTATCAAATTCGGGATCTTGAAAAGGAAATTTGCTTATAACTATTTTGTATTCCTCTTCATTTCCTACAGGAATAGGGCTGTAGTTGTCTGCTTCAAAAATATCCCTGGTGAATTAGTCAGTAAAGCAAAAAAAAAATAGTACATGTAATTTATTTACAGTATTTTCTAGTGTTAAAACCTCTACATGAATATGAATTTTACTACCACACTTGCATGTGCAACTTCAAAAAGTTGTGAGCTACAACCATTACAATTCCAGACATCCAAAGTATTTTTAGACTAATTTGAAAGTATATGCCAACTATTCATAGCCTGTCTAATGACAGAGAACAAATAGCTGAAAGCATTTTAATATGTATGACTCAAAGCATAATACAGCAAAGGAACTTTAGCTGAGCTAGTCTACTCTGGGGTAAACCATAATGAGATACTTGTTAATTACCACATGAATTATGGTAGCCTACACTGAGGTACCACAGCTACATGTAGTCAATGGAGATGACTCAGAGAACTTCAACTAGGCACATGGCTACAGCTTTATTTAAGTACCTTCTGGACTTCTCTACTACTCCATTGACCACAGTAGGAGTCCAAAGAGCATTAGAACCTTACACACTAGACTTAACCGGTCAACTTATTTTTAAGGTTTTCCACAATACCGTGTAACTTTTTTATGGTAAACAACACCTGCACATTTAGCTATCACGCTCCAACTGCAAACAGACTTTGGAGTACAGTCCCAAGATGCTCTGTCCCTGGGATTACAATCTACTCAATCAAATGATTCCAAGGAATAGGTAGAAACCAACCTACATTAAAAAAACATGAAGATGCACTGGCAATGTCAGTAGTCTGTCAGGGAGATCCACATATCAGCTAACTGTAAACATTAAGATAACCTAAATTAGGAACATAATGCCCTATTGCAATAGCCTAGAACGATTAGGTTCCTAATGAAAAAAAGCCAGGCATCTCTCTCCTGCATGTTTCTTGAATAATGTCTCTTTGGAGACCTTCCTTCTCTCCACTAACTACAGAAGTCGTCCTCAATGGCTCTTCCCCTGAATATTAGCTACATGTGATGAATGCCTTAGTCCTACCCAATCTGAAATTCAGATACAGATGATGTTAATAAATTATTCCAAAATTACAACTCTATAAAAAAACTCCACAAACTTCAAGTAAGAAAAAAACACAGATACAATACAAGTATCATTATTTTGAAATACTAACCTGAACAATCCAGACCACTTTTTAAGAAGTGTTTCATTGTACTGGTCTCTAATCTCAAATAAAAGATCAAATAGTCGATTCACAGGAAAACCATAACCCTAAGGTATAAAAATGAAAACAGCGGGTAATTCAAGAACACACTCAGTTCCTATCACAACATTTCAGCACTCTCAGATAAGACTTATCCAACCTTGTCACACCTATAAAAAAAATTATTGTACTCTAAACACACCACTGCAATTAGAAGATTATATATCAAATTTTTACCAAATACTTAATACTATGCTTTTGGTTCTCAGGCAGAAATTTGTCCTATTTCTCTGTAGCATTATAACTTGCTAGTTACGCATACAACTATTTTTTCTTAATCAGTCTGTTAAAAATTGCAAGAATAGTTGCCTATGATGTTCATCTGGTCTTTCAGCTAGAGCGCTAATGATAACCAGAATGCTATTCTTCTTAAGATCAGAGGTAAAGCATTTACAAAAGACAAAAACACGTACAAATTACAAAGCTAATATCAATTTTACATAGATATGTATAAGTGGATGCTAGCTGCATATCCCAGAACGCATAATTAAGTCGGTAATACTGAAAAAGAGGAACCAAGGTGGGAAATACATATATTTTAAAAAATATTATTCTGTAGTTTTATTCTTGATTCATACACATGACATCAGGGAAATCCAAAGCATTGCACTTACCTAGAGGAAAAAATTGACTCTAGGAATTTCTGTTAAACTATTAAAATAATATGTACCTGCTATAATACATACCTGCAAAGTATCAGCAAATACTACAATAAGATTCTTCAGTTCCAGAACAAGGTCAGGATCACTGCAATATGACTGAAATTGAGAAATTTTGGTTTTTTAAAAGGATTTAAAACATGGGACATAAGTTTTCAAAGAATATTAGCAGAGAAAGTTAAACTCTCCAGCCTTATCTCTTTACGTGATGGACTGGCTATCAATAAAAGATCAGAAAAAGTAAATTAAAAGTGAACTAAAATACAAGAGTCAAATAATATCAGTGTGTTGTACTGAGATTCAAAATCAGCAAACTACATTAATTTCAGTGGAACATAGGCACACATCAAAATGCTTTGCTAAATCAACATCAGAGAGGTTTCCACAGGACATTGTTTGGAACACTAAGTAGTGTGAACTGTGCCACCTCTGACAATTTCCCAGCTGTGTGGGAAAACACTATAAAATACTTTCTAAATAAGTTCAAATTACAAATTTTGTGGCAAAAAGTTAAGACATGAAGTTATTTACTAAATGACCAAAATTTGATTTTCAGAAGTGTGGAGTGATACAACTAACGCTTTCACCTCAGCTTCAGTATTTGCAGTATCAGATAAAGTAAAAAGATATTTATATTTAAATAACGTAAAGCGGTATGAGAATACAGTATTGGTTAGAGACTATAAATGCCTGTTTCAACTTTTTTTTTCAATTTTTTGCTGTTAGTATACTTTAATAAGGTAAGGGTTTGGTTTACAATACCTCGGAAGACAACATACACTTATCTAAACAATAGTCTGTACTACGATGATGTTAGAAAAAGGTTGTGATAGAACGAGTTTTGATGTGAGTCATGCATTTTGAGAAAAATTAGTGATCAACATGACAAGACACTGAAGAGTTCTTTAAAGACTCCGGTACTTTCACTCCTTAAATCACCATATTCTTACATAGGTGTATAAATCCATACACAACCAATTAACTTGCAATGTAGCTTAAAAAACACTGAATATAGCTCAATTTATCCCGATCCTCTGAAATGAATTAAAAAGTATGAGAACATCTCACGTACCACGGATCAGTAAAGGTCCTATGATAAAACTATAGAGTCTATCTGAACATTTTCCTCATTTTCCTCAGTATATGTGAAATGTAAAACATTCCTTGAATTAAAGAGCAATTGTAACAAAAATAACATTGCATAAAGGAACTGCTTCTAGCAAACATTAAACAGAGAAAGATAAACTCTCGTATTTTTTCCGATAGTATAAGTTATACCAATAGTAAACTCTGAAGCAATTTACTATCGGTCAGTCTGAGTGAACAATGTATTCCATTGGTTTCCACAGAGGAATAAGAAATAGCAGTTATTCAGCATCATGGGAGATCAGATAGAAATGGAACTTTAGAAGACACACTTCAAATGTACTGAAATACTCAGCTGATACAGAATTACAATCTAACACCTGTGAAGATTTTTCTAATACCTTTACTTCAACATAAATATATTACTACTATAGCATTGAAGAGATAGCTCCAAGGGTTTTCCTGGTGGAGTTTGTTTTGGAAACACAGCATTTGGAATGATAATTAGGAACTATTTCCTGGTGGTGTTTTCAGTGCTGAACTATTCAATCTGATCTAATGAAGAGGTCAGTTGAGACTAATGAGGAAGGATTGCAATAATAACAGCAGATTAACTCTGCATATTCTAAACTGCTGGACTAAGAGAAGGTCTGGAAGACCCAGTGAGTTGTAAATCAGTGGAGGATTATGCAAATAGCCCATGGCTGTGGATCACAGCCTGATACTGTTGGGTAAAACAAAAGCTTGGCAGGCTCCCTCCCAAATCTGAGCAATTTTTAATCACCAGGAAAAGAAAACATGAGAGAGGTGTAATTTTTCACTTTGTTACTATCCCAGCTTTAAATATGCAGAGGTCTGAAGTAAGACAATTTAAACTGTAACACTGGTAAGACTTCTCACTTACTGAATGTGTTCTAAGAACAGCAATGATCTTGGAAAGGGCCATGTTCCAGAGTTCATCAGTGTATGTTCTAGTTACCAGTCCCTGGGTTACATGTAAAATGTGGTCTTCTACTACAAAGAAACTAAAACATAATAATGCTTAAATTATTAAGTTGTTTTCTAATAGAGCAAATTCTACCATTTCACACAAACACATAGTCAAACCCCTCCCACTTGAGCAGTGACACTTTGGTAGGTTTGGTGTCCTGCCTTGCCCAGCATGAAGTCAACATGTGAAAAGTTTGTTTCATGCCAGCTGGAGCCCAGGCTGCTAGAGGGCCCTGATACAATCTGGATGCTCTTCCCCACTCAAAGCAACAACCACCCAACAACAACAACATCCAGCAACAACCACCCACATAATTTGTGCAGAAACTGAAGCAGGCAAAAGAAAGTTTTTGGACAATGGGAGAACAGAGGGTGAATTAAGAATCAATATAGCAAAAGCGAAATAAATCTTCATTTAGAAAACTTACCCTACAATTTGACTGAAGTATCTTCTATAGCCTTCTACTGTTTCATGCTTTCAGTGAAAAAGAAAACAAGTTTAGGAATAAAAATACCACTAAGTATTAAGTACAACCCAAGTAAATATAAAAACAAATGTATTGGTTACCATGCTTGACTGTGGCTGCAGAACTAATCTTGCTTGTTTCCTTCTTTGTTTTCTGTAGTAATTCTCAAATATTTCTCCATCACCCTAAAACAAGACAGAAGTAGTTAGAACGAGAACACTGTCATAGTATGAAAAAGGCACTTCTTAAACTAAAGGCAGAATTTTCTTAAACTAAGGCACACATTTTTCATTTATTTCACACAAAGACCTCCAGCTGACACCAGCAAAGTTTTGCATGCATCAAATAGGCAGAAATTATATCTTTAAGTAGCCTACAGAATGTACTGTAAATAAAAAATTTGCCTGTATGCCTACATTTTGTCAAACCATATTACGCATTTTAAGCAATATTCATGTTTTTAAACTACAGCTTTTGGAGTATATTAGTATTTATAGACAAGACATATTACCCACTACTCTGTTGAAATTCATTGTCCCCTAAAATGTTTCTCTAGGTTATTCAAGAAACTAACTGCACTGTCAAGTTAAGTCACAAGAACATTTCTGCAAATATTGGATACATCTGAACACTGCCTGCATTAGCTTTGTCTGAGAAAACAAAACAAAACAAACACACATGATATTTGTTTAATATTTGCTTATTCTCTTTGGAATTGGTAACTATAAGGACTGTGGATTTGGATTTTTCTCCTATCACTGTCCTCAAAAATACAATACCCTTTGTCCCTAGTGATTATATTGAGAGGAATTCGTGACATCCTACCCATCTCATTAAGATGACCACTCAGTGGAAACTATCTGTCCATTTGAAATTGGTGCTACACTGACTCATCTACCTACTGAATGCAATATAATTTGTATGCAAGCAAAATAAAGCAGCTTAGCATTTTTGAGGTTTGTTTTTACTTCATGAGCCTTTTATTAGGCCAGTGCTATTTAGAATTCCATTACTTGGGCTTCCAAAAATCCTTGAAACAAATTACAAGAGAGATTATATATTACTGAAACAGGATTACCTACCTAACTCCTTTATAAGACTGAAGAAAATTTAAACTTAGTATTTTAAGTTCATAATGAATATTGTGTCATATTTAGAAACAATGCTAATCTAACAAAATCTAAAAGTGAAAAAGAGACTTGGCTTAAAAACAACAGAAAAACCCAACTTGAAACGGAGATGCAAATTTACCAGAACACTTTCTGTTGCAGCAGAACTTTACATAGTGTGCTATAACACCAGATTAGGTGATGTTGGCAGGAAAGAGAGAAGCCCTATTCTGAAGATATCAATAATCCTTTTTTCTAAGGGGCTAAGGACCTTTGATATCAAAGAGCACTTCAAGTCGTTTTCTGTCCTCAGTAAATTTGGAAGCTGGCAAACTTTCTGTGCAAACCCAAAGGTCATCTCCTTGGATCAAGGATCAAACATCAGCACCCTTGCCAAAGCGAAAAACGTAATCACATTGAATGTCATGTACTTATTCCTGTTATTTTATTACTCTAAAGGAAAAATAAGCAGATGTTGTCAATTTGTGTATTTAACTTTACACATTATTTTTTATATGTTATTTCACACTTTTTTCCTCTGTAAAAATAAATGGTCCATTCTTTTTTAATAGTGCTGGCAGCCTATATTTCTGTCTCTCCTGTTCTTTTCATGGAGATGAATAATTACTGATGTAATTATTGATGTTTTTGTTTGGATTCCTTTTTCTTAAAAAAAACCAAAACAAAACTAACAGTGAGATAATACTTTAAATGTTATTTCAATATATAAGCTTCCATGTTACATGCTACAAGTGTTCCACAGAAAGAAGATAACCCAGCCTCAATGCTTGAAGCCAGGTCTAGTGGAGATTGTAGGATTAGCAATACTTAAAAGTACTTAATCTATATGCACCGATCCTTATTCTGTAAGTAATCTGACTTCAGAAGTAACTGAGACACAGTAAAGTGAGAAAATAATAAATAATTTGTTACCAAGTTTCCCCCCCCAAAAGTTTTCATTCTTGTTAGCTTGTTTTAACTCTTTTACAGCAGCCACACTGGGCTATTGTGTCTCTGCCACTGAATTCAATTTAATCTGCCTGAGCACAGCCTGTCACAACCTCCAGTTTGCGCTTGCTATATTGCTCTACTGTTCTTATTTCCACAAGATTCAGACTGAATATTCCTATCTTTTGTAATATTGATCATTTTCCCCCAAACATCTGTGTACATCTGGAACACTTGGGAGAACTGCAATAGTGTTGATACTGCTATTGAGGTGGACATATATATTTTATGCGTACTCTTAAGAACACTTATGTCATTAATGTCTTGCTGTGTATCCTTTATTATGCATATATAATAAAACATACAGTCATGCCCTGAGTGTCTATATTCAACCCACCTCAGCTCGTTCATCCAGAACTACCACTACTAGAAGCAATATGCTTTTTGGGACCTTTTAGAGTATGAAAAATACAAAAATGAACATTCAGCTTCAAAAAGTAAAATACCTTTTGAAGTGACCTTAATACATACCAAAACTGAGTAGATGTGCAAACACCTATAGACTGGGGAAAAGTCTACAAGATCTTGAGCAGTTAAAACCTGAAGAAGCAAAGGGAAAAGAAAAGTATATAAACTATAAAAAAGCATATAATCTGCAAAATGTGATACATTACCAACACAACTTGTACACTTAATAAACACTTCACAAGACACCTTACTGGTAAGGAATTATCTCTTTAAAATACTGGTTTAGTGCCCTTAATTTTAAAACTGCTCAACTTAGTTCCTTTAAAATTTGGAGATTTAGGGGAGAATTAGTAGTTTAGTAAAGTGTAAAGTTAGCAGACTGATGAATCTAAAGTTCAGATGAATCTGGAAATACATTGGGGTTGAATACAAAAACACGACCAAATTGGGACCATCGAAAGTCAACTCTGTTGACAGGTTTTACAGCTTACTAGAACAACTGTTTTCATAGAAAGCAGCAGGAGTTTGCTTTAATGACTTGAAGAGTAACTGTATCAGTCTTTTTGCCAGTAATTTCAGGACCCAAAAATAGATGGGTTCTATCACAAAAGAGTAAATTAATTGCTCAGTTCTCCCCGCCTTTGTATTACAGTGCTAGATTTTATTTGTGTTACAACACCAGATTCCTTTCACCGTGTTTTCAGAGCACCTGATTTAAAGGTCTCAATACTTGCTATTTCATTGAATTTATGAATACTGAGTATTTGGTAGCTGAAAGAGTCCTAACCCAAGCTGAAGTCCTCAATACAGAAATGCTGGCTTTAGCAATAGCAGAATATACCAGTAGGCCACGTATAATTTGCAGTGGGCAGGTACTGTATAATGCAAATTGCAACTGAACTCCAGAATAATTACAAGTTCTACCCAATTGATGCTAAACCTGGAGCTAATTCAACTAGTATATTGGCACTATTTTTCCTCCTAAAATGCTGATTTGTAGTGGTGTCCCTTGAAGGTGTTCTCTGGTCCTTTCTAACTAACACTGACCATCTACAGACAGCATACTGCAAGTTTTGTTCAATAAACCTACAAAATTAACTTTAAATAAGATGTACTGATTTAGTATAATGTTACCTCTTCTTCATGTTCATCATCTTCTTCAAACGTTCGCTTCAGTGTAATTTCATTCTTGGATTCCAAAATTCTGCTTCTACCTAAACACATATTCCGACCATAGTTTACATTATTCTGCTTCTGAAGAGGTGTACTAAAGGTTTTCTGCTGCTGTGCCTGTTTTAAAAGTAGTATGAATAAAGAAGGATGTAATGCAAATTTAATCACTGATGAGTATATGCTATGACATGAAAAACAGGTGGTGCTATTGAACACACATCGGTATAACTACAAGATGTGTGTTCTCTGCCTACACCAAGGATTTTTTCCTTAATCAGTCTGGGATGACAAATTAGTTCAACAGCTAATTTCTGCATAATTTTTCTCTAATCCCCAGAATACAATCTTAAAGGTAGAAAAAATTAAAAAGTAATCTGTACTTTTCCTGACCATAAACTGCAGAGAATCAATATTTAAATGAACTACAGTTATCACAGTTTCCAGATATTTATTTGCTGTCTTCAGTTATGCCTCAGTGAGCAGTCAGCTGCAGAAGCCAACCACACTACATTGCCTTACTATTGAAAGAAACGCAACATGGTAACACAGCATAATCTTGCAACTAAATTTCATATATAATAATCAATGCCACATTTTACAAGAACCTTAGATGACAAAATAGCAACCCAACCTGAGCTCTACCCAACAAAAAGTGAAATGAAAACTTTGCCTGCTCTCCAAATGAATTTGAAAAGCACTAACTGTCTAAAGCTTGGCCAGCCCCAGCGCTTTGAAGTGGCAGATTGGTTTGTGATGGAACAGGTAAGGGCTCCAGCTATCCCAAACTCAACCTGTCTTTCACCCCAGCCCTCTGCCCTCCTCTGCGGTGTGCCCTCTCTGGGGGATGCTATGCCAATATCACAACCCGTACTGCTACTGTACAAAGAACCAGGCAGTTATCTCAACATTTCTTTTAACCTTATTCCTCCTCCCCAGCTGGGCTGCTCTTTGCTTTGCTGTAGTAGTTGCTGTTACAGACTGCCTAGGAATTGACTACTCAAAGTATTTAGCGACTTTTTGCAACCTGAGCTATAGAGCATTTCTCCTTCCTTTCCCAGGGAGGAAACTACTTCTTGTCTAGCACACAGACACAAATTTTTAAGAAAAGTTGGATGCTACTGAGGTGTCACACTGCTGCTTCCTGCGTTAGCCAGGGACCACTAGAATCCACAGCTTCATGTCCAGGAGAAGAATCTACCCAAGACGCCAGCAAACACTTCACAGCCCTCCATCTTTACTCAAAGGTCTGTGTGATGACTGAAATCCTTAGACAAACCTTCGGGCTAACCTGAGACTATCGACATTGATCTTTTGAGCAGAAAGCAGGACTGAGGTAATCCTGTTAGGTCGGCTTACCTGCTTCATGGCAGTTTCCCCGATTCTGTCAGAATGCTTTCGAATACTCTCTAAGAAATCCTTGAGATCTGACATGGATATTTCCTTTATTTCTTCACGCAGTTTTGGAAGATTTTCTATCATTATCTGGCAAAACCGGTATTGGCTAACTCTAGGAAGATACAGATTTTCTAGCTGTTCCATTGTTTTTAAAGCAGAATAGTATCTACAAAGAGATTAAGATCAAATTACATAGATAGTTATTAAATTTTAATAAAATACTTTATCAAATATAGGATATCAATATCATACACACAATCAATATACATCTAATGCAATTACTCTGTTCTTAAAAAGATTAAGGAACAATGGGTCATCCATATAATGCTTTAGTTTGGGAAAAAATAGTGAACTGTCAGGGTGACTGAGCACTCACAAATTTTAAGTAGGCTCCTATGGTTCTGATAAATAGATTCCTAACACCCCATGGAGCATCTTGCAGAATGGAGGCACTAAAGTCATAACAATTACCTTCCCTTTGAGATCGACTTTATTAGGAGTTTTTATTAGTTCTTTTTTCTGAAACAAAAGTTGCCTATTACCCAACATTGCAGTATATGCACCAAGCAATGAAAATCTTGGAAAAGTGTGCCCTTATGCATCTGCCTTCTTTAGGTATATGTGAACATCCACACCCACCCTCTTTCCTCCATCCTTAGCTGGAAAAGACATGTACACACTTATCTCAAGCAATATTTTTTCCAGCAGTATATCATATTTTGCTGTAAACCACAAACCTACTTACTCTGCTGACTAAATACAGTACATCTCACCAAGAAACTGATTAATTTGAACAGGTATTAGAGGGGTAAAAACAAACAAAAACCAGAACAAAGACTCCATAATCTCCTCTATTCTCCTATGTTCTGTTAGCCTACAGACTATTTGTCGTAGAAATATGGAAGATGTGTCCTGATAGGGGGAAAACACAAAACACCAAGAAATACTTTCTCTCATGTCCATACATCATGCAGATGTTGTACACTACATTCGTAACTATGTTGTGAAATTTTACATATGGGACAATTAGTTTAAAGAAATACTCCAAGTTAAAACCAAGTGTAAAAAGTGATTTAACTGCAAAGTAAATTTAAAAAAATTAAGATTCAGACAATTTTGACAGTAGAAAGCTACCAAATACTCTATATATCACTACAGTTATTTACCTGTCTACCACTCTCTGTTGTCTCATAGATTACTGGGTTTGTTGGGCCAAGACTTACTTGCTAAAACCATTTATCAGCTTCAGGCCTGTAAAGTTTTGCTGCTTTCAGCTGATTTAGGGAAACGTTTAAAGAAAGAAATTTTATTTCAGGGAAACTGTTTTTCCACGCTTCCTCTTATAATCAGTAGAGAGATGAACACCACAAAGAGTGACTCAGAGCTAAGTCAGGCTTCTCTGCACCTGTTCTTGAAGTCAATACCTTTCTCTATTTAATTTTCAAATGTCACATGGGCTATTAAGGCAGAATGCTTGTGAAAAATTCTACTTCATTGAAAGGATGAAGCAAAATAGAAGTGGGCCAATTCTGGGATAAACAGCTAAACTAAGAAAGCACTAAACAGAAACACCATGATCAACAAATCTGTGATGTCAACATTTTAAAGAGAGGTGCGAGAAACAGGTTAAACATGAACATGACAGCAATTAGTTTTAGGTATGACACTAATTTTTTAATGCAGTATTCTCACCAGCCACTCACTAGGCTTTTAGAAAAATGCATTTATTTTGGCCTATTATAACAGAAAAAGGTGAATTGATGCCTTCTAGCTTGGTCTTGAACAGGAAAAGCAGAAAAACTGAGATTAGACTGAGTTAATTTGCTCTCAGTTCCAATCCTTTCCTTCCACAAATACAGAGTAATATCCTTAAGACATTTTTAGCTTTCATATTATAACTTTAGTTCCTTCTTCCTGAAAGTCCTACACAATCAGTACTGGAAAATAACCAAGCCACACTGAAAGGGAAAAGCTGAATATGAGAAAAGTCCCTTCAAATGTTCAAGAAAACCTGGAGAAGTGTCCTTTCCAGTTCTTTTGCTTCTGGATATTAATTGTAGAGGTAGTGAGTAAAGACTTCTAAACTGAAATACATTTCAAGCTGCTGGCTCCCCTTCTGTAGACAAGCAATAATAAATTATTAATACTTCAGTCATAACTTCTTGTTCCATTCTGAAATAAATACATTATTTTCAATTTTCTCAACCAAGACATTTCTAGGCTAACTGTTCAGCATAGCTAGAGGATGGGAAAAAACCTTCTCTTTTATTCCAGAACAGAGCTGCTTTCAGAAGACTGCAAATAAAGAGGTTTCAAGTGTAAATTAGGAGCTTATTATATAGTTGGTTTATATAAAATATACATAAGGCAAGGGGCATGTTGCAGATAAGAAAGGGTCTGGTGGTTTTATGTGTGTGGGGTTTTGTTTTTTTTAAATAGCAAATGACCAAGAGTGCCACATGGTGAGACTTCTGGGGAATAAAACCATAATAGCATCAAAATTGTATAAAAGGTTTTTATTTAAATTATATGGATCAGCTTATCAGAACACTGTTAGTTCATCTGGAAGGTTTTTGACTGCTGTCTCTAAGATCAGAATTAACATAATCCATTTAAAATCCATTCTAGAGTCCCTTACTAATTATATATATGGGACTCAGGATCTTGCCCTTTTAACATCTGTTCTGATAACGTGTCTTATTAATTTGAAGGTCATCTGCAGGTCAGGATTTAAACTAAAAAGTTTTGCATATAATTTCAAGGAATTATGCATTTGTATATTTTGCTTTAAAAATAGATTTAACTCAATGCTGAAAGTTTTGGCAACATTATTCGTTCCTATCATATATTTTCAATCATATAAGGTAAAGATTGCCCATTTGACTATAAACAAGGTAAAGAAGTATCTTCAATGTTATTTTTTAATATAAAAATAGCTGCCCTCTGTCTATTCTTCTGAGCTAATCTTGTAAGAATATGTACCCAGTGCAAAATTTATAATGTAAGATTTGAAACTGAAAACACAAGTTTGAAACACCAATAGAAGTCACATGATAAGCCTGTCCAGAACTGGTTAATCTTGTCATCAGAACCAGAAAACTATAAGATGGATTTTAGTAACATCTCCAAACTATAAAAATGGAAACTTTTAAAATCAGCAAGAAGTAGGCCGGGGGGGTGAGGGGGATGGGGAAAGGAGAACACAACACATAACTGCCATGAAAACAAAAGATTAATGTTAGTGTTTTGTATCATCTTATTCTAAAATTGAGCTGGCCTTTTACAAAATGGCCAAGTACCAGGAATAGAGTAGTCAGGTCTTGTATTAGAATTTGAAACATCAACATACAAAAACTTCAAAAGAAAAAGCAAGTGACCAAAGTATTAAATTATGTTTTAAATGACAGAGAGAACTTTTAAGATTTTTTTTTATCAGCAGAGTGTCATTTCAAGGCAGTTAAGAGAAATACCGCATCTTACTAAAAAAGCCCCATCAAGTTAAACTACAGCAGTCAAGAAGCTGCTCTGGACAGGAGCAAGATGAACTCAAAGGCCGCGAATTTTCTGAGAATAACCCATTTGTACATAAGCCTTTTGAGAAAAGAAATGTGTAGTCATAAACCACAATTTCCTGCTGAAAAAAACAAGATGAGAGACAATAACCTTAAAATTATAATTTTATTTTAATTAAAGAAACAAACTCAATTTACAAAGAATAAAGTGTTCTCCAACTTTTGTGTTTCCCTCTGAGGTAAATACTGTATATTCCAGCTTACAACATTTCCGTTAAGTAAATGTGACAAACTTTTTGTACTGTACCAAACGAATTTAAGGGAGTTAATTGGAATTTTTCAATAATACTGTGGAAAAGTCACTTTCATGGAGATCTTGAATAGGATATATTGAAATTGCAATTGAAAACCTTTCACCACACAAACAACTATTTTTTTAATTTTGTTTTTTAAATCTAGTTGCCTTAACAATTCTAAACATAAATTTTAAACTTCCCCAGCATACCAATTTTATCAGTTGCCCCAAAGGACCACAAACTGAGATCAAGGCACTAACAACTCTGAAACTTCCGTGAAGTGAGTCAAAATCCCAATATTTCTGAAAATCAGATTAAAGAGTTGCTATGTAAAAAAAACCAAGATGTGTGGAACATCTTTTTCATCCATAATGATGTGATAAGAGATTTTTAAAAAAATATAAATTGTCAAACAAATAGGTAGGGTTGTGAGAACAGTGAAGAAGAAAACACCTGACAGTTCGGTATCAGAGATATATATATTTTTTTTTTTTTTTTTGCCAGACCCACAATACCTCTACGGGGTATTGATTTGCATTTGGTAAATTCCAGTGCTTCATTTTGACATGGTTCCAAAACAATGCAGAAAACCAAAATCAAATCACCATCGGTTTTATCTGTTCCAGCATCTTTCCATACAGGCATGTATGTGTAGAACCAAATTTTATAAACTATGAAGTTTTCCTATTTGTATCCTTTATGTCTTCAGGTTTATTTGGATGCTTGGAAGGTTCATGCTGAGAAAGGCTGCATGACTGTCTCAGCAATACTTAGTAACCTAAATAACTATGCAACTCTGTCTTTCTCACAGTTCAGAAGAAAGCTTATAGTATGGTCAAAAAAAAATATGTATTTCAGGGAAACAAGCTCACTCTTTCTTTAGTCCTTCTCATGGCAGATTCAAGAAGATTCAGCAACAACCTTAACAGACTAATTTAACTATTTTCATTGTATGGTGGGTTTGGGGTTTTTTTGTAATATTATAGTGAAAGAAGACTTGCAAAACCACCAGTTCTAACAATTCTCAATTAGACCACAATCACTTGAAGCAGCTGGGAACTTTCTCCAGAGACACACATCAAAATCCAAATGGCAACACAGTTGCATAAAATGTGTGATGATCTTATCTCTGACTTAAAATTAAAGACCTAGGTATTCAGCGTAAATGCACGGCCAAGACTAGGTGTTTTGGAAAGCAGTGGAAAAACCATGCTTCGTGCTTCTGTTTCCTCAGCTAAGACTTTAAACCCTCTACAACTCTTCCCAGCCAATTTTGTCTGTCAAGAGCAGATTCCACGGTTACCTCCTCTCACAACTATAGTTCTTGTCAATTTGTGTTATGCATGGCTCAGGAGACAGAAAAATAGGCTACAGAGCCTTTCACCCCTAGGTCATCAGTTCAAACATACCCCACATTTGTAGGGACCAAAAGTTACTACCAACAGATGGCTTTTTGGAGTCCTCAGTAAACCTCCATTCCATCTGCATACACCAGGATGTACTCCAGACCTCAAACCCTGCATTTCCTTAAAAGGCACCTGCCACGCAGAAAAGGAAATGGAATTCCAATCTTCATCTTAAAACAACTGTCCTCCAACAATACAGAATAGCCACACTTTCTTCTTCTCTTCCTTTAAACATTAGAAATACTATTATTCATAGTGCAAGACTATAAGACAATGGAATAATGAAAATATAGTCTAAAAGACTGCAAGCAGAGAAAGTCCAAATAAAAAAGGTCTTTTGAAAAAGACCAATGAAACCTTCACTGCATTAACTAAGTCCAGTGAAGGTTTCCGAGAAATGTTATCTTTGCCTGAAATAAACATTCCTCATTGTTTTGTTAAGACAGGGATTGTGAATGCTCCTCTCTCTGACTCTTCCAGGGAAGCCTCAGAGCAAAATTTAGGAAGGTCAGTTTTTAAACTCCTTGGATCTGCAAACATCAGCTATCAGGTCTCTGCACTGATGCTATGGATGTCCTTGCTGTTGCTCAGTCACAGTGATGCAGGATACACTCACTCTTCGGACTTGTTGCCTGTTAAGCCACAAGGAAATTACCATTTGAATTAACTGCGAGTTCCAGGGGATAGCCACCTCCAGGCTGTATTATAGGGAATTGTAAGTCACGGGCAAAGTAGTAACTGTAGCATAGCTAATGAAAGAGATATCTGAGCTGGAGCAGTAGCCCGTAGCAGAGTCTAAACGTTCTGTGTGATTTCAAGGTTTGGTACATCAAAGCATTATTCAGAATTATTAGTATTTTCCATAGAATTCTAAGACCTCCTCTCTGGCAACTCCTTCCACAGGAAAATTACCAGATCTGAATCCATTAAATAACAGAAATTTAGGTTTAGATTTAAAGAGTACTGATGATTTCTCAGAAAGCATACCAACCATCGGTGGACTCTCCAAAACTACTAGCAAACATGAAATCAAAATGCTAAAAGCCATCTGCAATTTTATCTCACCTAAGTGATCTCTCTGTGATAACTTTAGGAACTATAACTTCCCTTGCAAGTCTAAAACCAGGATGCTGCTTGTCTCGTCTGACAGAGCAAGGGAATGGCAGAACGCAGGCCTCAATCCCGCTGTTTCGGTATTTTCAGCACTCAAAAGGTAGCACACTCTACAGAGAGCCTTGCAGAAGGAAGCGGTGGGATTCAGCCAGCAGTCTGTTCCCTGACCAGAGCAGCAAGGGCACCGCACTGTTCACATCTGTGTGCTCCGAGAGCACTGCAACAACACGCTGCCAGCTGCTCTAAGCAGATGTCAAACCAGTGCCCTGTTCAGAGGAAATAGGGAACAGCAGTCAAGCTGATAAGATTCACTGGTTCACATTTAGCAAGTTTTGACTGTAATAAGAGACAGCATAGTGCCACAGCTATTAGGTCATTCCTAAAGCTCTTCTGTTTCTTCAGAAGACCTCACAGACAGCATGTGTGCACAGGTATCAAGTAGCACATATACCACTGGCAAAGATCCATCAGAGTTGCTGCAAGGCTGACTGCTCTGACATGTACAGTAGACGGGATGCACTTTGCACATGTCTGCACACAGGCTTTAGCACCGATGTACTCAAACACAGCGGCCATTGTTGAGGATTTTCAGATGTCCAGCAGGATGGCAGGAGGTGTTGGCTATCCAGACAGAGAGTCCAAAAGTAAATCCAGATTACACAGTAGCCCTGTAGACGCCTAACTATGCAGAGCTAGTTCCAAACGGAAATAGTCATGTCCAGACAGACTTGTCTAGAGGGAGCTCGCTGCAGTGGTGCCAGGTGCACAAAGAGGCAATGGCAACAACCGTGAATCCAGCATGGGAAGACACAGAGCAATCAGCGTGACTGAGGCTGTATAAAAAGCAGGCAGGGATGAAGGTGGGAATGATGATGTAGACATCAGGAAGAAAAAAACAGCAGCTGTCATATTGCTGGGGCGGGTGTGCATGAGGTGCAATGCAGCAGTATCAGCCCCAGCGGGACAGGACGACAGCTACAGGGGCCAGGGGCAGCCAAGCTGCCGTGGAGAGAGAACTGGGGATACTGCGTTTACAGCACCAGTGAGTGGCTCTCTGAGATGTAAAGCGAAGACACAACACAGGAAGGAGCAATTGGTAACATACCAGTCGGAAACCATTTTTCTGGAAATTTATTTTTAATTATGGTTTGTGGGGTTTTTTTTTAACAAGTCAGTTTGCCATGGGGCGGGGGAAAGAAGACACTTTCTGCACTTCATTCTCATAATCTCATGTACAAAAAAAATTAGAATAGAGATACCAGATAGGTCTGAAGAAAGGTGTATGGACTGAAGTGTCCTTTTTTCTTGGATTATGAATTGAATTTAAATATATCATGATCGATTAATCAGGTATTAATGTACTCTGAAAGATCTTTACTCCCTAAGTATCTTACTATTCTTGCTTCTTAAACTGTTTTAAGTATTAAAAAAATAATACACTTTACTTCACATTTTATAATCATAATTTCATTGTATGTCATACTTATTTAAGCAAACATTATTTTTCATGGCAATCATTAAGCTCATAGAAGTCTTTCTGTTTAAGAGTTGTTCACTTGCAGTGACATTTTTGGAACACAAAGTATTATGAAAAGACCACACATAGGAAGCTACAGGACTTAGAATACTTACTTGTCTACATTAGTGTTTGCTATTCTATCAGTTAACTTACAAGTGTTATATTTCACTCATAGAAATAAGTTGACTCACCTTTTTACATTCATCTGTTCTTTTAGTTTGCTGTACATTTCCAGCACTGCATAAAAACAAGCAGATTAACCCATGGATCTTATTGTGGCTTTAGTTAGTAAAAGAGGAAAATATATACTGTAAAGGACAAAATAAACCATAGAAAAGGATATGCTAAATTTACCTTATTTAATTCCTACTATATCATAAACATAAGAAAACTATCAAAAAAATATTCTAGAAGGCAGCTAAGAAAGAAAAAATAACTGAACTCCTAACAGCTTTTAAACAAAAAAGAATTAAGACTAAACAAAACAGTAGACACTATATATATCAAGCATATTCATTCACTTACTACATACCATAACTTTATCTGCACTACCAGCCTATGACCTGCCTCCATTAAATGGCAACAGTACCACCTACTGTACTCATAACAAGTCAACAAGACTTTAGGAAGAAAAATTCTCAAATCTGTTTTATGCCAATATCACGAACAGAATAAAATCCTTGTAGAGCTGTGTGCGATCCTACAATATTACCTTTCTGAAACTTCATTTAGGGCCCTTACATTTTATGGAAAAAAAAAAAAAGCCTGTAATGACACAAAGCTAAAAGTACAACATTGAAACAGAATGATTAGTATTTTCCATAGAATTCAAACAGTAAAATCCACCCTCTTAAGCAACAAATTCATTGTTTATCATATTAAAAATATTACTTCATTTAAAGCTGTACGTGGCTACATTGTTTGCGTCATTTATATGTCTCGCTGTCTTCTCACAAATTGGCATAATTACATTAAATATTGTAAAAGACAGAACTTACATGTTGACATCCTTTTAAAACATGTTAATTATTTTGTTAAACCAGATGTTACAGGACAACCTAAAGATAAAATGATTTTGCATTTTGGCTATTGTGACTGAATTGATTTAATTTGCCATCATATTCAGCTGTAGGTCACTCACCTGGAAGACACAACTGTAGTTTTTCCACAACTGTTGTAATATTGCGTTGCTGAACTCTACATCGGATTATTTCCTCTGTTTGGGCTATCACCTTAGAGGTTGGTGATTTGTTTTGTTTTGTTTAAAAAAAATAATAAAAGAAAAAGAATATCACAATTAGATTATGCAAATAAATTTAATTTGCTACAAATACTCATAATGCCCATATAGGAAGCACCATTTTCTCACCTCTTTCCCAGCATCCTGAAGCCTCCGGTTGGTATCAGTAACTTGGACCTTAAAAATAATTTCACCTTTGTTAGACAAATATGCATATATTGCCCTGATGTGACTGCTCACCCTTGTAATCAGATCATGCTTCATGAGAAACTTAGAACAAAGAAATGCAAATTCAAATTAACTCTACAGCTTGAACTTGAACTTTTGATCGCAAAGGGCTTTTGTTAACTTCAATTACTTATGACAGTTCTTTCTAACAGATTCTGTGGCAAACTTCTCAAATTTAGTTGGGATTTTTGAACTTTCCTTGTTTCTTTAGGTCTGTCAAACAATTCAAATCATTGACCCAATTGACCACTGGTCCCTTTTTGATAACCTCAATGAGCTCTATGGGCCATTCATTGTCTGTAAGAAATGGTGATTGCATTTTATGGTAATTAAACATTCATACTTTGCTGAATGCAAACACTGGGTGGTTGATTAACATCAAACGTGGAAATCTCCAAACCACAGCAACATTTTAATGCTGCAGGTGCAGGCAAAGCTCGACCTCAGATTTTCCCACATAGTAAGTGACTCATTAGGTCATCATAATAAGGAAGCACATTCTAGTTTATTAAAAATCTCATTAATTTCTGAACAAAGATGCTCAATGACCTCATTGACGCTGTATTTGGTCTCTTGTTATCTGAATATCGTTTATATAATGCTCTTCTAATCATAACCTCTGATGAACTATGCTCATTCTGTCTGGTGTGCATATTTTGCTCTCAAAAGTGTAAAGAGAGCTAAAAGGGATGGATCTCATAATTCACTATTCTGCATTCTGATTCGTGAGTAAATCTTAGTTCTCATTTCTAATAAAAACTACTAACTCCATCTACTCTCCTACTCATTACAGAGCAAAGAAAGTCTATTTTTCATGTGTAATGGCAATATTTTTATTTTGCTAATCAAGATTTTAAATTTTTCTAAGGTCTGACGTGTAAATGTACGATTAGAAAAAGACCTATGTAAGAAATATTGGGTTTACCATTTGTTGTTCTTTCCCTTCTGAGAAAGCCCTTAAAAAGGGCAAAATAATTTTGGTAACATATTCTGAAAACATACATTAAAAAAAAAAAAAAAAATCAGAGTTAACCTAATGAAATATTCGGCTTTGTAAATATAAATTATTGGATCAGGCAACACATCTCTAATCACAAATCCTAAATAATCCAATTTTGAGAAACTGTTGCAAATATAGGAGTGTGTGTGATAATCACTAAATTCTTGTTCTTTGGTAAGAGAGTCAAGTTCTTTCTTTTAAATTCTAAGACAATTCTAAATGAAACTCTGAAAAACTAGTTACTTACCTTTAATTTTTCTGCATCAGCCCTAACTTTAAGAAGTTCTGTAATAGCATCCACAAAGCCCTGATGGTGAAAATTGCACATCTTTTCTATCTCCCTGTCATGGTTACGTATGCAGGCATCTAGTTTTTCCATAAACCTCTGATGTGCGTTTGGCTGGTCATCATATACAGACCTGTTAAATACAAATAAGAAAATAAAAGTTTACTTTTTCCCCCAGTTAAAAATAGTATGCAAGGATCTTTATTGAAATCCCTCTCTTAAAGAAAAAAAAAAAACCTAAAAACAAGAGCACGCAAACTTGATGTTACGGTGCCATCATTTGCGATCCACTCCACCAAAATTAGCATTAAAAGAAAGACGTGGCACAAAACTGAGAACTGAGAACCCAGCCCTTATGGCATTAATCCAGGTGCTTAACCAGTTACATCATGGTTGACCTGAGCCTTGCTGGTCTGTTATTTATGCCCTAATGCTCAAATACGGGTACAAACGAATTATTTTCTCCAACCACCTCAAATAGCATGGATCGCTTTTCCATCAAATTCCACTCTTTGCTAAATATAAAGAAGTGCAAGCATACAAAATTGCTTTTCTGGTATTCCTAACATCAGAGTTACCCAACTAAACCAGGGCTGGATGCTTCCAGCCAGAACAAGGGGAGCAGTGTACGGCCGGACCCCCGGCAGAGGGCAATCCCCAGGGCCGCCCGCCCCTCCTGCCCGCTCAGCCGCTCCCAAAGCAAAACCACGACACGCACATTCCTGAGGCTGCCACCTCAATGGGATCTGGCTTGCAGGAATGACTAAAATCAGCTCTTTTGGTTTATTTTACTGTTTGAATAGTACACCAGTAAACATCAAACAGGGAACATGACTCCTGGAGAAATGACCAGCATAGCTTGTTGAGCTGCGTCAGAAATAGAAAGCTGTGTGGAAAAATGGGAGTAGGCAAAGGAGACGGGGTAATTTAAAGCTTTAGACTTTAGCAGAGGAAGCAAGAAAAGTATTACAGAGAACTGAACTGGAAATCAAAGATACGAAGTCTCCCAAGAAAGGTAAGGCAAAGGCTGTACCAAAACTCGATTAATAACTGGATACAGCAACAACAGCAAAGACAGGTAATTTTTGAAGCAGCTTTTCAGACAGAATGAGAGCAACAATACAAGGATGATAGTCATACATATACGAACATGTTTGTACTGCAAACTGCAAGCATTCAAAAAAATCAGATAAAAAATCTTTAAATTGCTTTTTTTTAGCCATTAATTTCCTTTCATAATTACAAAGTTTTCTCCAGAAATGCATAAGGAGAAGTTGCTTTAAAATAATTTTTAAAATATCTTAAGATGGGGAAGAAAAAAAAACAGGCTGAAGTTCCAGTGGTCTCAATGCAGCTTGCGTAAATACAGTCCTAAGTCCAAAACCCAAGCAACAGTCAGTCAAAGCCTCTAAAACCCTTGAGCAGAAAGAAAGTACCTCCCTGCCAGTCTTCTCAGAGAAGTCTGACTTCCCGTATTCTTCGAGATCCTCTTTCCTAACCAGACAGCTGGGCTATGACAAGATCTGGGGTCATCATCACCCGTTCAACAAACCCATAGCTGAGTGTCTGACAAGAACTTGACCGTTCAAGGAAGAAAAGGGTATAGAAGAGATTGAAAAGACTCTTGTAACTAGATCCTTCATCCTTTTGAGTTCCTTTTGACTTTGGACTCAGAGAAGCTACTTAAGTTCAAGACATGAGAAAAGTAGTAAGCTGTCCTACATGCCCAAGGAAGAAAGCCAATTCCTGGTAGCCTTCGTGCTGTAGATATTTTCTCAGGGAAAAATCTATTCAATAAGATATTCCTAGAATAATGCCCCTTTTGCTTATGATTGATAGGAAAATAAGGCTAAGGTTCTGAAAGGCAGGTTCTTTCCTCCAAAATGCACCAGGGGAAAATCCAAGGTTGTTGACCCATTAAGTGGTTCACAAATGGAAAAATAGTCTTCACCCTTTCCACTGCTGCAGTTTGAAATGACAGCTGGAAGGAGCAAACGTGTGACAGCCAAGTCTCTCCTCCTGAGGTTCCCGTCAGACTCCCTGAAAGAGATTCCTCAAGGCTGCTTAGGACAACTGAGGCTTAAGGGGTTGTGGTGGAAGATCATGAGTGACCCACACCTGCCAGTGGGAAACATCTGCACCCAAAACCTGGGGCTGGCTGGAGGGAGACGCAGCAACCTGGCCAGGGGGGAAAGAAAGGTGCAAGACACACAGTCAGCGTCAAGTGAGCTCTCATTAGGCACCCTGATGTTCTGCACCTGGAGACATGGGGGGAAGCATGTAGACCATATCACAGTTACCTGTAAGAAATGGGAAAGGAACAAGAAAAAGGCTCAACAACTAATGTTCAAGTGCTTCGAAATACACAGGACAAGCTGGTCACATGAGTGCTGCTCTGTCTCTGTAAGAAAAGGGTCAGAGATGTTGGAACCTACAGGGTGGCCACAGAGGGACATCCACCTGTCTCCAGAGTACCATTCCTTGAGAAGAAATAAAAAGATTAGGAGGACTAGATAGATACCTGGCATGCATGAGCTTCCCCCGATTGGGCTGGACTCACCATCTATACTGCACTGAACGCTAAAGGAAGAATAAGCAAAAAGTTCAAGTTATTACTGCTTCCTTGAGCCTTTCATCTAAGTGTGGAAGGAGTCTCCAAGTTTAGGTCTCCTTCCAACGTTCTCAATGGAAGTGAGAAAGGATTGTCATTATCACAGAGAGGAGACTTCTGTCTATCATTGTGTACTTGTAAGTTGTGTATCATAATTGACAACAGTAGTAAAACACAGTGGACCAAATATACCTAAAATGAGAATAAGACTGCAAAAAGATGGTGCAAGAGGAACTCCATGCTCAAGTTTGTACCACCAAGCTTTCTTTGGTAGTAGCAATGCACTGACTTTTTAGACTTAGTTACCGTCTGACAATTTGGGGTACCCAGTAGCTGCAGTTCAGCCTGGTTGTCTTGATACCTTTTTATCGATCTCGGATTTGCCAACTGGCAGACATGCTGTTAAAATACTGAGGGAGGGAAATAATTTACATTCAGGAGATTTTTCTCTAAAATGTGATCAAACGATTGCAGACAACATAGCCTCAAATTCTGAAAGCACAATGATATAACACAGGCAGTACAGTATTCACGGTTATAAGAATCAGCATTTATTATTTTTTCTCAGTATTAAAGCTACTTATACTTCAGTTAAATTATTATAAATAAAGTACTGATTGATAATTCTCAGGGGCATTATCGCAATATTTAATTCAAAATCATACAGGGAAAAAATGCTTAAAATTGAGGAGGAATAAGCCAATACTGTGTACGTCCAAATGCACTGCCTTAACCACAGGATTAGCCTACCTTATTGAAATAAGATTACTATTTAACATACTATATTACACTGTGTTCTGCAGAGATACTAATAAAAAGGTGATCTGTGATCTAAACCGGCATTTTGACAGAGCTCCTTAAGATTCACTGGTAGTATAAATTCCATATTAATTACATATGTAGACAGCTCCATCTTGTGGGAACAATAACAAATAATCCCTCTTTCAGCACACTAACGAAAAAACTCCTGAGACAGAACTGCTTAAAGAAATAAATCATCACATCATTTAAAAGAAATTCACACTTTGTATCACAACTCTCTGATCTAGATGTGAAGTAAGAAGACAGATGAAACAAGTTTCTAAGTTTCTTAAGAGGCTGCACTCCTAGGACACTATACACAGGCCATTTCAGAGGCTTTGGAAGGAAGTCTGACCTAAAGCACCGGCTTTTTGAAAGTGTGAGTGTACTCAGGAGAGCCGTGCCACCTCTGGCCGTGGGCAGAAACGAGGCTTTTTCTCAAAACTACAAACACAAGCGAGGGAATGCACACCTGATCCACCCATTATGGAACATCACACATAATAGAGTATGGTTTATTTATACTGAAGCTTATTTTCCATAGATACACTTCAAAAATTACCTACATGTATCTAAATAAAGGAATTGCTACCTTAGAATAATTATCTGAAGGTGAACATTTTAACAGATTATGGCACAGCAAGTAATCCTGATAGCAATTTGGCACTCATCAGAGTTAAACTATCAGGCAGACAAAAAACCATATTTCAATATCTTGGAGAGAGACATGGAAACCTGAAAATGTCCTATAGCTAATGCTTTTAAATTGCAAGACAAAATTAACAGAATTTACAACACACACACACAGAGTTCTGTTGGGAAGAGAGCGAGGAAGCGGTAACTCTTCCAGATGAGTTTCTTCAGGAGACAACCACTACATGCAAACACATCTACCCTAAAGCTGCTTCATATGTGTCAGTGGGAAGCATCATAAAAATGGGCAAACATGCCTAGGCTATGAAGAGAAATTGTACATGTGTAATATATAGTTCTTTCAATTTCTGTTTACATTGTTACACTTCTGAATTAAGAACCCCAAGGATCCTCTTCAGCTTTACAGGCCCCTGAAGCAGATGCCAGTGGTCCAAAATACAGCACAAATCGGAACAGAGCAAAACTGAAACACATGATCAGTCTGTATTACAAGTGCTTTCAACCTCTGATCTATACAGGTATAGGAACCTCCAGACTACTAGTGGTTGATTCACATATCTAGCAGCGTAGCAGGTTATTTGTTTATACTTCCCAGAACTCTGAATATAGACAGACCTATTTTACTCACTCATCCCAACAACTGGACAATGAGTCATATTAACGCTAGTCTAGATAAATACAATATAGTTCAGAAAGTACTCAAAAGAGGGAAAAAAAAAAAGAACTAGGAATAGTCAGAAACAGCTTAACTTAAAAGAGAAAGGTGTCTCAGCTACTGGCTCAATTTTATTTCAATAGGGATATATGCCCTTGATCTTCTCTTAACAACTGTGCTGAAAGGAGAAAGACAAGCATGAACAGATTTGAACTCAGGTCTCAATAAACAAACGAAGAATTTTCAGATATAGCACCATCTTCCAATTGAAAAAAACAAAACAAGGTTACTTTATACCATAAAAAACCTCCCTACAATTGTTATTTTCAAAACTGAAACACAATATGAAAAACATGTATTTAATAGGTCTTATTGACAATTTTTTTGTGTTTACATGCAAAAATCTATTGAAGCACCAGAGGGCACCATTCTACTCACAAAAATACCAGCTGCTGAGTAAGCAAAAAGGCTAACCTTCAGAGGAAGCTAGTTTAAATTCTGCACAAAATTCATAAAACCTAACCTGCCAAGAATGCCACTTGACCCTTCACAAAATAATAATTTAAAAAAATTAATTATCCTCAAATCATCTGATGTATTCTATAATGACAACTCCATACATATGCATTATCACTCTAAGCCACTATCATAGATCTCTTTCACAAATGGTTTCAGTACAGCTTTAAAAATACATTTCTGCTATAATTTCATACAAGTATTTTCTATGCATGCAGCCAGGATACATGTTATTAAATGCCTGAGTGCAAATGGGATTAAAAGAGGATGAGCATTTCACTAAGGAGGAGGGAAATAACTCACAGGCCAAAAAGTATCATAAACCAGAAACTAATTTAATACATTGACCGGATTACTGGAAAGGTAGGCAAAGGAAGCACATATAGACTGGTAAGTGTAGAAGGAGAGGAGCCTAAAAGCATTTATTGAGAGTTCAGCAAATACCCTAAATTTGCTTTTTCCCTCCTCATCCCCTGTCTTCACATCTATGTCATCTTCCCACTAGAAAATGAGAATAATCAGAAACCTAAACACAACTTCTGCTGTAATCTATTTGGTGGGAGTTTAGCTTGGAAAAGTGAATTCCAAGAGTAAATGGAATGAGAACTAAAGTAATTTTGTCCCTCATATCTATGGCAATAGCTGTAACTTTTCAATGGTAAGCAGAACTGTGCAGGAACTCAGGCTTCAGGCAAAAATGAACTTGAAGAGTTTATTTTATAAAAAATAAAAGTTCCATACTTTCATAAGAAGATAATGATTCAGAAGATAATATTAATTCCTGGTTGATAATAAACAATTCTGTCAATTAAAAATCATTACTAAAACAGTTTATTAGATAAAGGAGAAAAAAAAAAAACCAAACCCTTTGTGGTTAAAAAAAATAATCTATTATTGCTTGAAGGTTTTGGGGCTTGTTTTTTTGTGTGTTTCTTTGTTTTTTCAATGGGCAATGATTCAATTTTTAATTGCAAGTCATATTCAGGAGAAACATCTCTGAGCTTACATTACTGTAAATTTTTAGAATGAACAATTCTCATCCTAGTAATAATTTATAATAGTAGGTTCTAACAGCAAAGGGTCTTAGATAATTTATTTTTAAATAGAAAAAAAAAGAAGTCAGAAAATGGAGAAAAAAAAATACTGATGTTTTTACAGGACAAAGTAGCTCCTCGCCAATGACTTGTCACCTTCCACCATCTTCACACCCCCGACCCATCCTGTTCTGTCCCATTTCTAGGATGAATTGCAGGTTCTCCAACCCTGCCTGCATTGCCACAAAGTCTTTAATTTCCTGATTACATAAGACATATGAAGCAATTAAAAACTGTAAACACACATTCCTTTCAGGGTACTGACAACCACTCAGTGTAAGTGTCAATTAGTTACACCTCCACGAATGCTGTGACGATGATGGGAATTACACATATCTGCACAATAGTTGTACAAGTTTGACATGGAGTGTAAGCCTGACCATGCAACTTCTGAACTGCAAGGGGTGCAAGAGAAAAAGATTCATTTGTAGAACTTCAGATTTAGCATTGTGGGGGAAAAAAAATCAACTGATCATGTGATCAATTAAACCAAGTCACAAAAAACACTCCTCAGACATACAATTTTTATTCAGTTTTTCAAAGTAATACTTAAAACGCACAAATAAGCCAACTCTCAAATGAAGAAACTACGCTTGTGGAAAATCATGGCTTTAGAATTCCTATCTTGCTACCAAAGCAAATCTTGTGCTGAGGTTAGAGATGCTCTCAAATAGCTCCCACACATACTGTGAGAAGTGGCCCAGCAGACATTTGTCCTCTGCCTCCATTTCTCATTTGATTGGGGAAAAAAAAAAAAAGAAAGAGACATATTAAATAAAGTTATAAAATAAAATAGTATTTACAATTCAAATTTGCATGATTAATTAAGTGGATCGAGATGGAAGCACAAAACCCTGACCAGGCAAATTGAGACTCAGCCCTTAAAACTGACCTGTCACTGTGACTATAACCATGGCATCCCTAACCACGATACTGTATCACACACCCATTCAAGCTGCAATTTCACAGGAAACCCTGCAGAAACTTCCATTGTCCTAAAATATACAAAGATATTTTCTGTTTACACAAACTGCAAACTTTGTAGGGATTTTTCCATGGAGTAATTTCATATAGGTTGTCGTGTACACCCTAAAAAGCTTTATAAAATAATGTCCAGGTGTTTCCTGTAATTCAACTGGAGTTATGGTAATAAGCACATTTCTTAAAACCTAAGCAGCATTTTCATGCCAGGTGCTACCTAGGGTCCAGTTCTGCCATCCTTAATCATAATTACATCTCACCGCTCTGTTTGAAAGATCACATTACACGCCAGAACAGCGCAGAACTCAAGCTATGGCCTAATCAGAGAAAAGATTTTATTAATCTTAGTTAAGCTGTTACGCTTTACTTGACTGGTTTTCCTGGATGTGCAATTTCTGTGAATTGTTCTCACTAATAGTATCCTGTTTCCACGAGCAGGAAAGGGCTGAGTACGGTTTGTTAGTTAACATTACTTCCTATAAGCAGGGTCCATATTCTGTGGTAGCAGCACTCCAGCAGTCATTGTTCATGCTGGATAAGCAATGGATCACGCTGGTGGCTGTTAATGCACATCCTCTGCAACAAACACCACTGATAATCAGCAACCCCAGATTTGCAATAGATTTCCTTCCTCCTTCCTGTTTGCACCCTGCTGACCAAGGAGATGCCTCTTCCTGCTGAGCCTTTGTGCCACTTACTGGTGTATGAAGCAAGAAACTGAAAAACAACTGCTACACTACTGGTTTTTTTTTCCTTATTTTGTGTTTTAATAGTAGGCTAAAAGACAGCAAAGAAAACGGTGGCTTCACTCCCTTTGGTACTCGCTATTGCCACATAGCAAAACGCCAGGTTTGGGCACCTGTTTCATACACCTAAACGGATTCAGTGGACATAGTTGGAACCTATGTTATTTCATAGAAAATGGAAAAAGAAATATTTCCACAGACTGTAACATAAATTTTTCCACTATGGGAGCAATAGCTTCATCTATAAATGAAACTGTGAGCTTCTAAGTTCTTTTTAAAGATTTGATCAGATTTCTACTACACACATCCCAGAAATAATTAGCCATCTATTACAACACTTATCTAATTTGCCTTTTTTCATCTGGAGTACTTTAAACATAAACTTCAAGATAAATGTGTACCAATTTTTTTCTGTAGAGTCTTCACGAGACATATAAAAACAAAACAGAACGTTTTATGTCACAAATGTCTAAGTTACTTATTTCAATTGGCTTTGAATACCAACACTACACTACACAGACGTAAATATATTCTTTTAGAAATCAAGAAGTTCCAAACTAAATAAAATATCCAATAATTAAAGTTTCAAACCCAACTGGATTAACTCTGTATTCTATTCAATACAGATCACACCAGATAATTCTTTGATGTGTCACATTCCTCTGCAAACATATAACCAAAGGACATATTTTCCAATAATTTTCTGTTATTAACTTCTGTTAACTTGTGAGCTTACATAGCCTAAACATAGAAAATCACCATGTATTTCTCTCATGCAAACTGACAGCCTACACTATATATCCTCTGCACATGCTCATCTCCCAGGATCACCAAAGAAAACGAAAGCTGACTTTTGAAAAAGGCTGGTGTTAATTCAAAAGCCCAGGTAAAACTACCTCACAGTGTTTCTGCCTGTCGGGAAGCAACTAACTATTGAAGAAACTGACTTCTCCTACTCTTTGTGACCTTACTCCATCTACCTGCTGGACAAATGGAATAAGCAGCAGAAAACTCATCCACACCTTAGGGCAAGGTGACACTCCAGCACACCACAGGAACTCCACACTTCTGGAGGAGGTAACACACATCAGCTGCCTCATTGCAGTTTCCTAAGTCCATGAAACAAAACAGAACAAACATACAGTACAAAACAATATCAACTATGTAACTTTTATCTGGAAATTAACGAAAACCAACATTCAGAAGAAAACATTGCCTGGCTGAAATCAGTGGGGCAGAGATCCTTCAAAGTGACTCTACCCACAAGGAAGTGTGCAAACTGCACAAGGCCCAGTGAGAGCTGCTACCAACAAAAACACCTACATGCCTGTAGCAGAAAGGAGAATATAGTGCATTAAAATTGAAGTATGCAATATTTGAAAGTTTAAACACTTCTCTGCGAGGTTGAAATGTCTCGTAAGTATCCCCCTAGGTACACATACTATGGTTTATGCATTATTAATTTTGTATTACTCTGATTCATGGCAGAATTGCAAATTACACTCTCTGCAGTTTCGCAAGCACATCACTTTCTCTGACATAGTGAAAGTCCCACTCACAGTATCACACCTGAACACCTTTATCATGCTATATCAAAAAAAACAAAAGAAAAAAAGTTCCATTTCTCTCTGCAGGTTCCTAGTGCAGATCTGTTCAAAGATGTCTTTTAAGTCCTCTGCCAAACCCCGAGTCTTTCCATCAGGGCCGATGCAGTCTAAAACCCACTTCTTTCCTTCTTAATACCTCTGTCAGTGATTAAGTTCCATACTAGTTTGGTATTACTGGCAAAGGTTGAGGTACAGAAGGGCTTTGGTCGGGCTCCAGGAGAGATCGTTAACTCCTTCCTGCACGGGACGCGGTTTGTCAGGCACACAAATAATTCCTTATTAGACACGGACAAGATTAGAAGGAGACACACTGTTGAGTGTATTTTAAACTGAACATTAAATTGAAAATGATGTCATTGTTTTACCAAGGTCTGTGGTGACAGGGATTAGGTTTGGGCATTTCAACCATCACCAGATAATAGCCAGAAAGACTGGCAACAGCTAGACTTGATAACTAGCCATAGCAAGCCCTTCAGTAAGATAAAATCTAATGTGATTACTTGATGTTGATGCAAAGCTAGGTTGGTGTTTTTGAAAAAGTTAATACTTAATAGTTTACTACAAGCCACAGAAACAGTTTCCTATTTGCAAACTCATTCCCGGCATTACCTTAGAAGCATTATTGAAGAAACATCAACCTTCACAGATTTTTATGAGCTCATTTTAGTAGCATGATCCATAAAATGCAACATGACAAAACTTGCTTAACTGCAGTTGCTGTAATTTCAGCTCTGTATGTGCAAACACTCTAGCACTGCCAGGTCAAAACCAGGCTTATATTTAATGGAATTACAATAAGACTCCTCAGGTATCTGTATTGAGGAAACTGCAAAGTCTCAGAGCAGTGGCTCAGCAACACACACAGAAAGCTGGAGAGCAGCGTATGCTGTTGGCTTCCCAAAAAATCTGCAAGATGTGACTGAGCCATGTGACTGGCATTTGTGAAGGATATAAATTTACGCATTTCCTATGCATACGGCAGGTCCAAAAATCTGAGTCAACAGACACTAAATAAAACCAGTTTGAGGAATAAGCTGATGAAGAAACGACATTAATTGCAATTGCCTTTCTTGAATTTAACTGATGCAACACTGAATAAGTCATTCATATGAAAAGAAGGTTAAATTTAAATGAAACACAGTGATACAAACTGCATGAACCACCTACCAAGTACACTATTCAAGATCTCTTGGTAGATTATGCCTATATTTTAAAAGCTGTAATGTATTTTGAAACATGCTTCCTAAACACAGGAACAATTTCAAGCCGTTTGGTGATGCTCATGAAATTGGAGAGAGCTATTTCAGAAGTATTATTCACAGAGGTTACCAGTTAGGTTAAAGCTTCACTTGGCAGTCATCCATTTGGAAAACACTGCAAGAACTGAGTCAGAAGCTGATGCATGAACACTTTAAAAGATCAAGATAACCTGATTTGCAGACACATATTTCATGACAAAATTAATCAGCATTGAAGCTAAAGATTTCTTTGCACAACAGAAAAATACAGTGCAGATATGATTACGCACAAACAGTTTCAGGTTTTAAAAAAAGCAGAAAACTATTATGTTGAAACTTGCAGCAATGGAAGCGAATCCTCACCTTCTTCTAAAATACGTTTTGCCACCAATGGTAAATCTGCCCAAAATATCAGGCTAGCCCACAGAAAAATCAGAACTGTAGTTCTGCCACTGAATATATAAACGACAGATTAATCAGTCTTGTCATATGTTGTTTCAACTCTATGTAATGGACTAGTGATAAAAAAATATTGCTCCTTCATAGCAACATACATGGTGATAGACCTTCTCACAGAAACAGTTGCTTTATCTGACTGTTGCCTTTAAACACTTGGAATATCATCAAATCCTGCACCAAGTAAAAAATCCTGCAACTGACACTACAAGCCAGCCGCCGTTTCTTCAGGATACACTGTTCTCAGTGAGCAGGCTGTTCTCTTTATAGCAACCCGGCTGCAAAATTGGAGTTAGCTATTATAATAAACTGATATATAAATATACATTGAAGTATGCTCTCGATCAAAAAACCCCCACAGCTAACACACAAGAAATTTCTAGTTCCTTTGGGCTACTTTGTAACTTCGGTATGAAAGGGAACCAGGAATGAAACACATCATTAACTTGAAAACGGAGCAGGGCTTGAAGACAGACCACTAATGAAGACATAGACTACTGATTTTCGAATCATAAAAATAGCTTACAATATTGTAAAACATTATCATCCTATTTGAAATTGAAATACGTGATCAATTCTGATTCAAAGCATTGGTTGATGATCTCAGAGCCATCTCATGTTTGCTCTGTGTTTAAAAAAGACTAAGCTATAGGAAAAATGTGAATTGTTGGCTCATAATCCAAAACCAAAATAATAAAACACAGAAAAATGCCTTTAGACAACCGTACCTGACAAGTAAGACCACAGGACAAAAATGAGGGCAACCACATTTTGTCATTGGATAACCACAACACAAATCCCAGCAGCCCATCAGCAAGCACTCACAGAAAAAGTAACTCCCAGTCTGCGACTGTGTTAATGCTGTAGCACCTTCCCACATCCAGAGAAGTCATTGATACTGCCTGTGCTGCTGCTTACTAACTATTCTGCTAAAGATACAGAATCATATAACTAGATCACGCCTACTAGTAATAATAGTGTATACTTTTGGTAAAACAAGTTACATTGGGGCCTCAGAGCATCCTGTCGTACTCCAAAGAGTATTTTATCCACTTTGTTCACTTGGCTTTGGAGACACTCTCTCAATGGATACAGGAATATCACCAAAATACAAATTATGGCCCCCTGCCTGAGCAAAGCACCTGCAGTTGTAAAGCATACCAGAACTCACTAAGCAGCAAAATTAGACTTTTATTCCATATTTCTACCTCTGAATTTTTTTAGAACCTCTTGATCAGGAAAGGACAGTGCAGTCTTGTTCGTAGCACTATTGCTACCTTCGCTTCCTTAATTTATTCCCCTAATGATGCCTTACTGAAGGGTGCTTTTACCTTCAGCTTTCCTGCAACACAAGGACAGAAGCTCAGGATGAACAGTTACCAGTCGCTTCTAATACTTCACCCATACTCATTTAGGAGGCTCACAACACATCCACATCCTACCACCAAACTCTGTTTGACCTAAACGAGAAAAAAGCAGTACCACGCAGAAGTGATTTTGCTTTGCAGCTGCGTGGCTCAGTGCTGCTTTTACCAGAGCAATGCAAGTCCTCGGTCAGCGGAAGGTCACCGCAGCACACTGCAGCATGAGAGAAACGGGTGAACTTAACAGCTCTCGTCGGTGTGATTCCCGCAGGCAGAGACAACGTGCCAGCGAGATGCCTTCACAGGATGCCCTCTAGTAACTCTGCACAGAAGTTTCATGGCCAGCACAACTTACAGTAACCTAGAAGATGCTCGAACATCTACCAGGCAACAGCTTGGTGATGACAGATTTCAGGAGCAGTGGAACAGAGAAGTTGCTTGAAAGCATTTTTACACTAACTTTCGAGAAGCACTTTCTGAGCTGCAGTTGGGGGTCAAAGCCACAGGGTACATCCCACTTACAGATAAACCAGTAGACATAGCACCTCCACAGCAGCTTCACCTTAGCTACAAAATTGACATCATCAATTTCCCCATAAATTAAAAATTTTATTTTACTTTTGTATTAGTTGCTTAGTCAACTGATTGTGGGCATAGAGGTATCCTCTGACAGGCTGTGCATGCGGATCACAGAACAATGGAGACTCAGTGATGCGAAGCTCATGAGATGAAGTGTTCAGAAAAAGCCTGCCATATGCTTACACAATACATTGCCAGGCTACAGTTTAAGAGTTAATTCATTTATTTTATTTTTAAAAAGGCTTTGAAATACTACACCTTACCACAAGCTCAAAGACACTCATAAGTATATCAGGACACTAGCAGAACATCTTCTACTCTCCAGGGCTCCACTTTGACCTATTTCAACCAACATAAAACTAACTAACCAGCAGCTAAGGTCAATTATTTTCTTCTAAATATTATTTATCTTATTAATTACCTTGGCACGTCCAATAGAGTATTCAAGAAGTGTGAAGGCAGTCTTAAAATTAGACTCTAGAAATTTTGTTAATATTTATTTATATGTAGCTCAGCAAGGGCCTGAAAGGTTTTTGTTACTAACTTTTTAATATGTTTATCTTGATTTTGGAGAGGGATATAGGAATTGCCTTTATTTCTTTTTGTGTTTTTCCTTTTCCTTTATAAAGATTAGAAATGCGCTGACAACTCTCCCTAGTTTTGCAAAGCCCAACAGTACAAATATGACACGAATTATAAGATATTAACACATTATATAAAAAGGTGAGAGTGACGAGCCTTTAACAGGTTTTGTCATTAATCTCATTTAGTTAGCCATTAAAGCTAGAAAGATGTTGATAAAAGCTTCACAGTCTGATGAAAAAAAAATTAATCCTGGCCTGCTATATATACAGTCTGCCTATTTAATGAAAGGAATGTTATACAGTTGATTTAAGTCTCATTTATAATGATTCAGTGTGTGACACTAAATTTAGAGATGCAAGTTAAATACCAGCAACTTTAAATGAATAAAATAATCCATTTATTTTGTTTTAATTAATCAAATACAATACAAATTAACTTCATGAAATACAATCTCTTCACTTTATATTTCTTGAGATGCAGAGCAATCTTTAGGAGCTAACTTACTCTCCTAAATAGTGAATAGTACCAATTGTACTAACTGCACCTTAATTCCTCCTAGAAAGGACCTGTGTTTCACATACACTGGTGCATCTCAGTACTAGAAAATCACCTGCGGGGTCAGTCTGTATGTTGTTCGTTATTTGTAAATTACACATAAAAACATTGTGTATCCATATATACTATTATTTTTCATATCATAAGCACAAGTGCTGCCAAACCAGCAAACAAGACACTGAAGAAAAACAAGAGCAGAAACGCATTTGCATAGAATCTATGTACGGCCTACAACAAAATTATACATCCTTGGTGAAGCATGGATGTATTAGGAAGATATTAAGATCTTGATATGAACAGTTAAGGATAAGTCAGATCTTGCATATCCTATGATCTTCTGCATTTAGTATTACCTCATGCTACTTATCCAAACCACTCACCTCAAGCCCCTTGTTTTGTCCTGCTATGTAAGTGTGTTGGTACTGTGTTGCATGTCATGATGCTATAGATATTCTCCCAGCATTACAGACCATGGATTGCAAAAATATTAAATTTCATGTAATGAACAAAATTTTAGTCATCATATGAGAGAGACAACCAGCATCAATGGCTTCCACAACTGGAAACTGATGGATTGCTTTATGTTGTAGCCTTATGCAACTATAAATAGAATCACTCAACTAATTTCTTTGATTTATATTGTTTAGCGAGTAAAGCCTAGATCTTGTGCAGAAAATAATGCTCCATTTTATGGTCATGCTTTTGTTCATTGAAACAGATCTTGAAATTAGATGTGGGATTCCAGACTTTTCAGTTTCACAAAGCAATTCACAAATTTTACCAGGCATAGCTGAAGAGAGAGCTCAGTTTTGATTTTAAACATTGCTGCTCTTATAAAGTAGCAGCATATTTCTGTGATGTTGGACAGACGTCTCTCAAAACACTCAGCCAGATGTAATAATTCTTTAGCCTCATTGTTTTTATTTTTAAATGAACACTAGAAATTAAATCAGACCAACGGGCACTTCTTTTCTAAAAATTCTGAAAGTCAGCAACGCAAAACTCCCCTTCTGAAAAGTCACTAAGGTAACAAAATAGATAAGATAGATGAGATATGAATAGAAAAAGAAAGGAACATGCAAATAAATTAAGAAATGTTCATATTTATAGAAACTTTGACACATTTCAAATGTTTAATATGTATAAGAGATTCCTATTGTCCCTTCCTCATTTTACATCCATCCCCCATCCACACTTGTGGTTCTCAAACACACCTTCTTCCACTGTGCAACCGAATTCCCTGTATGCCCTTTACATAGGTTCCTCTGATATAAGCTCTATACTGGAGATTTTAGTGGAACTGCAATTAGATTTAATATTTTGTTGCCAAGTTTTTTGTTTTGGCATGTTTTCTGCAGACATCAGCTCCAACCTGCCTGGGCTTGTTATCTGAAACATTGCTAAACTGCCTCCGGGGACAACTCAAATCTGAAAGCATCTCAGCTACTTTCTCTCGACCTGAGCTCACAAACTCTCACAGGTGAAGCTCCTTGTGATGCTCAGCTTTGACACCTCCACACCGTGCTCTCAGTACTGGCTGCGTTTAAGGAACAGTAAGGGGAGATCAGAGCACAGTTTGCTCCAAGTTGGCCTCTAAGACCAGGCAGATCCCACAGGCAGCCCCTGGGCAATGCCTGAGCCACCCACCATTTGGGCTCTTTGAGGCCTCATTAGCCCCAGCCTCACAAAAATGCCCATGCTGTCACCTGCCCACAGAGCCCTTAGAGCTCGAGGTCCCACTGCAGCCATACACTGTCAACCACAAAATCACTTGCTGCAAATTTGATGCAAAATGACCCATTGCACCTGCAACGTACATTTCTCTTCCATCAGTTCTCGGCACCAGGTTCCCCATCCGCGGTACCCACGTTCGCCCTTTCCCAGCCCTGCCCACGCTCTCTCCAGCAGGCACCATCCTCTTGCCACCCCGCCACATGCTGCCACACAAACCGCCTTTTCCAGTTCCCTGCACACAGGCTCTCTGTATCTTCCCCAACAGATAACATGCAAATCCACAGTTCTCTCTTCCCAGTTCGGCTAGTGTCTGTGCTTCTTCACAGCTTTCAGACATCTCTGATCAGGGAAGCACCAGCACAGCTCCAGGATTCACGCCCTCCTTCCCCCGCATCTCCTCCGTACCCAAACCTGCTCCCTTCAGGCCCTGCCCTTCTCTGACTGAAGGGCCCTGACACGTTCCTCTCAAACAGGAAAGATTAAGCAAAACGTTTTCTCCAACATGCAGGCTACGCCATTAGGCAGCATGTGGAACTGGAGGGAAAAAAAAACATTGAAGTCATGGCGTTTCAGAAATTCTTTGAACGCTGTCACATCGCCAGAAAGCACCTGGCCGGGGCCATGAGATTTCAGGCTGCACCAGGAAAGGTCGCGTACAGAGGAGCCCTGCGGTTACTGCTGCAACCACCACCCACAATACGGCTCCGGTCCCGATCTCAGCACAGACGCGGGAGTACCCGCCCACCCCAAGGCGATGACCCGCGTCCAAGCGCGGGGCAGGAGCCCTCGCTGCCCGGGCGACGGAGAGGCCGACACCGGTTTAGGGCGGGCACGACCCCGGTGCCCCGTCCCGGCTCCGCTGCGCCCACCGCCGCCGGAAGCCGGGCAGCGCCCCTCGTCCCCGGCAGACAATGGCAGCGGGAGGCCAGCCCGGGGGCGGGGGCACGGCCGCAGCTTCTGTTCGACCCGCTTCGCTGTCAGCGCAGCCGGCCCGGACGTGACAGCCGCCCGCGGCCGCGCCGACCCGGTCCCTCTTGCCACCCCGCGGGCGGGCGGGGCGCGACGCCCCCGCAGGACCCGGAGCGGGTGGCAGCGGTCGGGCCTCACCGGGGCGCCCCCAGGGGCTGCGCGTCCCTCCCGGACCCGGAGCGGCCCCTCCCGCCGGAGGCGCTGCGGGCGGCCCCGCCGTGTCTCTGGGGAGAAGCTGTCAGAAAACGCGGCTGGGCCGGGCCGCGGCTCCCCGGACGGGCGGGCAGGCCTGGCGGGGCGGGGGACCCTCTCCTGCCGTCGGCGCCGCGGCCTCCGCCGCCCTCACCTCAGGGTGGGTCCCACGCAGGCCGTGTCCGTGCTCTCGATCTCCTGGAGGATCCGATCATGCTCGGGGAGATTCTCCGCCATCTTGGATGGGAGGGACCAGGCGGCAGTGCCGCTGCGGGAGGCGCCGGGGAGGGACCGAGGGCGGAGGCGGCCGCAAAGCCGGGTGGGGGGCAGCGGGAGCCGCCGAGGAGGGTTTCCCAGCACGGAGGGGGGGGCCGGTGGCCCGGGCGGGGGTGAGGAGGGAGGGCAAGAGGCGGGAGAGGAGGAGCAGGTCGCGCGCGCCCGGTTCGCCCCAGGTCGCCGGTGCCCCGCGGCCCTTGCCCGTGGGAGGGCTGTGCCGAGGGAGCCCCGCAAAGCCCCCCCGGCCCCTGGGCATCACCGGCCGCTCGTGTCCGGTGGAGACCCCGGGCAGCTGCCCTCGTCTGGCGCCGCCCGCTCCGTCCCGCTCAGCGCCCTGTAGCAGAAAGGGGACACCCAGAGCCCGACCCTTCTCCCGGCTGCGCTACGGGCGGACCAGCTGTCCCCGCTGCGGAGGCGCCTTGAAGGCTTATAAGTTCAGACCCGGCCTTTTCCTCTGGGATAGTTCTGGTTTGTTTCTTGGGGTGTTGGGTATGGGGGGGGGGTGAGGTTGTTTTGCTTTGTTTGTTTCCTTTCTTTTTAAAAAATGTTTTGGTTTTGACCGCTCACGTACCCGCCGGCCGGGCTGGTCCCAGCGGGAGGCGGGGGGGCGGTGCAGAGGCCGCTGCCACCGGCAGCTCTGCGGGGGTTTCTGCGTTCAAGTCCGCTCACAGGCTTGTTTCCTCCTTTTCCTTAGGCAATAGGAATGTAGGGGTCTGGGTAAACATAAAATAATCAAAAAGCGTACGTTTCTGTGCATTGGCTTGCTGCGTTCTGCTAGAAACCAGCATATTGTTTCCTAGTGCACCTGTACAGCGAAACTTCAGATTCCAGTGGAGGAATATCCCATTTTCTATTTAAATTATATGTATTTTAGTTAGTGGGCAGAGATGAACTAGTCCTTGGGTTTTGCATGCTCAGGAGACAGGCTACACCTGCTTTCTGGGCAAAGTTATCTGCGCACAAGTGGGAAGCCAACATAAAGAAATAGGCCTAAAGTGTAAAACTTCAGTGTGATGTGTGGCTGCTTTTCCAGGGAGGAACCGACAGGAGTTTACAACTGAAGGCATTGAAGTCTAGACAGCAGCCAGCTACAATTGTGTTTGGCACTCTTCCAGTTACTGTAATCAAACTCATCATCTCTCCTACCCTGGTGCAACTACACCTGGGCACAACTTAATAAATGGCATAAAAACCCCTGCACATCTTGTCTATGCTTGTGGCTTTATCGTATTCAGTGTTGGTTCAGATGGATTTATTGATGACACCTCCTGAATCAACAAGGACTATTCCAAATGTAGACAAGTGCCTACAAAGTGCATGCTTTCTCTGGAGTAGTGTTTACTTCAAGAAATATCTCAAATGCAGCAACAGTCTTCCCGTGGTCTTTTTTTTTTCCTTCTCCCTTCACGTTACTGAAGTAATGGATTGACACATACATATTCCAGGGTAAATTAAATTTTCTTTCTTTAGCCTGATAGTCACTGCAACCTGATGCCTACAGTTCCAGGCAGGCTATTTTTAAAACTCTTCTACAGATACTGATAATAGACATATAACATCATAATATTTTATATATTACTTTTTTAAATGGGGATTACTATAGAGAGGAAATTTTTTCACTTGCACTTTTACTATTAAGCAGTTTCCATAAGCTGCAAATGAAAAAAAATATTCTTCGTATATTTAGGGATATCCACAGTAAAACCTTAAGCAGTTGTGTCTTTAGTGATTAAAAAAAAAGTTGCATTTATTAAAAATCTAAGCAAGAGCAACTCTTTAAAACTGTAGCTGTTAACAGCAAACTAAACACACTGCTACTCAAAAGAGCAAATTTCCCCTTGTTTTCGTGTTTAAGAGTAATTTTTTTCTTCACGAAGAATCTGCAGCCAGCTTTCAGGAACAGATAGTTTTGTCCTACTGAAAAGAAAGAGCTGAGTAGGTGGCCTTGGTTTGTATGTTTCATTTAGGGCCAGTCATACAGAAATTAAATTCAGCTTTCCTGCGTATTTGAGGGTCAGGAAAACCAAGTTTCTAATATATTGGGCTGACTGAAAGAAGAGCAATAGAATAGAACAAATCCATCATGAACAATATAATATTATCTAAAAGATGCTTACCTTAGGGTAGTTCCAAGAGGCAGCTCGAAGGACTGGATCTCAGCAAAGGCATTTTCATATATCTGATCTTTGTTTTCTTCTAAATACAATTCTGTCAGATTTGACTTGCTTTTCCTTGCCATAGATTAGCATAAAACTAGTCTAACTTCAGGAGAGGACTTTTATTCTGATTATTATCATTGACCAAGTGACTCTGTTGTCAGCAAAACCAGGCATGAAAAAACAGATCCTGCTCTAACCTCGTGACTCCTGCGGGACTATGTGTCCAAGAATGGTGCACAGCTGCTGTTTTCCTGTCTCTGCTGGTAACGTTTGCCTCGGATGCACCACCCAGGCCTGCACAGTCTTTTTTGTGTGTGCGTCCAAAATCTTAACAAGAAATTTACTGGCAAAAATAATATTTTTACATCCTTGCAATAGTTCACCAGTAATAAATATTAAGCTTGAAATTTAGCCAGTTTGAAAACACAATCTTAAAGTCATTTCAGACACTAGACATCGATACTCAAATTCTCTGTTAACTTTTATGAGATTAAAAGAAAATATTTTAAAATGTATTTTTCCTCTTCCTGCATAAAAAGCTTGCACGCAATAAATTAGCTGGATTTATGGAGCAGATTTACAGACGTTGTAAAACAGCCTGGAAAAGCAGAGAAGCTTTTATGTTCTTGTCTTTTTCTGTTTCAACATTAGTAGATGCTACTTATAATAATAGAGTGCATAAAATGCTCTGGGATAACTGTGGCTTTTATAAGAGTGTGCAATAATAAAAACTATTACTATTTAATTACCTGCATAGAAGAAAAAGAGAATGGCTACACTGCCACAAATGTTGGGAGCCCTGCTGCTGTCAAGTCATTGTCATGGTGATGGCAAAGAAAATACTTTGCACAAATGCCACTAATTACTTTAATTTCAGGCAGTCATTTCAAACACAAAACTGGATTTCTAGATCTTTCAGTTTAAACAACTTTTTAGAAGCCTAATTCAATGTTATGTGACATAGTCAATTTTGTTATGTTTGTTATTTCGAAGGTTTTAATCAAAATTTGGCTCCTAGCTCAGTACCGCTCCTGACAAAATTGATGAGAGTCTTGACACATGTGGTGCAATCAACAGTTAAATGCAGGAAAATAGAAATTACTGATTTCTGACTACGGCAATCTATTGTTTATTCACTTTTCCGTGCCCAGCAGGAACAAGGGGGCAAGGTCACGACAGCAGCAGTGGGTAAGAGCTCTGAAGGCCACGACGAGCTACTCACATACATATCTGTAGTGTGTTCCCTTGAACAAATTGCTTTAATCACCTGTTTAGTTTTAAACCAAAATTAAGTAATTGCTCTGTCAGTGTTAATATCCAATACATTTTCTGCTTTCACATTCTAAGCAGAGTTGTGAGCTGTTTTTACACCTTTCGCAAGAAACAGGAGCCTGTGATTGACCCATCCAACCACTGGATGTCACACAAATGCAGATGAAAGGACATTGTAGCTGTGTTCTAACAGACACCAGATTCAGTATTCATGTATCAATTATGAGGTGACACTGTGGAAGTAAAACTGTAAAAATTATTACAGTGCATAAACTGGAGCTTAAGCTGATTCATGTGATAGAAGAAAGTAGATTTGCTACCACCATAGCAGAGCACAGGCAAACCAGGTAAATCAGCAATACCTTGGACATCCACACCGGCCATCACATACTGTGGTCTGCAGGAAAAACACAACGCAGTGATGGGAGCATGATGCTTTATACAGAGTGCTTTTGTGAATGTTTTTATGTGATTTGAAGTGAGTTTGATACTTACAGAGGCTTTGGGTACAATTTCTTCTTCCTTCTTTCCCAAAAACTCAAGTAGAAGCTTGCTTTAGGAATAAATCAACCAAAACAAACAGTACTCTCAATCTGTTGTGCAGATGTTTTTGTAGATATCACAGCTTCCTGGAAATAAGTTTAATAACAAAGCTAAATCAAGTAAAAATGAAGCAAACAAATACTAAGGTGAGTGACCAAGAAATAGGCAGATGTTACATCTGCTGGGTTGTGAAAGCGGGTCCTGAGGCACCTCAGCTCCCTGTGCCCTCGGGCATACAGGGTTAGACCAAATCGCACCAGGGCCGTCAGCCTGGCTCTGCAGTGTGGTTTGCACCAGCGTCAAACCTGTGTAAGACCATGACATGTGAAGAAGATCTAACACATAGTGGTGGATCTATAGCAGACCCCAGATCCACAGGCAAGAGTCTATTGATACTTGCCAAAAGCTGTTTCTGCTGCAGACAATCCTGCTTCTTCCCCATACTGTCTGTCCAACCTGCGCTTCCCCCATCGCTGTTTCCATCTTCTGCTCCTCTCCACCTCTTCCGTAATCCCAGTGCTGATGAGACGTGCCCAAGGTCTATGTCTTTCAGCCATACGCGAGCTGTTCCTTTTTCCAGCCAGATTCAGGGCCACTCTCAAAAGGCTTTAGGGAACTGCCTTATCCAAGGAAAGTAAGTTTTTTTTTTTGCAAAAAGGCAAGAGGACAAATTCAGTACTGTGACATGACAAGCTAATACACTATTCTGCCAGCAGCTGATGAATGTATCTTTACATCACAACTCTACGTAAGTCTATTTAGCTGCAGCCTCTGAGCATGTTATCAGCACAGACAGTGCTAAGTTTTTGTTGTTGGTGGCTTATTTGGTTTTGGGTTTTGTTTGTTTGTTGGGGGACTGGGTGGGTGTTCTTTTTTAAATTTCTGGTACTCCCCATGCTGAAAGGGAGAGAAGGAATTATCATTTCTAATAAATAATTCTCATACTAGTTGAAATTTAACCAGATAAAGAAGCTTGAGAAAGTATTCATCTGCTAGAAGTCCCTGACAGAAAAAGGGAAGATATTTTCTCTGCTTGTTAAATTCTCACTATGTCTGCGAGGGAGGTATTTCATTGCCTGGACAGACAGAAACCACAAGACCTGTGAGCTGTAAAGACAGCTTTGAAAAAATATGCCCAAGCACCTGTTTCTTTCTAAAGGTGTAAAAATGGTTCACAACTCTGTATAGAATACTGAAGGGAAATTGAGGCAAATATCAAGATTGTGAAACAGGATGCAGAGACTTTTCTAGAGCAAAACCATTTGGGGCACATCCATGCTCCCTTTCCTCCCTTAATTCCTACTCTTCTCCAACCCCAATGGGATACCAGAGGGCCAAGAACTGCTGGTTTAAATGTAGCCTGCCTGTATTAATGCCTTAAAAATACATTTTACCCACAAAAAAACGGTAGCATGTGCTGTAATATAGAGTCATCCCTACTGGGTACATAATTCCACTGCAGATTAGTTTTTCTTTTAAATTACCAATGCAAGATTAGCAGCAGAGGTTTGTTTAATTTTCATTCCCAGTTGGATTGGAATCCATTTTGAATGATTCATGGAAAAGATGGAAAGGGGAAAATATCCAACCTCAAATGGAATTGCTATAGATAATTTTCACATGCAATGCCATCCATAACAAATGACTTCATTGGTCATTGCCCAGATATCTTCTCTTTACATCCCTCCACAAGGACAACAATGGCATTAGTCATTTCTCTGGCATCGCTTACTCTGCTGCTGCCTCCATTCTTGGGCTCATCCCCAAACCTGGATCCTTGCAAACCAGCTCGTTCTCCCTAGAACCTGCACCGGCTGCTCCCATTGCCCTGGTGTCTGCTGCTTTTCTGGTGGCCAGACCCACTTCTGCCTGCCTCTCTGATGAAGCACGGTGGCAACACCCTGTCAAATGATTCTTGGGAGGGGTGGGCAGATAAGGAGCTGCTGCAACTACCACTGCCATCTTTTGCCTTGGTGCAGATGTGCTTTAAGAAGTTTTATTTAATCTGTAACCTGAGCTTCTTGATTAACGCTACCATCAGAAAATTTGTGAGTAGGAAGAAGGGAATTCTAACATGTTTCTTTTTCCTTTCTCTACTCCCCAGATACCTCTGGTCACCAACATGTGCATACCTGTACCTCACCATCAACAGTATAGCTACACCCAACTCAGCCTGGCCTGTGTGATGAGGACACAAATTATTTTTCTCAAACATACTATTGAAAGTTTGGAATGAGAAGTGCAGACTAATCCAGTGCTCAAGGCTATGCTGCCAAAAATCAGGCACCTTGTCCCAGCAAATACAGCAAGAGTAGCTATGCAGGAACAGATAATTCAGCATAACCTCTGCAGTAATAACCTGTGTGCAACATAGGCTGGGCTAAGTGGAGTACTTGGAGAGTATCGGCTTAAGCTGGCAGCAACACATTGAAGACAGCGATCTTTTCTCTATAAAAAGGGAATTCCGGTACCTTTCTAGACCTCTTCGTTCATTATATTAGAAAAAATTATTGGAATTTTTCTTCTAAATCCACAAAATTGTGTATGGAATAGGAGGTTTAAAATAATTTTAATAAAAGGCATAGTGGTTACTTCCTTCTTATTAGCTGGTCTTTATAATCTACTGCCTTTTCAGATCAGATTAAATACAAATCGGATACGTTAATAAATTTGATATTAACTTGTGTGATTCCCAGGCATTTGCTGCAAATCAATATGCTTTTCAGTTGTCCCAGCTGCACTTCAATACGATAAGGATTTACAGGACTAACTGTGCTTTAGGTTATTGCATATAAAATTGTTATTTCTATTTAAAAATACCATTTTTTGTCAAGTATTACATACACACCACTAAGGGAAATGTGTTAGGAATTGTTTCAGTGCTCAAAGCACTACCATGACTAAAAATCCGACTTTTCTAGAACTGAATTGGTACTGTCTCTCTACAGTGCTTTACTACTAAAACACCTCTTTAGCAAGCATATGACAAAATGTGTTTTTTTAAGGTTGCTGACTTTCCTTATCACTCCATATCGCCAGTACACTACATACCAGCAAGGAAATTACTTTGTTTTTTCAGAGCATTTAAGTTGATTATGCTTCCTGAATTGTAGTCAAAATCTGTAAATACATTGCTTTTTAATTACACTGGACTTAAGAATTGGACAGTGTGTGTAACATTCTTCACCAAAAGATTGGGGAAATAACATTCTACTGCACATTTACACTTGTTATTTTTATAGTAAATTGCTCAAAACAACATATACATTTCCTATTAGGAGGGCAGTGCATCACTAACTACTTTTGACATTTCATCGACATCTTACAAGTACCTAAAAATATCAGGAGAGATCTTCAGCTGGTGCTGATGTTATCTTTGTAAAAGTCAATAAAGCCATCAAAACTCCTGGCTGAACAGAAACACTTCTGTCTGAACAGACACACTTCTGTCTGACAGCAGCAGGAATGAGAGGAGAATCACTCTCATCCTATGTGTTTGTATGAAGTTTGGTGCCATTAAGGACCAAGTACTACTTAATTTTGATTGCAACATGTAGGCCATGAAATAATGCTCAGCTACAGCTCTGGACACAGACAAAAAAAAGTAACTTAACAGTTCAGACTAAATAAATACCTCTCCTATATTTTAACACAATGCTAGAATTTCAGATTTGAAGGAGACATTGCTTACTAACATTGGATAACAGCATATGAAGTAGCTTCTTTACTGTTCTCCAGAACTAAGCACTGATGCATAAAAAAAATTTCTCTCTGCTTACTAGTGCTTTGAAGGAACTGGTGTCAAATTAAAACTCGGAGTCAAGAGCCTAAGGGCTCCTCTCCCTTGTAGGCAGTGACCCGCTGTGTTACAGACACTGCTCTGGAGGACATAGCTTTTCTGGAACAGGAGAGGTTTTTCTCCCCCCACACCTAGAGCATCTTGTCTTAGCCACTGCGTTTATATCCATTGTAACCCAGGAGAACCTTCCTGAGAAAACCAGCTCCTGTTCTAGTTTGGGTTATGCACGAGTCAGAAATCAAAATGACTTTTGAGGTTAGGAGAGGTGTATGATGGACATCTCACCGGCCATGGCCAAGTGCCCAGAGCTTGGCAAGTTGCTCTGTCAGCTGGACCACGGTGACTGACGGACACCGTGCCTGCTCTGAGCCTACCCTTACTGCAAACCAAAACACTTAAATTGAAACCACCATGAACAACCCACCCAGAAGTTTGATCATTTTTATCATGGCCTATATTTTTCAAATGCTTTTGGGAAAAAAAAAAATCCTTTGTCTGAATACAAGCTTGGATCACTTTAGCTTACAATTAATTCAATCAACTGTCTCCATAGGCATTTTCAGTCTCAGGTTCTTATTTCAATTTAGTTAGAACTCCACCTAATTGACTTAAGTGAAATAACTCTGCCTTTTTTAAAAAAAAAGAGTATTGCCAGATAGCTTTTCATACCAGTTCCCTGCAGGTCAAGCTTCTGCTACATTCTCCACTTGTGCTTCACTGAAGTTTGCAAGAAGGGATAATTAACGTTACCTTACCACTGTGTGATGGTTGGTATTTTAATTATCCTACTAGTCAGACCTGGCCAGAGGAAATCTTCAGAATTAATTTTGCTGAAAAACTCATGCCTAACTACTTAGCAGTGTTAACAATACGAAAATGTAGAGGAAGTATCCCGACAGTCTCTTCTGCTGAGATAACCTGGGTTTTACTACTGTTAAAGATCAAAAAAAACCCCAAAACCAACCAACATTGCCAAGTAGTACTATACTTCATCTTTTTTTCCAGTAAATGAATACAGGAATTATTACTTACAGTATCACACCATACTAGCTGCTTTTTGGTAATATTTCCAAGTGATATTCAATTAACATAGCAGGTTAGACCTTGTAAATCAACACTAACAGCTCTGAAAGGAACTGCTTGTTTTTGAGAACATTCCAGTCCACAAACACTTTTTCCAGTGAAAACTGAATGGTTACAATAAGACTCTGTTTTGGTAAGAAAATAGGAAATGATGCTAAACAAAAGGGAATGTTTATTTAGAAATTCCAAGGCCATTAATTTATATTAAGAAACTGTTTGTGCTCAGAGGCTGTAATCAAAAGGTGATGTGAACCATTGATCACAAAAGGACTTTATAGATAAGGAGCAAGTGCGGTGCTGGATGATTGTATTATATATTAACAACTTTCATGAGCAGCTTTTGCTGATTCATTTGGCAGGAAGTGAGCTGCCAAGAGAGATTTCTAGGGGAGGAACAATCAACAATATTTTCATATAAAATCACCTCCAGTTACTGTATTGTTCTCACAACATTTGATAATGAATGCTTTCCTGTTTAAGAAAAAAAACATAAATCACAAAAACAAAGGCATATCTGGTTTAGTGTTACATGGCTATAAATACACATGCAGTCTGGCAAAGTAGGGGAAGGGTCTGATCAATTAAAAATTGGAAAGCTGGTAAATAATCCTTGTGAAACTGCTGTGCGGTTGCAAATTAAAGATATGGTAACTGCTATTATTTTCAGAGGAGAAAGGAAAAAAAAAAAAAAGAAGTCTGTACCTTTATCTGCCTTCTTGGTAAGAAGTTCACTGGCTGTGGCACAGGTGGGATTCTCCAGATTCTCCACAGGTGGGAAACTCCAGAAAGTTTCCATTCAGGAGACCAGGACCTCCATGACACCAAAGCTGAGCTGCGTTGGGAGACAGCACCATGCTGGGCGGCTGTTACAAACGACAGGGGAGCTCAATGCTTCAAAAATTGAAACTGAATCACCATAGGCAGACCCAACACAACGAGACAGATCCAGCACCCCAGGACACAGATGTCACCAAGCCAGCCCCAAGGCCACCAGGGCACACACCATGACACGGTGGCAGCTGGGCCCTGCGAGTGAGACAGCTACAGCAGCAGCACAGCGAGCTGAGCCAGCGGGTCCCTGCCACTCTGCCGGGGAGGAGAGGTTGGTGGGTCTGCATTATATTTGTTGCATATAGCTAGTCCTCAGTGGGTGAACATGGTGAGCTCACAAGCCCTGGGAGCTCACCCTTGGCCCATGCCAAGGGTGCTTTGCCCACAATGCCCGCAGGGATCATTAGGCTTCCTTAAACTCTTTCATTGCTACCACTGTTACAAATGGAAAAAAAAATACACATGGCTATAACTAATCTTAGTTATAACTTGATCTGTGATGGGACTGCCTGAACACAACGCTTCTGGGAGCACATGGTGGAGAAAAGAGGATGGAAGAGCATGTTCCAAGAAGCCCTGGAGAGTAAGAGGTGCTGCAGTGTATCTCATAGGCACTTGTAGGTTCTACTCTAATTGGATACCAGTTAGATGAGATTCATTACCAGTTGCGTAGCTCTTTAACACAGACTTTCCTGTTATAAGATTTTCTACAGTACTTGTCCTTAATTGCATAGTAACTAACCAGGGGCAGATTTAGGAAGCAATCTCTTAGAATGACTAATAAAGGTTTTAAATAAATTAAGAAGGAAAAAATAGGATCCAAATGAGGTAGCAGTTGTGGATTTTCATTCAGCACAGCACCTGGCAGGGTTCTGGTTCAGCATCTTTCTTTACGTCATCATAAGACATGTAGCTCTTCTCTGACCCAGGAAATACTGATTAGACAACTATGGAAATATACTCTTGCAAAGGAAAAGTGCCATGAAATAAAATGCCGTAAAATTCCACTAATTTTACCACAAATGACTACCAGAGAAGGTACTGATTATCAAAATCCTGTCATTCAAACTTATAAAAAGATTCTGCATAAAGCATTTTTAGATTTTTTTATTAATATACCTTGAAGTGTTGTGGTAGGTCAGCAAAATTAATTAGCATAACTAGAGCCTGAAATAAAGATACAGCTTGTGTACAGTTAGTGTAAATACAGACTCCAGAAAATGGTTTAAAATATCAGACACTGATGCCAAATCACACTCTCACCTCTATTGGTTGATCTCATCCTGAGGACACAGACTCCACATTCCTCAATAACAATCCATTATAAGATTTAGGCTGTCCTGATAATGTAGCTCATCCAATGACAACTCAGCCAACATGTAGCTACTACAGTCTGCCCAACCAGCACTGCAGGAAAGACAAGCTTAAATAATTAACTATGGCAAAACACAGATAGTGCAAACCTCAGAAATTCCTGACTTGAGAATCAGTTATTAATAACATGAAATATTTGAAACCATTCACATACAAATACTGTAACTTACCAAGACAATGAGGATACCTTATGCAAAAAAAAAAAAGGCAAAACAAAACAAAAGCAACCACACACAAAAGCAAAAACCACACACCACACCACCAAAATTGCAAAACAACAGATTGCATTCAACCATTCAAAAATACTTTGGTAATTAAAAATATTTTAAAGTCCAAGTGATTATTTAAATTGTACTTTTCCCTTTGCACACATCAGTCTACCTGAGATATATAGAGAAATCGAAAAGATGTCAGGAAGTACTATCTATTTAGTAGAATTAATTAATAACAAATGCAGAGATTTAACACAACTTATCTCCAACTACCCAGGGAAAACAATAAAGATGTCTAGGTCATTTTAAGAATAAAACCAAAACATTTGTCACATCAGGCTTTATGTTGGGCAGCAAGAAGGATGCATTGAAGAGGTTAAGACTGATTCCTCCAGTCATTAGCTAGAGAGGTACATTCGTAAGACAAACCAATAAAAGAGACATGCAAGATGCAATCCATGGAAAACAGGGTAATACTGAACCTTCATCAGTACTGGGAGGATTCAGATTTGCAGCACACATAGAAATTCTAAGGAAATTAAAACGCAGTTATCTGACTCAGAAGAATTGATAATGATAAGGATACTTTTCTTTTCTCTCCTCTTACGTTATTACTAGTAGAAGAAATAGTCCTGCAGTCAGGTGGCCCTACTATTCATTTTTAAATTGTCAAGATGGAATAAGGGATGTTTCAATATATTTATATACTAACATATTTTATTTATTTATATTTTCTAATGTTAGGTAGTTATAATGAAATAAATATATATTTTTTCTCTATTAGGCATTAGAGAAATGTATAATTGTGGTGGGTGTCACTTTATAAAACAAGTCTAGACTTGCTCCATAAATTTCAAGTAAAGGAGAAATGTGCCTTCCATGATTAATCATCTTAGTGACTAATTAATGCCTGGAGATCCTATTACACAAGAAATTTGTATATTAGCCATTGCCTGCCACCCTTCTCCCCATCTCTCAGCCTAACATAAGCTTTTCATTCATGGTTCACTTTTCCTTTTAAAGGCCATGGGTCATTTTCAGAGGTTATGAGACGAGCAAGGTTAATTCCGTCACCCAAAATGTAGGATATAATATTGTCCCCTATCTCTTCTTCAAAACCTTAGGGCAACATCTGCTCAATATAGACACAAAACAATTAAGGCTTCGGCTTTTTTTTTNTTTTTTTTTTTTTTTTTTTTAGTGCTTTGACTACCAATGTCCTTTCAAAAGGCACTCGGGTGTTTTCCTTGCTCAAGACAAGCTACTGACAGACTTGGAGCCCACCACAGACCACTGCCCAGGCACAATGGGAAGGAAAACCAGCCTTAACTCTGAATTTTCTCATGTGTTTAAACCAGGTGCTTAATGATTTTTTTTAAATGTAGGGTTTGAGTTTGAATAGTACTTCAAGCACTAAACTGTCTCCTTAATGTTTGAAGGGGATTAAGTTCAGAGTTCATTTTGTTGTCCATCATTTTAAAAAGATTAGATAGTTTAGTTTGGCTCCTACTGGCAATGTAAAAGTCTCTGTATTTATTGACTGTCTGGAGTCATTATCAAAGCTTCTAAAACCAATCGACACCTTGTAAACAGAAGTCCCATTATTTTAGTGATCCTGATAAGATTTACATGGTATCCACATTTTTGTTATGATTGACTGAACTGTTAGAAATTTTAATACTGTAACAGGTTACATGATAAATTATAACAAATCCAATTAGCAAATTAAGCTTTACATTGGTTTGGAAAATTTGAATGAATGTAACCCATCCTAGTACATGTCAGATATAACTTGTAGTTTTAGGTTTGGATCAGAAAGATTCTAAAAGGTTTAAAATATTCCTCCAGGAAAAAAGATCCTTTCAAAGGGAGAAAATGATATTTTAAACTTAGTGATTTTTCTAGTGACTATTAGTAAACTGAGAAACAATATCCCATGGAGGAGTTTGACATACTAAAATAGTAGATTATGATCATGTAGCAGGAAAGATCTACACCACTAGACTACTACTATGTAATTGTTAAATTGTATGAACTATTTATTTTTCAAATAACCATACAAAAATCAAATTCAATTAGAGGCCCAGGGTTTGAAGAACCATTCTCAATAAATGACTGAAGGGTTGTAGTTGGTTTGTAAAGTGGCAAAGCTAAATGACAGGGCTGTCAGCTGAACAGTCACATTGTAAACATTACAGATATAAGCAGTCCTGTTGATGATGCCTCAGGATTTGCATTTGTAAATCAGATACTATAAACACAGTAATATATTGCAGTGTATTTGTGAAATAGAATGATGCATTTCACTGTAATTATTTAGAAGATGGATTATTAAATCATAAAGCATAACTGACAGACTAAGCAAGTTCAGTCTGATTTGAAAGTTTGGCCATAATTTCTATAACCATACTATCACAGCAATGTTCTTTTCACCATGATCCTGTAAGAAAGTAAGTTAAGATATTCCAGGAAAAGTAAGAGCTTTTCTTAGACCTGATGATATAATTGATTTTAAAAAAAAAGTTTCTGAATACTCAACTTACGCTGAGCACATCATGTAGGGCTGACATAAATTGGTTTTAAGGAAACACTGTTCCTATTGAACTTCAGCAACTATTGTGCAACAAGTCATTTTTTTGTGGTGATCCTTATGTTGAACTTTTGTTTGCTGACATTTGATAAATAGTTGCTACTGCAGATGTTAATCAAATGACTTTAATAAATCAAATCAGTTCGTTAAAACCTCATGTGTTGACAGTCCCAAGGTATCCTGTAATCTATGACAAATGGATCAATAGAAGCACATGAAAACATTACCACTGTGGGACAATATTGATTTTTGTCTTAGTAATACTTACTTAGCTCCTGAACCAAATCATTAAAATCAATGGAAACTCTCCCATTGACTTCACTGGGCTTTGGGTCAGGTTTTCAGACTGACAATTCTGGATTCATGTACTGTTTTTTAAGTTTGCAGGTGTAGAGCAGAATGGAGTCCTGATCCTCAATGCAAGTTCCAGGCATGCCTGTGATGCAAATAACAAGTACCAACCCCAGGGACAGGTCTGTTGCATGATTTATTAGGAAATACAAATTTAGAAGGTCTGCATGATGGGCAAAAACTTAATACCCCTCCGTTATTACTACTTCAGTTTGTGTGACTTGGTTTTTCAAAATTAAATCCTCTCGTGTTTTTTCATATTTAAACACAATGCTTTAAGTAATGCCCCATTAGAATAATTTCTCAAATAATTTATAGCCTTCGAGGTAAAGGTCTGTGTAATGGGAGTATAACCATAACAACTACACAATGGCATCATTAAGGGTACTTCAGTTGCATTTACTTTCCCAGTGCTTGAATTTATTGCTACACTGTAAAGTATCTATTCAGGAAAAAAATACATTTAGCTCAATTTATAGAGCTGACTTTGCCTGAGAGAGATTAGAACTAAAATGATTTGAGAAAGAATCAAAGAATTCCATCTTTTTAATTAGTCTGTTAAAGGCAGGAGCACCTACTACAAATATTTAACTCTGTTGTTGAACACTACTGCTGAAGTCATGAAGAGAAAATTTATAGGGAGCTCTAAAGTCACTTGACAATTATTTTCTTGGGTTATGACTTCTCAAATTGCTGTTTATTGCCAATAGCACTACATTTCAACATAAATAGGATTCATGGATTAGTGCACTGTCCTGGTAAAGATGTTTAATCTTCACTTTAAATGAGATATAGTAATTGAACCTCTTTCTTGTTGTGTAAGAAGTGCCTTTAAACAACATTAGCTATTTTTATATGCACTAATGAATCTCTAGCTAAAAAACCTTTTTGGTCAGATGCCAGGCTTGCCTTGTTACCTGCTGTTCTCAGTGAATGTAAAGCATGAGGTGAAGCAGAGAAGAGGAAGAGCAATTACTAAATGTTATAGTAAGAAAGAAGACATTAACCTGTACTGCTTAAAATGCTTCAGCATCAATGGAATTTAAAATGAAAAAGAAAAAAAATAAATAAAGCCACTAAGTAGCTAGTTCAAATTCAGACAGTTTCGTGTTTAAAAGAGTCATTTGAACATTTGGGAGGTTTTTTAAATAAGTTGGATGAACTCCCTTTTTTGGTGTGTGTGTGAGTGGACTGAAGCACAGCAAACCTCAGCAGAGAGCTAGAGACAGGAGAACCTCTCAGTTTTAGGATGAACCTTTACGGGCAGAGTTAAAGAGTGCTCCTGATTCACAATGGGATTTGCTTTGTCAGAGCCCAAACAATTCCAAAACTTCTAGAAAAATAAGGGACTCAGGCTCCCTGCCTGCTACTTCATCATTCCTACTGGTTACAAGATAGTAAGCATTTTAAGATCACTTTAAATAGTTCAGTACAATACAGAGCTGCTAATTGTTGGAGTCTTTCAAAGTCCCGTGCCACAGGCAGTCAACACGTTTGAAACAGTCTCAGGAACACTTTTTACTGTGCCTTTCAATTCTCCTTCCTAAGCTACAGGGGTCATTGCAGCTCTGTTTGCAGCATGAATGTGCCATACCTGGGCTTTCCAAGCAAAAACTTCTAATTTACTTAGGTATACATTAGCTGGAGAGGTACACATGGTGCTATTTTAACATTTGTTGTTTTCAGCTAGTAAATTATGGAACCCTATTTTTGCATCTTCGGCTTCCCTCACTGTCAAGGTACAGTTGACTTTTATTACTATAAGGCATCAGAGGATGCACTTAGGCTAGGAAACTGATCAGAGTTGGAACATTTTCTGTGGGCAAAAGGCATAGCACAGCTCCCATCCAATCATCTGAACAATCTCACACTGTATAACAGTTCAGATTTGCTCTTTCTGACCACTGTGAAAAAAAGCGGCAGCTTCTGCTGTGCCCCAAGGCATCTCTGGGCATTGCAATGACAAAGCTGGTTGTGACAGGTGACAATTGCCAATAAACCAGACATTACAGGCCTGTGCCCTGTGAGACCAAACCACACCTGGGATAGCAGTGTGACCACTGTCCCCAGCAAGTACAAATTTTCAAAAGGTCAGAAAATCAGAAATCCACCAACAGGCACCATTTCCAAAAGGATGAAGTGTGAAGAACTCACTGAGGATGCACCCTCACAACCCCTGGGCCTAAATATCCCACCAGGTCAAGAACTTGCCCAGAGCCCCAGCACAGAGTAACAAGGCCCTCCTCCCTCAAAACCACTGCAGAGTCCAGCCATCCAAAAAAAGAAAAGATTTGCCCAACAATGTTTGAAATCCGCCCACCCAACAATGAGAGACTCCCGTGAGGCGGGGGGTGAGCAGAAAGGGAAGCAGCAGCAAAAGCACAGCCCCTCCTTGCTCAATGGGGAAGCCAAACCTCCAAAGGTGGCCACCCCATGTCACCACGGCCTGGGCAGGGGGTGCCTCGGGGCTGGCTTTGGGAATTGTGTGGTTTTCCCAGGCTGAAGGACTGGGCCATAGGAGAAGCACTCTCCCTGCTGGTTCTCTTCCTAGAAGTTGTCATTTTGTACATAAGGCCAAGTTCTTGTTTTTCCACACTGAAAAAATGGATTTTTTGGTCACTTCTGATTTCTATCACAAGGAACAATGATGATTTTGCATGACTGCCAGGAAGCTGCTGAATGACTGCCTTGGTGTCTTAGAAATGTGCCTTCTCACATACGATGTTCCCAAAAGTTAACATCCAAATTCATCATTGTTATTAGGGCACCAAATGCAAAGAAATATGTTCATCATCTGTCTCTTCTTTCAGAAAATTATCTCATCTGCTTCTCCATTATTTTAATTTACAGATTTTGAGGCAGTGGAATTCACACTTGTAGGCCACTAGTCTGTTCTGGTTAATTTCTTGCTAATGTTAATTCTTAAATGTCTTAGGAGGGCAACACAGGAGCACTTCGTGAAATTCAGAAATGCCTGGTTAAGAAAACGGAAACATCGTATTTCTCCTCTGCATTCCCTCTATGCTCCCTTGTAAGATCCACAACTATATTAGAGTGTAACTGTGATCTTCTCTGCCAAAACAACGTAGTTATGTTTCTGAAAACCGGTGAAGAATTCTTAAAATTAATCCAGAACATTATGCAAATACAGGGATAATTTCAAGATGAAACATTCAGATTGCACTAGTAAAATAATTGGTATCAAATACCGATCTTTACCTATTTTAACTGCCTTTTTTTTGCCCAAGAATCCTTCAAAAAAAGTAGAAGTTGTTCTACATAGTTTTATGATGCCTGCATCAGTGATGTCCTAGCAGTGGTTAATGCAATAATGAAGTCACGGCAACAGATTAAAGGTTTTTCAGGATTCGTCAAATCATTCTTTCTGCACATGGCGTTTTTGTAATTCTTCCCCCCCTACATCATTCTGGCTTGTGCAATTGTATTTATCTTCTGCCGATGGCACGGTACAGCAGACCTGGTGAGTTATTCCTCATTGCTGGTTAATTTAAGAGTCACTCACTCATTGACAAGTGCCAAGACTTCAGGATCATGAGCATATAGAGCAACCCCCTATAGCATTTATGCAGTTAACCAAGGCCTGTACCCATACACTCAGCCACGAGTTGTTAAAGTGCTAAGAGGTAAGAGGTCACTAGACACTCCCAATTTCTATCTCTCTTGACAGGTTGTAAAGCAGGGAGTGTTTAGCAGAGTTCCAGCTTTCATAGGCTCAGGAGCATCCTACTCACAAACTGAAAGTAGAGAGAACTACTCCAACGTGAGAAGAACCCACAAAAACCAGAACAACCTCCTATCCCAATCTCCCAAAGCAACTTTACAATAAGATTTTGAAATTATGATTAGTGTGAAGAACATTTGTATGTTACCCACAGAAACTCTTGTTTAGCATAAAACCGCACATTTTCATAAGTCAGGTTCTACACAGCCATACAGACTTACAGTCCTTTAAAAGGGAATTGGCGTATTAAAATCAAATACACAGTTCACCAGGCAAGGACTTAAAGACATTAACTTACTCAGATAAGGAGTACTATCACGCTCTTTAAAACCGTGCAACTAATTTTGAACTCCTTAAAGTTGATTTAAATTCAATACTGAATCCAGCGTTAGAGCCTCATCCACTACTTTGTTAATTCAATGCAGCTGTTCAGAAAACTGTGCCTACATAATATATCCAATCCTACCCCAAACCAGCTTGCATATGTTTTCAAAAGCCTTGTGTCAATTATATGCAATGTCATAACACCACAGTAATCAATAACTACACCTGCCTTCGGCAAACATTCATCCAAGAACAATAAATGTGCCAAGTACTGAAAGCTACAGCTTCTTATTCCAATTTACTCAGTTTCTGGATTTCTCTGTACTTCTGAAGTAGCTAGCAACAATTCCAGTTTTTGCATCTCTAAGAAAAAAACACTTTAATTTTGGATGTTCAGTTGGCTTCAAGTTCAAAGTAATCTTTCATTCATCCTTAAAGCCTACCGCAATGAAAATGCCTTTTAGTTCAACTTCAGTCTTTCTATCTAAACTCACATGCACATACAGATGTTTTTTCTGATTTTAGACTACTTAATATAAAAGCACATAACACCATGAAAAAATTAAAATAGAATGGCATAATATCTGTACCGTGGTAACAGATTGACATAGGTATATAGGTATGATTCAAAAGCCAGCTTACTCATTGTATAACGGCAAAGACAAATAACTGTCTTTCAGTTAGTACAGTGGCTACTTAATAAAGAGCTTAGTGATTTGCTGAAGAATAATTTTAAAAGTCTGGTCTGTTAAGCACAATGGAGAATCTGATGTGTAAACCATTACTTAGTTATGTTTTCATAGATTTTTAGTACTTGACTTTTGTGAGCTGGCATCTGACAGCTGCTGAGGCAGCTGTGATGAAAATTTTCCTGGGAATCTAATTACTTTTAAGGCTTTCTTTTGCAATTTATCTTGCTGAGTAGTTTGCTGCAAATAGTTTTGTTTGTATGGTTTGCATTTCTAACTAATGCCACATATGCCAATTCCAGGATTAAATATTTTAATTTTTGTACTTATTTAGCCCCTCCAAAAATTTGACTTATAAAATTTTGCAGTATATTCAAGGTGCTAACTCATGAAAACAGGTAATGTGTTAGTAATTTGTTATTCATACTTACTATCTGTAACGATATGATAAGCTACATCATTGCCTCCCAACTTTTGACTGAAGAAGGGCCACAGGGTTTGATGTCGTCTTAACGTAATAGCTGAGGATTCTTGTAGCATTGAAGAATCCCCATCAACATCTGTCTCTGTGCTACACTTACGCTATTCATTTTTAGAAATAAAATATCTAGAGAGCAAAAATCCTTCATTAAAACTGGCAAGTGACTTGATTCACCATTCCCCAGCCTAACAAGCATAATCTTCAGATCGTTAACTGGATCCGAGGTTGATTAGACCTGTGGCTACCCTTCAGATAAAGTTGTTTATATCCCATTTTTCAAATGCACCATCCTCTTGTGTATCTGGGAATACAGTTCTGAATGTGCAAAAGAGTCAGAGTGGGTCATCAGAAACGGAGTATGTGAGAAGTTAAGTTGATTTACAGAACCAAGATCTCTAAGCTTAGGGTCAAGTCCTTCCTTCGCTGCTTAAATACAGAGCCAGACATATAGTATATACATGCACTGCCCAGTAAATCACACTGTTAGATGAAAGCATGACTATGTTTATTGTTCGAGATTTGTTAACCTCTAGGTCTTAAAAGAAAAAAATGCATTTTATGAAAATAGTATAATAAATCTTCAGTAACTTCAGGCCCAGGGAAGATGGACTGTCTAGCACATCCCATTCCAGGTGAGCTGGCCAGGCATGACACTGCCACAGCAGATACACACAGAACTGCTTAGGGCTGGGATAATACATGTCTCCAGAAACAAATACAACAGCTTGTTCTCCAGCAGGTTAAAACAAGATAAAAATAACGGTCTGAGAAAGAAGAACAAATCCTGTGTTTATTTAAATGCAACAGCATTTTGCTGTTGTTCTGAAAGAGCCTCTGTGCTTGGAAATGGCTCCGTGCACCACAGCATCAAAGCATTGCGGAACCACAAATGAACTTATTGCGCTCCTTTGAGGTAAGGAGATATCAGCCGTTTCGTAGATGGGAGTCTGAAGCATAGACTGAATTTACTAAACAGTGTACCCAATGTTAAACTGCAAATGAGTGACAAAGCAGAAAATTGAATCCAGATTTCCCAAATCCTGGCCTAGGACCTACAGCACAAGAAGACCCATGCTTTGCAGAAATGGGTGCCTCTGGTTTATTTCTGGTACTTCCAGGTTCTGATGGGGCTGGAAATATTCCAGCCAAAGAAGGAAGTGGAGAAGAGTGTGAAAAGTGAAACAAATAGAAGCTTAACCAAGGGCTTTTTGCAACCTCAAACATGGTTTAAAGTGGAGGACAAATCTTAGGAATTTTTTTTCAAAGTAAATCAGTCTTTAAATAAAAGTCAATTACTTGTGATCCAAATTTCCTTTTAAAAACAGGTTAATAACTGTACCTAATAATACAAAAGAGAATAAAGCAATTTAGAAAGTCAGACATTTGAGGTTCAATCTTAATCCACTGCTGAGCATAGTTTTATGGAGAATTGTTGCCCAAAATGTTGGACCTGCTGCCTGGGATACAAGTTCCCTGACCTTTCCCCAGACTGGATCAGGGAATGAGAATGGCAGAAAAAAAAATTAGGTTTTTTGATAGAATTAGTTTTCCTCCGGTTTGGCTCTCTCTTAACTGGCTGACTGTCGGGTCAGACAACCAGTACTCCTGGTGCAAGAAAAGGGGCATGAAACTTCGTCACAGAGAGAGAAGCGGGACTGTGCTTTTCAGCAACAGATAGCTGCCACAGCAAAGCTAATTTAACACCAAACCACATTTAATGAGGCAAATGGTCACAGATTAAGGTACCCATTTCTTTTAGACTGAGAAGAAGGGCCTCTCTGCTTTGCTTTTACTTGCTTGGAGTACCACCATGACTGTACAAGTGTTGTGGTCTTCAGAACACCTAAAACTTCTATGGGATGGAGAAACCCATCTCTGAAAGAGTCGTTGATGCTAAACAGACACAAACTGAAGTTGTGGATCCACTGTCTCATAGGATAAGTTCAGACGTGATCAGGCACAAAAATCATGATCACTTATATCTTGGTTAATCAGCTATGTTTAACTTAAAAAACAAAACAAAACAACACAACAACAACCAAACACCCCCCCCCAAAAAAAAAAAAAAAAAAAAAACAAAAAAAAAAACCACCACCAAAAAANCACCACCAAACAGAAATATTGTGTGTTGTGCTTTATGTCATAGAGCCCTGCATTTCTAATCAGCTACAAGGTTCCCTAGAAGCCACTGGAACCACACATTGCATAGAGGCTTGTCTGCAGACTACAGTTGTAATTGCTTCAGCTTCCAGAAGGCAACAAATTGCTAAAATAGGTGTTGTTTTTCAGTTTAGCACCAGGCTCCCAACAAGATGAAAACAGCTTGTGATAAATATAATAGCCAGCAGTCTGAACAATAGCAATTAGAACAACAGCCTAAATCCTGTGGTGACTCTGGAAAACGTGTGAACGGTCTTGCTAGCATGGTGATAAGAAGTTTTAATTAACATGTATTAGCATCCCTGGGAGTCCTACAGCAGCCCACAGCCAAGAAATCATTAAGCTGGTGCTTCTTCATTGTAGTTGACCTTGGTTGGATTTAAGCAGAACTTTAAAGTTGACACCATCTTACATGCTCTTCTGAGCAAGGACACAAGGGCCCTGAATCAGGATCATAGAACTGGTTTAAAAAAAAAAAAAAAATTAAAAGCATCACCTTAATTGAAAAATTGAAGCTAGTAGTTCAGCTGAGTAGACCTTCCATGCCCACTAGAGTCCACATGCCATAGACTGTCAGGAGCGGTGGACACTCTAGACATCCTCGGTTACACACAGGGTACCATCACCTACTTGAACACTTAAGACAATACAAAATAAAAACCAGTATTGTATTAATCAGTGCAGGCGACAGCAACATCTATAACTACAAACATCAAGAAGAGATCAACATTATCAAGGCAGTAACTGCCTACAACTCCTTGTCATTCCCCCACCTCCCCAAAAAGTCAGTTGAGTGTAGAATGCAGTTTTAAGGTGGTGAGAGGTTCCACAAAGCAGAACTAAACAAAACCTCTAGTTTTCACTGTGCAAATGTGTCTATGCAAAAAGCTATAGGGCCAATTAGTACCTGTAAACTTGATTCACAGCACTGATTATCCATATTGACTAACAAAACCAGGGGATTTTGCCCCCACAGTGAAAATGGAAGTATTCTTCACAAGGCAACAGCATGCGTTGATTTCCAGCAAAGTATTGTTATTTTCAAAGTAAAACTATTTTGGAGCAGCAGGACAGTTTTTAAGGTGGGATCTTGACTTCCACTTTTGCTATGTAATCAAACTGAAAGAGAAGGGGAGGAAAGCTCAGCTTCTTTTTTTTTTTTTTTTTATAAAAAAAAAAAAAAAAAAAAAGAAAAAAAAAAAAAAAAAAAAAGAAAAAAAAAAAAAAAAAAAAAGGATAAATCCACTTTCCTGTTTTCTAGCCAGCAATGAGAGCTTGTTCCCCACGAAAGACTGACAATGCTCAAAATTACAGCACAGAGCATCACGTCCTATACCTTTCAAAATTTTCCTTAGCTGCACTGAGTGATTGCTAGGACCCACACCACCCCTCCTGTGGAAAAAGTGGTGGGAGGCAGCAATTGAAGGCAGGAAGACACAATAAAGTGCCTCTCAGGGTTTCCTTGGCATAGCAAGGCAGAGTGGAAAACAGTGGAATTAGAAAACTGGATTATTTCCCAGCTCGCTCTCAAGGATTGACAGGAAGAGTCTGCCAGAAGCTGGAGTCAACCCTACAGGTTTGGGGTCTGGGGCCCCTTCCTTCAGGCAGGATGGCTCTGCTCAGCTCACATCACTGACTGGCTCCCCCAGCAGTTGCTTGATGGGATTTGGAATAATCTCTCAATCGTGTTCCTCAACCCATACAAAAGTCAAAATATTGAGAAAAAGGGGAGAGAACAACAACAAAAAACCCCAACAAAAACAAACAACAAAACCTCAACCAGTTTCTGTCCGTGTTCTATTAATGACTTTTTTTTCACAAGTAAGAAAAGAGACATCAAGAGAGAACAGACTTTTACTTTGTTTTTTACTGTTGAGTAATTTCAACTTTTTTTTTTTCTTTTTATAGTACTAGCAAATTTTAGTAAACAGAGACCATGTTACATCATGGATCTGAGGGTGGGTACCAGCTTAACTTCAAAGTCACAGTTTTGCATCTGTCACATGTTCAAAACACACACCAGAAGCATGTGGGATGGAGCAGAAACGGACCTGAAGCTGCAGCTTCCCCGACTAGCAAGTGGGTATCAGGTTCTGCAACAGTCGGACACTTATCAGCTAACATGAAACCCACTTGTGTTGAGTAAAAGGGCCAATACAGTTAAGATACTACAAGGGGTGTGGGAGAGGGCGGTATTAAAAAACAGAGTCAGAGGAGCTGTTGCTTAGAGCAGAAGTATTGCTACACAGTTTGAATATGCTTCCTGTGGCTGCCCAGTAAGCCTAACATCTGGCAATGCAGCCTGCTGTTCTGAAGAGGGAACTCCTTTATCAAGGGTACAGAAAATAGAAACATAACCACAAAGGTGGGAGAGCAGGTTCATGAGCTGTAGCCGACCTCCTACAGTAACTATTGTTCTTGTTTGTTATAGCCTTGTTAAGCTTATTTGACACATAATCATTTAGATAACCATCCATCATTTCAATTTGCTGGAATAATGTCCAGCCAAAAACATGTGGATTCAAAATTGTAAAGTAAGCAGGCATCGCAGCAGTACACACCAAGTAAATCCAGCTGGGTTTGTTTTTTTGGTCTTTTTTGATTGTACGAGTAATATTTTGGGTTTTGTCATAGTTTACATAGTAAAAACAGGCAAACCGTGTCACTTTTTTAAAAAGTGATAAATTTAAAACCAAGAAGTGAAACAGTGCAGATACCTGAAACTACAGCAATTCTGCTAGCCTTGCTACACTACCAACAGAAATAGTTCTGTCCTGTTTAGATAGCCTTTGTTTTGCTACATGACTGCATATGTAGTGAAGTGATATCAAGTCCTGAGGGTCCACTCCTTTGATGAGTTAAGCACACAAAGGCCCACATTTTGATGCAATCTGATATCATATATTTAAGCCCTAGACAAACTGCAACTGTGAGGAAGTGATAAACAGAACTTCCTGCACAAAGCTGCCTGAGATAACACTTTCCATGGACTGGAAAAAAAGAGACATGATTGCTACAGAACTAAAAGGGAACTGTTCTGCTCTTAATAAATAACCCTTTCTTTTTCACGTGGCTATTGCAAAAGCCGAAGCACAAGTGACTAAGATGTGGTATGCTGCAGAGCAGTTCTACTCGCACATTTCTGAAATGATTCTTTGAAGAACTGCACTTAATTCTTAGCAGTCCAGATCTGTGTTCTCCTGAAGGCTCCTGTGCTGCCGCTGGAGCCCTGCAATTCAGAAACCTCCCAGCTAATATTTGTACTTCCATTTTAAAGAAAATTCAAGAAAACTAAACTAAAATGTTTAATCAAATGGAGGAATAAGGAGTAGTTGTTTGAAGAATAAGGGTAGATTGTCTCCAATGAGGAAAAAATCCTATAGGAAGCATGATTAATTCCTTCTCATGGAATTTCCTCTTGATTTTGCATCAATGTCACCTCAAACACCAAGAAACTTAATATATTCATAATTATTTTGAGTTCACTTTGTGGATGTTTGAGCAGCCGAGTTCTTCTCACACTGGGAGTTATAGGGGAAATGAGCTTCAATATGAGTCCTTAACATGCACCAAAAGGTTTTTTTGAATCAGAATTTAGAAAATGTTTGAAGTGTGGAGGCATTTCTTCATATACAAACTGACTAGAACACAAAATAAAAGTCCATGGAAGTTAAAGGTCCAAAGCACATGCAATTTCTAATCTAAAATACCAAGAATTCATAACAACTTGTTCACTAGTTGTGATGTGCAAAAGAAAAAATAACACTTGCAAAATAGACTTACTTATTGTCAGAAGTATAGGCAAATCGCTGAAACCTGGAAGAGATTCCACAGGTACTTCTACAACGTCTCACCTACTACACAGACATCTACTCTAACTTCACATGGTGATGTTCTAGAACCAACTCCAAGTTCTCCTTCTGAGACACTAGAAGGGCTCCAGACTCAAAACATTGCAACTTGCTGTGTTAGAAAGGGTCTTTATTAACTTTTCCCTGTTCTGTGCATTTCTTTTTATACTTTCTGAGGTTTGTTTGTTGTTGTTTTTGAGAAGCTCAGACTGTGTAACAATTCAAGAGATAAGCAAATGCAGTATATTAAAAAGCAATCAAATGCCACCCATTGTTGAAGAGTTTTTAAAGTTCTGCTTCTGTTGCAAGTTTATGAAGTTATAGGGGAAACACAATTATTACATTAATGTGACAGCTCTGTGGTGACATTCCCAGAGATTTGCACTGTACAGTGTTTCTTAACTCATAAAGAACCCTAATATCAGCATTTCTTCTGGTCCCTTTTCGACCCCGCACATCACTGGTCAAACCTAAACCTTACCACAAGCTACGGAACAAGCTGTGATCAGACCAGTGTTGAAGATGCCATTGAGACAACTGTGCTGAGACCAGGCAAACCAAGCCAAAGCTACACAGTGCTCTCAGTCTGTGAAATACCAATTAAAAAAAAAAAAAAAGCCAGAACCATTTTCAGCAGTCTTTTTAATTGGATCGTTTCAGAAGGCTGGGTTAGAGTATAGCCACACCAACAGGGGAGCAGCCACAGCTGCTGTATGTCAGGCAGGAAGAACTGAATCAGATTTGACCCTTAATAAACTGTAAATGGAAACACAGCCAGCCCAGTGATTGCTGAGGACTATGTAGTGAGAGTAGCAGGCTGCTGAAAATACCAGGCCTAGAACTGTGGTCTTTCAAACACCCGATATATTCACCACAGCAGGAACTAACAATGATTATTTTTCTGATAGCCTCTTATCCATACACTCAGGCAAAGAACCAAATGCTATGGATGACTATAGGTTTTTATGATTTAAGAGACATTAACTGCCATGGTGGCAGCAAGAGGTAAAAACTTCTTAAACATTTCATTAAATACACAAGTGATTGTCAATTTTGGCCTATTTCCATTATTTCTACAGTATATTGCAAATACGAAGACTTGTTCATCTGTAATCTAATTCAAAATTGATGGCTTTCCCTTTAATCTTACAAATTTGCTAATTTTATTCTGAGCTTTTGTACATTACCTCCCCTAGACAGATTCCTCCTGCAGATAAATTAATTTAATCAGTTAGACAGCAATTTGTGTTTTTCAGGTGTGAGATATTATTGAATAACAACTAATGACATTGCTTCTTCATGAATGCATGGGCTGCTCGCTCACTTGCGAATTACAGTAGAAATTATTGAACAAACATTTTTATCATCGTCAAAACAAGTTTCGTTTTCATTATACTAAGTTATCTTGAAAGCAATATTTAGTATAACACTTGAGCGAGTAGTTTATTGTTACTTAGATAGCCCAGTGATAGGTACCTAAAAAAAAAAAAGAAATAGGCAGCAAACCAAATTATAAGTAGCAAACACTCTCAGTCTCCTCCTCCTTTAGTATGAATACAATTGGAAGTCTTCACAGTGGTGGTAATCTTGTAATGGGTTTGAGCTCTTTATCTTGGCCATGAATGAACTATTGATTTTTCAATTGCAAAAACAAGTCTGTGTAGCAGACACAGAAAGAGCGCTCGTCTGATGTGAATCAGTGGACAGAGAAGCCTTGTGCGTCAGCAACTAATTCTTAAACCAAATAAAATGTCACTTAAAATAAAAACAACAAACAAAAAAAAAATTTGATTTTTAGCGTTGCAAATGGGACACTGTGCCAACTTTGCTCTGCATAACAAGTCTCAAGAAGCTCTCCTGGGAATGTTTATATTGTGTTTCTATCCAGGCCTTATATTTGCTTTGAATTGTGACAACAGTTTGATCGTTTTCATGTTAAAAGCTTCCTGCCTTTGTCATGAAAGGAGCTTTGCATCAATATCTACAGACAACAGTCAAAACAGGAATTCAGGAATATTGCTGCAAACTTTACAAGCACCTGCCTGGAAGTGCTTGCACCCCAGCACCACCCCTACATCCCCCCGCCTCAGTCACACCTTCAGCAAGTGCCAGTACCTGAAGTCCTATCAAGGGCAAAACAGAGGGCAATCGGGCCCAAATCCTGCTACTGAAGTTAGCTATGCTATCAGTTACAAAATATATTTATGCATTTAAACATTTTTGAAAAAGTTTTTTTGGTTTTTGGTCTAATATGATAGAACAAGAACTTTGACAAACATGTTTAGGTCCTACTACAGTGTAAAAAGTAACCAGTGCAAAACATTTTAAAGAGGTTTTTATGAACATAAATACGCATACGCACATATGCGTATATATATGGGAATATCTCATACGTGACAATGTATATGAGTGTTTCATATCTGAGATTTGTCAGTTTGTGGTTTGATTTTTTTTTAATATATTTAACACTGCAGAACACCTTATTCTTTTCACCACTCCCAAGTCAAATAAACTATTCACGTCCCAGTATCTTGGAATATATTAGCTTCTACCTACAGGAAATTCTACTTGAAAGATAAGACTATACATAAGACTGAAATAATACCAACTGATACCAATACCAAGGCAAAAGTCAGTGTCTTTCCCTGGAAGAATTAGTTACCTCAAAACTTCAGCACAACAAAGAGAAATCGGAAAGTATGATTCACCTTTTAGATTGTTTTAGTTGAGTAACAAATAGGCTGAACTTCCTTTTTTTTCAGCGCGTAGTCAAATAGCGATTATGCAAAGTGTACAATTCTAAACAGCTAATTAAACAGCAACCCCACATCTTTACAGCTGAATAAGCTTCTTTAAAAGAAAGAAAACAGAAAAAAAAAAGAAAAAAAAAGAAAAAGAAACCTGTGCCTTGTGTTCAAGTTTCTGAAAACAAACCAACCAACCCACCCAAAAAACCCACCACCACACATCAGCTACTCTAGTGATTCACCTCTCCACACATTTTTACTTGTGCAAAAAACAACTACCTACAGAATTTGGTGTATTTTTCTATCAGAGCACTTCCTGTCTGAAGCTCCCAGGGGAGACAACATATTTCCCAATCAAGAAAATAAACCATGAAAAGTAAAAGAATAATGCAAACAACTGTGAATCAAACTGGCTTTCCGGTATCTTCATTCAGGACTGAAACCTGACCTTATTACATCATACCAAAGAAACAACATCATCTTGCAGTTTTCCAAAGGTCACTTTAAGGTGACCTTTGGGTGTACTTTCTTCCCATCAGATGCATACAGAAAAGGTAACAAAACATTGTAAAAAATAAGCTTGAGTAGGATTTGCATACTTTGGGAGACTTGGTAGGATCTCCTGAAAATTACAAAGTAAAAGACAATTTTTGAACTTCTTATTTGAAGCTAGACATCTGGGGCCATGTAATTCCAGGGGTTTTAGAGAGCTACTCAGCACAGTGGAAAAGCATACTCCAAAACTGATGTATTTGTCCACGCTTGCTAAGCAGTGGCTTTGATAATGTTACTACAGACTTACTCTGGTAAAGCCAAAAGTAGTAGCACGGTCTGGTTTTAATGTCTATTTGAAAAGTTCTGAGATTCACTGGACATTTTTCAGTTTAGTGTAATTACTTTAAAGTTCAGTGAAAAGCTACCAACTGTTGCTCTAATTGTCATCTTCTAATACTTTGTACTTATTTTTTTGAAATCTGAAGAGACTCCGAAGTAAATCAATTCTCGGTCAAGGACCACATTAGTCCTGTCACAGAAGGTTAGCCCCTTAACAATGTAATTGAATGCCTTTAGCTGTTCCTTATGTACTCTAATGGACACACTTAACTATTAGAAAAACAGCCATGACCACCCAGGAACTGTTTTAGCAGGAACAGCAACTACAGTAGCTTTTTTTAATCAAACATTAAACTGTTTCTTTCCAGCTACCATTATTGTAGGCAGCTGCATTCAGAGCTGTATGTTGAACAAAAGCTAGTGAGCATCAAACAGGCACCTAAAGGATAAACAATTAATTTGGAACAAAAATAAAACAACATCTCCTAGCGCTCTCTCTTACTTTACTAGGAAATGGTCATTAGCATCTTATTTGGATTAGGACACTTATTAAATACATCATATCAATTTCCTTTTCAGAAACCTCTTAGCATTTAAATATTTTCTCCACATTTACATATGTTTAATGGTGCATTACTTTATGATAGAGATTGCCCTTAGCTGTTGGGATATAGACTTTTAAACAAAAAAATCTGAAAACGTAAGACACATCAGTAATCGAAAAGATAATTTAATGATTTTCCCATCTTTTATAACAGGAAGACCACTCTGTGTAATGGGCACTATTACTAGATTTTTACTGTAGCAGCCAGGAATGCTGACTCAAGTGCTCAGCTTGTATTAGCTTGTTATCTGGGAGCAGGGTCCTCTACAGTAGAGAAAACTGTGTGAGACGTCGTTGATACTCTGTTTAACTTACTTTACTATGTCTCCAAGGTGTTAAGTGAAGTCTGTCACTATCCCAGAGAAGTCCCTTAACTCCATGGCTTTCACAAACTTATATATACCATTTATCTTCCGCTTCACCTGGGGATTACAGAAGACCCAAGTCGCAGCTTTTAATGAGCTCAGGCAGAGCACAGGGCTGAGATACCGAGCTTGCTCCTTCCCTGGAAGGCCACAGCTCAGACAGGGATGCAAAGATGACTGTGTCAGAGCACAAGCTAGACATGCTTCCCTTCTGCTACCTCGAGCCAGATAGCCAGGACAAAGCTGACTATAGGATTTCTGTAAATCATTGTTTCCTAAACATGGTGGGTCACCGAATTTCAGCTAACCCATAGCATCAAATTTTTATCTGTTTTAAGAAGCAAGGTTAATCGAAACATTGTGAGGTTACATAACCTTAATGAGCCTTTTGAGTTATCTACCATTACCTGGAGAAGCTCCCCCGAAACTTATTTTTCCCAATGAATTTCAGCTAATCTAAAAGCATGCTGCAACTGAAAGAGGCAGCCCTGCCCCTACTCATGTGTGTTCTTACTGTGTCTCTTCTCTAAGCATGAGCAGTCATGAAACTACGTGGCCAGTTAGATCAGGGAACTTCTGCTGAAAATTAACCTGAAAAAATACAAATGAAGTGGTTAGTTTTCACTAGCATGAGTTTTCACAAAGTGTATGGGAACAATGACTGGGGAGAGGAGGGCCAGAAAACCCCTTCTGGCTGCAACTTCTTAAAGCAATGGTGGAACCATCAGGAGGGGACTGCAAACTACTGGGGCCAGCACAAGGCTTTTGAAACTATTTTAAACTGGGTTGTTTTGAAATTTTATGTTGACTGTATGCTTCTATGCTGCCTCCTGCTGAGGATGCTAAGGAGCTCACCAAAGTCCACAAACAGATCCTTGGTAGGTATTATCACTCCTGTTTTACAGGAATGAGGATGCAGACAGAGCTCAGGTCATTTACCTGAAGCAAAAAGCAAGTTAGTGGAAGACAGACAGAAAAACAAAACCACTGATCCTTGCTTCCCACCACTACGTTAATTAAGAAATCAATTGTGACCAACACGCAGAACATTAAGAAATACCCCCTGAGCATTTGCTAGCGAGTTAGGCAAATGAGCAGCTGCTCAGCCACACCAGCACTTGCTTGGCTGCACAGGCAGAGAACAGCAGAGCACACAGGAGCTGTGCACTCTGCCAGAGGAGGGTCTTGCAAGCCTGGAGAGAACAAACAAGGGTAGGCAACTCAGGAAAAACGCAAGACAGGAATTAGACATGGATACACAGCCAGCATTTTAACAGCAGGTTCTGGAAGGTGCAAGGTGTTGGCTGGTCTCTACCTTGTCCTGTTTGTGGTGGTGCTCTGCACAGGATCCTGCTGGTCACAAGATAAAGCAGGGAATTGCTCTCCTGTCATCCCTAGCAAGTCAAGAGGAGTATGCATAGCTCCTGTTGTTAAGGTATACCACTCCCAGCCAGGAACAACTCAACCATAATGCTACTGAAAGGGGAGGAGGTATTCTATTTTATTTCATTTTTAAAAACACACAATACGTAAGGGTAGGAAAAATCTTTCTCATTGCTTCAGAGCCTGTATGAAGCCATGCAAAACTATATATTGCAGCCTCCAGTGTTTCTTTGAGCCTTACGGAGGAAGCAATGCTTTATTTCATCTTATAGAGTAGTAAAAAACATAGTTACACCCCATTTTGCATAATTTCTGATCCTACACTTCTTTCTTTTACACCACTTCGTATTGACATGAATGATGGCACACACTGTGCGGTAATGGATGTTCAGATCTCACTTATTCAAAAGGCAGTCGCTAGTCAGCTGTTAAGTATTTTTATTTTGTGGTTTTATGTTGTCCACTACAACAAGTGAACAAGATACCTCTGCCCTCGAAACCATGAATACTGAAGTAAATGTGAACCTTTGAGATGGCATCAGAGAGGTAAAAAGAGCTGATCAGCACAAAGCAGTTGTGTCCGCTAAGTGAGATTCGGTGTCAACTGACTAATTTTCATCTGTCATGTTTTTTTCTCTTTGGAAAAGTCATCTTAAGCTAGAACATAGTAAATTCAGTTTTCACCTCTCCAAAGTTTCCAGCTGGCAATCCAGCTATTTATAACATATGTTTAATTTTGAAAAAGGTTGAAACTCTTCCTTCAGTGAGCTCTAAATAAGCCTCATTTTGTTCCTCCAGACTTTGGGCAATGTCTACTGTTCATTTTCGAAAAAGGTCACATACAAGACAGACTTGGGTAGAACAGAGACATCTAAAAAAAAAAATGTATGATCTAGGTCTTTCCCCTAACACCAGGGGCAGATTTAATTTCCTTGGCATTTACTCTTTGCTGTGTATAAGAAGGCAGGCCTTCCCCAACATTAGCACTATTTCCTGCCTCAACTTAGATATCTGCTCATGCTAATTGTATAGCTAATCTATGCAAAGGCTTGCTTTCTTTCCCTGTTTCCCCCCCCGAAGCATTCCTAACCACTAATAGAGGAGCTGTTTTATTGAGCCAGGAAGTTGAGAGATTTGTCGGAATCAGGTATTACAGCTGCGAGGACGACACAGCAGAACAATAGCGATGGCAGATGCAGAGGACAGAGACACTGTCACACAACCGACCTGCATGTTCCAGTGAAACATTGCTGCAGGGTCTCTTCACGCTCAGCCCACTCAGAGGGGCTCACGGTGGACACACATCTCTGCGGTCATTCTTGTTCTGCCTCGGCAGAAGCCCTGGGGTGGGAATGGTGACAAGGGTGGGAACAGAAGTTTTTTGGAGGAGAAGGGTGATCTGTGGCTTGGGCAGACAGTTCAGTTCTTCACCACTTCCCAGACTCTAGGGGAACACCAATCTAGAGATCCTAATCAAGGAAGCATCTGGATGTCCAATTTTAATGTTACGCGGCCTTTCTCAACCAGCTGCCATGCCAAGTGCTTCCTCTCAGTTCCTATACCAGGACGTGCGTGAAACTGCCCCCTGACATTTAGACAAAATAAGGCCATAAAAGGGAGCTGAGCAATGATAAAAACATTCACCAGGCATGGACTTCCACTGGCCATGACATATGTTAGGAGGGTTTTTCCCAGACAGGAACAGGAGCTGGAAATGTAGGCTCCAACATCTCATCAGTGCCACAGGGCTTAGCAGCTGCTTGTTTTCTTTAAGCTTCTCACTGCATATACCCCAGGCACAAGCAAGTGTTGTAAGAGAAGTCACAATAATTAAAAAAATCTGTATTATTCATAGAACCTTCTAAAATAAAAAAAATAAACACTGCAAGATTAATAATTTCTTATGTGATTTTATCCTCTGAACTTTCCTGAGTTGGCTGAACTGGAATTTTTACACGTATTTGCTACACCATCATTCCAGATGCATTCACACAAGTTCACAATAAACATCCCAGAAATACTGGAGGAGCTACCACAACCAGAAGCAGAACACACCCCACTGAAGAACATCCTGAGGCCAGACTTTGGGAATGCTTAGAAGATCAGATACAACCAAACTCTTTCAGGCAGGTGTACCTCTTCCAGTGCCATAAAAAAACATATTAAAGGCAACTTCCTTAAATATTTTCTGGAAAGCAATTTATGTCATAGTTACAGGCATTTCCCCCAACATTTTCATCTTTGTTGTTTCAATCTTTGATAGCGTGGGAAGGAAATCAGACAACTTGTGGATACTGCTGCTACCCTTCAGTTCTACTGATAATAGTTGTGGAAACATACACATAAGAATAACTTCCTGAATGAAACAATATTTAGCGCGTATAGAAGCTTTTGTTCTCGCTGCCTAGAGGATATATAGTTTCACACAACTATAGTGACTTTTAAGTGACCGTAAAGAATCCCACTAGGATTTGTGAATGCTCTCTTTGAAAAAAGCAGCCAAACCAGGTGGTGTTTCTTTTTTTTTTTTTCCTCCCCTCTCCAGACAGAAAGGACAGACAGATACACGCTAGCTCCGTTTTTCTTCAGCCAGTTGTGTCGTAACAGGAAGCAATACTCATTTGAAATTTGATGTTGAATTATTTTACAAAAAAACCCTATGATGAGCAGTGGACAGAACTTCTTCCTTTTTATTTCATAACCTTGAAGAGACTTTTCAGGAGAAGAAGCCAATGTGTCATCAGCTGAAACACATTCAGTCACAGAACCGAAGACACAGGGCTTTGATTTTCCTGCCCCAAAATTACAGAGAATCTACATGACTTTTTTAAACTTGAACATAAAAAGAAAATAAACTCCTGAGGAATATATCTGTCACAGCAAGATGATAAAAAAATACAAAACAGTTAAGTTCCCCCAAGTGATTAGACTTTATACTCTTACAAAAGAGTAATGACTTCAGAAAATAAAAATGGCCATATCGGGCCAGACCAACAGTCTGTGTAACCAAGTATCCTCCAGCAGCTACCTACTATCCTGGATAATAATTGAGTAAGAGAACAAGAACAAAACAATTAATAAAAAAACAGAGCAAGTTGAAGCAGCATCTTACAACTGCATACACTTACCTCTTACTTTCATCAGAAACTCTAAAAGGACTTAACTCCTGCTCCTGCCACCTCTCCAGAAGGAAGGCAAGAGAGCAAACATGGCCAGAGGGAGTAAATTAAGTTAACAACAAAGAGACAACAGGTGTTTCTTATTTTTGTTCATGGTAGGTGAGTAGCAGGCTTGTCATTTCCTGAGGCAGAATTCAGACCGTGATTTCGAAGAAATCATGGGGTTTGTAACTTTATTAAGCTTAGGTTTTCCTTTCTCTGAGCTGGAACATGAAGAGATTATTGGATGCTCATACTTCTCCTGCACTGTATATTTAGCAGTTTTATTTTCTAAGGTGTATGGTTGTGACCTTGCACATATTATTGAAAAGTGCTATAAATATGCCTCTCTAATTTAAAATCAATACAAAATTGGCAGTTCCAATGTTACATAATGAGTTTAAAATCACAATATTTTCCCCTTCCAAGCCAGTGTTTAACATAGTTATCCAAGATATCTGAACAGGATTAAGTGAGCCTCACATCGAATGCAAACAAAGCATGCTCATTGCTTTCCTGGCATTTTAACATATATATGTAGTATTTAACATTCATCTTATTTTATTCCCTTTAGTAGAGCAGATATTCTGCTTTGGGTGGGAAGGTTAAGGGAAGACACGTCAGACATGACAAATTTCAAGTATGAAGATTGTAATTTCCATCACTCTGCACACCTTGCATAATTACTCACCCTAATTCTAGGCCTGAATTAGTAGCATCTGAAATTTAAAAAATGAAATACAGCAGAAATTAGACCTGCAGATTTCAATCTGCAGTGTTTTGAGGCACTGTATGCCATAACAGAGGACCATATTAGATCTCACTGTGTAACAAAACCAACGTGTGTGTTTTATTTATTTCAGCGTTAGAAGACAAGGACATAATAATATCTCTTTCTCAGTCCTTCCAGGTGCCTGGGTAAACAGCAAGCATTTACAAGATCGAGGCATGTGGGGAACAGCGTCTCTCGGTGTTTAATTAGAAAAACAAAGTAAAAATAACTCATCTGCTTTAAAGAGATTGGCTTTAAAGTTCGAACAAATCTGAGCGGTTTTTAAATTTAAATCTGTAAAACAGCCTGGTGGCTGCTTCTTTACTCTTTCTGAGTATGCCTGAGATTATAACCTTAATCTAAATTTATAAACTTAATCTAAGAATGACCCGTCCTTTGATTTTCTGGCTGGAAGACTAAGCTGACGAGACATTGCTGACAGGAGCAGGCCTGGGTGGCTTTGTCCACCATTGAAGCAGGGAAGGATTTTATTCTGAAATTCAGTGGATACAGTTAGGTCAACACCAAATGCTTCTGAAGATCTCATCCTAGTCACGGTATTTCAACTTCTGTTTTGCTCTATTAGGTGAGTACACAGACTTTTAAGTTTTGGTCCTCCATCTTGTCCCATCTAAATGGCAGTTACATAAATAATACACTGGCCAAACAACACGCTGGCCCGTCAGCTAATAAGCATGCCACCAGCAGCAGGGGTTGTGTGGAAAATGGAAGGGGATGAGGAATGGAAAAAAGAAACTGTGGGACTTTAGTGCAGTTCCTTTTACCCCCTCCTGTGATCGACATAGCAAGACCGTGATGCCTGTGAGAACAAAAGACTAAATTTGATGAGTTAGGAGAGTTCTTCCTGCCCTTGGTTTACAGGTTTTTTTGTGTGCCTCCACCCACACCATTATACCACTAAAGCTGTGGCCAGGGCAGCCTTGAGAACCGCTCATGTGAACAAGAGCATCTTCAGCAAGTTAGGGGACTTCAAAGCACAACCTTCACCATTTCCATTAACAGTGGTAAAACTATGAGATCCCCTGCTCCAGAAAACCCGGAAAATTGAGAAAAGCATGGTTGTTCTACATCTCACATAGATTTTTATTTGCATTCTGATCCTTTTAGTCCTTTAGCTGTACATTCTCTAATTTTCCTTTGACAATGTCACATTTACAGGATCTTTGGATTTTTATTTTTTTTTTAATGAAAGCTCAGTTCATCCCACAACAGCAAAAACCGAGGCTGAAAATGAACTCTAAAACCTGATGCAATGAACAGTGTGCTATGAAGAGGCGGCGACACCTCTGTTGTGCGACCCTGGGCAAGTCTGTGCCTCTTTGCTCCCTTTCCACTGAGTAAATAGATGCCAGAGGGGCAACTCTCTGTGTACTAACCTCACACGTGAAAGCTGCTGAGGCAGTGAGATCGCAGAGACCTTTGCTTTGGTGTCATCATCCTGGAAAGACAGAAGTACTGAATCAAAGACATCAGGTCTTTCATGTGAATAAAGTGCTGATCCCACAGGCTGACTGGCACTGCTGAGCACGGAAGAGCTACCTTCATGCCAGGTCAGCAAACAAAAGGTGCTATTCCAGCGGCCCCAGAGGCTGATGCCACCTCTGCAAGTTCCCATGAGAACGTTAATCTCTATGCTAGCACAAATGCTAACTCCAACCCACCACACAGGTAATTTTGCCTAGGGAATGACCCAGCAACATGAGTTATATTGGAGAATTGGTAGCTCCAACTGGTAGACCTGATGCACAAAAACAAGGCAGCTACCTAGACTTGTCAAACACACACCACACAAGTTGACATAGGTAAGAGGGAAGCTCTTTTTATTTCTTTTAGATGCACAGTTGACTTCTTTTCCCAGTCAGAGAAGCACTGCAGGACTGTTTCCCGCCCCACCCCGACCCCAGCATCTTTTCCCTTCCTCCTAGGCCCTGCAGGGAGGAAGGACTCTCTGCCACCCCCCAGGGCAGAGCCTCTGTGCCCCTGGGGACAGCGCAGAGGACGGAAGGGTGGGCCAGGGAAGGAAGGAGTGGGTGGACTGCAAGTAGGCACAAATACGTATGACTTTCCTCCCACCTTCTAGTGGGTCTTACTGGGGAAATTTTGTTTCCCCATCTTCTGCTCCCTCCAAAGCAGCCCTGTTGCTGAAGTCACCACTGGTCACAGCAGAGGATTATCGTACTGTCAGGCTGGTGAGGGCTGAACACTGCCATCACAGAGAAGGACTGGCCAGAAACAGAGATAAGTGGCAACTGAAGTTCTTAAAACAAATAGTGTCCTCAGGTTTTGGACATATCCATGGAATATAAGCTGTCAGTGCTGGAACTATTTTTTTCTTCTGTTTTGGTGGGGCAAAAATTAATTTCAGCCTGTTTTAAAAAAAAAAAAAAAAAGGCACTGTTTTCAATCTCCTGAGCAGCTAATTTTCCACATACTTTCCCTACCAAAAGCGAGTCACCAAAGGTAAATGCTCATTTTACTCATGCAGAGGCTGATACTGGCTTCAATGGGATGATCAAAGAAAAACAAAAAGAAAGAGAATGGGCAGGGTGAATTGTACTCTTCCCAAGTCAGTGGCTTGATTGTCCTTGTACTTCTGGAGACAGGGCAAACTTCAGGTTTGACTTGAAATTCTGTCATTCATTTCATTTAGATAATTGTAAAAATGTGCCTGACTTCCTAAATAGACACACATTTCATATTTTTAATGGAGTGACTACACCAAACAGAGTCTGTTGTGCAACCAACTCACTAATTCTCCAACAGAGCTTCAGCCAGCCCTGCAGGAAGCCATCACCTGCCAGGGCGGGCGAGTGGCCCTGGTCGAGTAGCCCTTCTTGCTGGTATTGCATTTGCCTTTTTATTACTATTTTACTGATGTTGATAAAACTGGTAAAGCTCTCATTCCGTAAGCAAAACCTAATGAAGTGAGAGGCATCACAGAAATCCCCAGCTCTTTCTTAACACATGCTGTCACGGCTACCCCAGCAGTTCTGCAGTCCCCTCGGTGGGCCGGTGATACAGTCGTCACTTATAAAACCAAGAAGGAGGTGAATTAGAAATTAATGGTCAATAGTTTTGCCGCATTTAGAACAAGCCTTGATGTAATTTGGACTTTACAAGAGGAGTGTAGCGCAGCATTTGTATGACTTGAGAATCTGCCCTGTTCGAGAGGAATTATTTGAGCCATTTCATAACTGGTTTTCCATCATCTCAGACAACGTAGGCAGCTTTCTTCATCTCAAATACATCTATAGCTGGGCCTGTGAGCATATTTGCTCTTCCCAATGGAAATGGCAAGTAATACAACAGAAGTCAGTAGGACTAATGACATTCCAAATACAGATTTTCTGGGCCCAGCACTGGCATATTCACATTGTCTGTAAGAGCTGGGGTGCCAGGTAATGTGTTGCCCATTAGCACAACCCTGCCTGGGTAGCAGCACCCACCTGTTGAGCTAGAGGATCCTCTGGAATCATCTTAGGTGGTCAGCAGAGTCCATACACTTCAGTTTATTTCACATTTGCCATTTTGTCTGGAAAACCTTTTTCCTTGCTACCTGTTCACAAGTAAACCCCAAACAAAAAAACACCCTAAAAATAAAAATTTTAAAACTGCCCAAGCGAAGAAAAAAGAATTTCCTAAAGAGAAGAAGCTGAAAATAAGGGTAGAAATGTAAGTCCAGCAGTAATTTTAACCCCATCTGCAGCTACCTTGACAGAAAGAGTGCAGGATTTAGATAACTTTTGGCCACTCAGTCAATTTAAACTATTTTTGTGCCATCAAAACCTGATTTATAGCTTGGAACTTATCTACTGTAGTAGAGCCAAATGAACTTTTAAGATCAACCTGTTATAGAATTACCAAAACCAAAGGTTTTAAGGAAATGACAACTGACCCCTCTCCATAGCAGCACAGTGCTATAAGAGGCAGCTGTAATGGCATAAATGGACAGTTTATCAGCTTTCTGCCAGCGACTGACAAAACCATGTCAAATGAGGCATTAAAGCCCTAGTGTTGAAAACTGTGATAAATACGAGCCTATCTACTGACATAATATATAATGAGTCAAATATTTAGTTGTGCATTAAATCTAAATCCAACATTAGAGCATTTCCTCTTGATTAAAAAGGACAAAATGTAGATGTTATTTTATGCTCCAGTTCCCACGTCTAATTAACGCTCAACATTCAGAGCCATTTCTGACTTTACAAATGTATTAGCAAACATGCCAAGGAAAGGGGGGAGGCAAAAGGGAAACAAGTGCAAAATCTATATGTTTAATTCATATTCCTCCATTTGCAGTGGCTCATATGTTATTGCAGAGACTATTTGCAGACACTTGCCCTGCCAGTGAACAGCTAACTTCCCTGATTGCTTGTATAAACAGTCCTCTAGATCTGGAGACAGACGTTGTAAGAGACCAGATCACTAATTTAATTTTAGTATCATTATGAATTAAAAGCAGGACATTAATAGTTTCACAGTAAATGCTGGCTAGGCAATATAAGCACTGAATGATATGACTATTAAAAGCTTTAATATTTGTGAGTGATCATATGAAAAGGTTTGTCAGAAAGTTTATTATCTTGGGAATAAGATGTACCTAATTAGAGAAAACATAAGTGCTGAGATAAAGTAGAAAACTTCAGTGCTTTTGTATCATATATTACTGATCTTAATGAGCATGAGGAAATTCTGGTTTTAAATGTATATATATTTATAGGCTAGTAAATAGAATGAGACAAATCCTCACAAATCACTGAAATATCTTATTTCATTATGCATTATATTCCCAGCATTATGCTTTAGCTGATTTCTGGAAGGCAGAAGGTTGAGAAATGTGTTTTATTGTCAAATACTATGACTTCAGACTCTTGTAGTCTCAAACTACACTGCGCTGTAACTGCTCCTTTTCTAGAGAACATGTTTTAAAAAGCTTAAATGCAATCCAGTGCTGTGTAACACAGCATGAGTTCAACTCAAATGAAAAAGGAACGAAAGACACAAAATAAGTAATCACCCTCCACCTTCATTTTAGGAAATGTGTTGATTTATCGATTAGGGAAAAGGTCTCTTTAGGCTGACGCTCCTAGCTAAGTCTGCCACACAAATCACTATTAAGTGCAACCTACAGGATTTGGTATAGCTCATGCTAGCAGAGAAACAGCTCTTCATACTCCGAAAATAAACTGAAAAATCACTGAAAACAAACACACAAGGAAAACAAACAAACACAAAAGTAAGGAGACCTTAAAAACATGGACCTCAGAATTAAACACTTGTTATATTCAAGAAAATTACACCCTAGTACTTCTCCACCGTTCTATTCTGCAAAGGATTCTTGTATAGCCATGTATCACCGTTTGTCCTTCAGGGTGCAGGTTAGAAGATATTTAGCATTTAAGAAGCTGCATGAACTTTAGTGCCAGTCAAACAGCTCAGAAGTTGTTTACCAACAGCCGTGGGGCAGCCTCCTCCCGTGCGCACGTCTGGCAGCAGCAGGAGGCTGCACACAGAACTGATATTCTTATACAGCTCACTCTTTTGGTGGATAGTTGCTTTTATTCAGTTTCCTCAGTTTCTTATCTCAAAACCACAAAGACCTTAAGCAGAATGATAGTTCAGAACAGTTCTGCAAATACTTGGCCCTGAGCACTTTCCTGCACTGGCTATTCCAAGAGCATCTCTGCAGGACTTCCCATGGCACAGGGCTCTGCTCAGAGGAGAGTGTCCAGGCTCTGCTTTCCACTAGGATGGCTCTTCTGGCCCTCTTGCCAAGTAGGAATTCAACCCACTGTTGATAGCAGCTATCTCCAAGAAATGCCTTTGAATCAGTGTTTTAAGTGGTTGAATTGTTCCTGTAAACAAATCACAGCTGAATTTGCGATCATTCCAGAAACTGCGATGGTAAACCAAGTTATACTGGTTGTACCCCTTCCAGAAATGGCTTTGTGCTATTCAAACCTGAGAAAGGTTTCAGTACCATTTTGGACAGACGGGTTGATCACAATAACACTGGCATAACAGACTTGTCTGGCTTGACAGTGCAAGTGAGTCACAGAGTAGCTCCACACAGCTCCTACTCTTTCTGCCCAATTCCACAGTCAATACAGAGCGGTGCAGGGCTGAGACATCCCCCTTCCCACCTTGCAAAGGCAATAGCCAGTCTACAAAAAATAGGGGGGAAAAAAAAGCAACACTAAACCAGACCCTGAGTAGTTTTGCAGTCTGGAAGATAAGACATGTTGTCTTATTGAAAAGTGGTTTTTCTCTTTTTTTATCTTTTTGATGCCACTGTTTGTGTTACCACATAAAATACCTGCTGGCACCTACTGTAACATGAGATGCCCTTGAATTTGGAGTTAATCTCATAATTTATACCAATGCCTTGTGCAGAATCCAGTTCCAAATTTACGTAACCTCAAAACACTAGTAGTTTCATTTGCCTTGCACTTTGCACTTCAATTCAGGTACCTAAAAACCTAACAGGAATACAGGTATTTTAGGACCTACTGATACATGGAAACTTAAAGTTATAACAGATAACTATTGAAAAATAGTAATTGCATTTCCCGAGGAGTTTGGAGGCATGTGCTCCAAAGTTGGGGAGCTGACACCTTTCTTCATCAGTGCTATGTGTTTTTGTTCCTTCTTCATATTTTGACAGACATTTTCAACTCCAAAGAGACTGTAAGTGGTACACATTTTGCCACAGAAACAGCCATAAGGGAATAACCCCAAAACCTGGGAAGACCTGGTGTTACTGAATTAGTTCTAAATTATTTCTCAACTACTAATATCTACCATTAACTCTTTGTAAAGAGGGGGAAATATTCTTTCTTTATCTCTCATTCTGGAACTTGGTTTATAACCTCTTGTTACATCTTTGCACTGAGAGGAAAACATGTCTAGCTTCATTTGAGAGTTCATCAAATACTTGTGACTAAAGTCACATTGCTCATAAGAAATTAATCCCAGACTCCTTCTCCTGCAAGGAAACGAGCTCTTTTTCTGTGAACTCGTATAAAAACAAAACAAACAAAAGTATGCGAGGAAGTAGAACTCTTGCCACGTAGGTTTGGAAAGGGCTTCTCACATTACTGTATAACTGTCGACCGATCACCTACCTTTTCTGGGACAGTCATCCTGCAAAATGAAAACGTGTTAACCTGGAAGAACGTGTTCATGTGATGTTTGGAAATATATAAAATGCCACACTTTACTAGCAGTGCTCATGTCAGTACCACGCGTACGGTGGCATATAGAATCTGGGAGGTGCCATGCAAAGCCCTCTACCAGTGACTTCCAAAGTAACAAAGCCAGGCACGGGATGAGCTGTCCTTGCTCCCAGGTCTCCAAGTCACCATTATCTTGTGGTGCCATGTTGTCATCTACAACATCTTCACAGCCCGGGGCTGCTTCCTCCACAGGGATGCCAAATACTTAGTTCACATTTATCCTTAAAATAACCTCTGTTTTGTGCCACACACTGAACAACTTCTTACATTTATATTTGAAACAGCTTTAATGTCAAGAAATTGTGATTTTGTTCTTCCATCTTCTACTCTGTTGAGAAGGTTTGAATATTTAGACAAAGCCTTAAAAATATTTAGAAGTTTACAGTTCATTAAAGCCAACATAAAAACACATTTCATATCTGTCTTTGCCTTTACATACCTGGTGCATGGTAGTCATTCAGGATCTCTCACACAGGGAAAGCTTATTCGGATGCTAAAAATACCACTTGTTTACACTTGTAAATTCCGATTAGCAAATGATTTTCCTAATACTGCTTTAGACAATATAGTAGCAAAGTGCAGCTGCTTCAGCCAGGATGGTATTTTAGTGATTTTTAAGAACTTAATGAGATCAGGTAATTGACTAGTGAAGCTAAAAGTTTTACCTTCAATTAAACAATCAACAGCTCCGTACACCAACATAATCATCTTCGCCTCTCCACCTCCCTGTTATCAAATCAATATGTGGGTAGCAGTTGTCTAAGAAACCACTTCCTCTGTGCTTCTAAACCAGTGTTCAAGACCCATTTTAAAGCATTTATTCAATCAGTCTGGTGTAATTTGCAATTAATGGTAAGTCTGTAGTAATGCAGATTCCGTAAGTAACTAAGGAAAAATAAGGCCTTAATTCATTTGTTGTTTAACGGCATTATTTATCCTACATTTGTTCTGGTGCAAACAACAAATAACTTAATACTCAATATTTTAAAATATAATCATGTGTGCTTCACTTAGCAGTGCTAGATTTATTGATTAGATATATAGGAAATAAGACTGTGCAGGTTATGTTAATGAATCATGAGACTGATAGTTTAGGAGACAGTCAGGAGGCAAATGTATAATATTTGGAAAAAAAATGCACAAGAACATAAAATGATTTTGTCAGGAAACCCCTTCCAAGGGCTATATTACAACACAGGAATCTCATTTTGGAGTTGTTGATAATGGATCGATACAAACTGCCCTCCCCAAACACAACCGTGAGTGTAGGATATTTGTTACCTGATGCATGGGGAACTTCTGCTGTCTTGCAAAAGATTCTGAAATTGAGTAGTCGTACCCCACCACACATTACATTCAGAGGAGTTCTAGTGTCATGACACCCGCAGGCATCTGTAACGTAACTCCCTTCTCTAGCAAAAATGTTTTCATCTGCAAGCAGGCCATATTTTGTTACAGTAAAAAGTATCAGGCAATGGTTAAAAGGGGAGAAAAACTGCAGTGCAACATGGAGGTGTTAACAGGTAAACTAGTGATTTCCCAGTTTAAGGGTTTTTTAATTAAGGCATAAATATATTCTAATATATGCTGATATTCACCACCTGCACTTCCTATGAGTACTCCCTGACTGCCCAGACACCCCCAAAAGTTTGGGGAGGGGGAAGGTAGCTGATTGAGCAAACCAGCGCCAAGCATGAACAATATTCATTATGAGAGTAGAGCTGGCAGAAAATGGGTGTCTTTTATACAGTTATTGCAGTGTCAGCATTGTCTTCTCGTACCACGGTATGGGAAACCGTGAACAACATGAAGCCGACCTGCACGCAGCTCTGACTGAGACTTTCAAAAGTGACTAGTGATCGGACTGAACAAAACGAGACTGCCTCACTCGGGGCAAGAGGCTTGGGGGAGTGTTATTGCACCAAGGAGACAATACTGTACGAGGTACAGTATCAGTGACTCCACCGATGCTGCCTGTGTCAGCCTCCAAGGCCAAAGACAGAGAAATGGGCTCAGCTCAGCAGGACAGGACCCCATCCATCTCCTAGCAGGGTGTGCTGACCGCTACCTTACCCCAAAATCTTACCGCGATGGAAAGCTACAGTCTGGTGCCGGCTGCCAGGGCAGATTCTGAACTTCACCCAAAACAATCATTTGGCAATTTTCTCTTTGTCATTTGACAAACTTCAGAAGAAGTTCCTGGTTTGCTCCACTGCCTGCACCAGCACACTGCTCTCCTTGCCTCTGAGCCCCTGAATCCTCTTCTACTGGCAGCACAACTCCTCCTCAGCTGTTCCCACCCTGAATTATACAGCTCTGTGTTCATTTTCAGCCAACAGAGCAACTCATTCACAGTTCCTGCCCACATCTAACTGGCACTGACATGCTCAGAGTGAAATTTAATCTGGTGCCTTACTAGCCAAGGAGCCCAGAACTAACCAACTAAATTCCCCCAACTAGCAAAACTTTCTCCAGTGTGCCAGCAGAGCTCAAACACCTATCAGCCAAAACAAACCAAGTTAGTGCAGAACTTTTCTTTAAAGTGTTACCATGCTTTAAAACACACCAACTTGGGCTATTTTCATTAAGGTAGGTGTGGAAAAGGCTCCCCTGGCAGAACCGAAGGGTCTGGTGACAACAGGGAGGACAAGTCCCTGGTCAGTAACATCAGCCACTGACCCAGCCTTTTGCAGAACTGGGTTTTTCTGTACCTTAGGTCTACAACAGGTCTGAGCTGCTCTCTGATGGACTCTGTGTGCTAGATTAGGAGGTTTCTGGCTGGGTAAGAGGGTTCCTTCCTATATAGAGAAGGAAGTAGAAGAATTGATGTGTATAAAGCAAAGTTACTTCTTCCCCTTTTAACCGATTGCTGCTGTAAGGCATTGAGATACAACTGCATGGTAGCAGATGGTCCTGACTCATTTTAAAATGGCTGTACCCTCATGTGGGTGTATCCCAGGACAAGCTCTCTTTTTCAGTATGTCTAGACTAGGATAAAAGTTGCGTTTCTAAACATACTAGCTAAAGCAGCTTGAATAACACATTTTGAAACCTTGCATAGGTAGGACAATGCACGTGCTAAAAGGTGTTTAAAAGTGTTCGCTAAGTCATTCTAAAAATACAACTTTTATACCTGTCTAGACAATGACAGAATACTTTTTGAAATGACATATCACACTCATGGGAAGTCCCACTGCAATAGCCGAAGAGAATTATAACATAGGAAACAATCAATAAAAAGTTTCTCCACAGAGGTCCTCAAAGCAATGGCACAGATTGGCATGTGGGGAAACCCTGAAGGCCTTGTCTAGACAACAAAAGAAAAATATCCCTTTTTTCAGTAGATTTTGTTCAGTCAGGCACTATTTTTTCAAAAGTAAAACCTACTAACAGCCTATTAAGAGCATCTCCTCACTTTTAGCAGGTCATAGTCTCGGCTCCTGGCTGACTGTAACTCAGCCTGCTAAAATCATGTTAAAGATATTGAGGTCTGCATTTGTCAGATGGGATTTTTAGTCCTTAAATAAGCTTGATTGAATTAGGTGTCCTGGAAATGGCCCTTTCCCTAAGGTTGATGAGATGGTGGTAGCTTTTGTTTGTTTGTTTGTTTCCATGCTCATTCAGTGTTTTAACCAAATTCATTTGCCTAAATTGTACCAACAAAGTTCAATGTGTCTTTAGCATCAGTATTTCTAGTCGACTGTGAACACCGACTCATTCCCTACAGGCCACCAGACAGCAATTGGTTTTGATTTTGACTTCGTTTTACTGAAATGTACTCAGACAAAACCCTCGATCTAATCTCCTCCTTTAAACAGATCATTGAAAATGTCTAGCCTGCATGCATGCACACACACCCATTGTAATAATTGTCTTCTACAAAGTTATCATATGAATTCTTAGTCATTAATATATTTCCTTATACTGTTTTGCTTCTACAAAACTGACTGGAGAGTGAATAAGTTAGAGTAACTGTTTCCCAGAATTGTACTAGCATCTTTGACATCTTAAACAATACTTTCAGGAAAGAAGAAAAAAAAAAAAGATAATAAGCACTACCACAACCGAAGAATTAGCATGAGCCCAGCCTCTCTGACCGTTTAATATCAGGCCCTTTTTATATGGAAAGGAAAAAAAAAAAAGACAATTAGTTCTATTTATATTAAGGCTTAATGGCATGGGTGGGTATCTGATATTTAGGGGAAAATTCACAAGTCACCAACTGAATTGAAAGGGTCCACCAAATAATAATTTGCTGGTATAACTCCAAGTAACCCAAATAACACAGTCTGGACTTGCTTGAGATTCCCTAGTTTTAGTGTTAATTTTTCAATAGCTCTCAGACAAAGGAGTTGTGAAATTGAGCCTGTTAAGTTATCATGATGAGTTTTTTTCACGATTGTGTCAAGTATTTTTAGCCTTGGCATGTACCACCTGAAATATTTTTAAAATGCACATTATTTTTCCGTTTTGAATAAATAGAAAAAAAAATCTCCTATGCTTGTAAGGCCTGAAGCCAACAAAGTCTATGATTCAGAAGAAGACAGAGACTCCACGGTTGGCAGAGACTCTTTGGTAAGCAGTTGTGACCTACAGAGCTGGACAAAACCTTTCTGTCCTTGCTAAGCCCAAACCACCATTAAACATTAATGGGAAGCTGATTTGTCTTTAAAATCTAACCTTTACATACATATATGCATAGCTGAAAGACTCACACCTATCCACAGATTTTTTGTCTGATTTTTTTGTCCTCTGAGAAGACATCTAACAGCAGATTTGTTCGGGGCCTAGCATCATTTATTGTTGTCCACTAAACGGAGTGGCAAACCCTCCACTTACCCGATCCGACCAGAGGAAGGTCCTTTTCAAATGAAAGCAAACAATTAGGAGCCCTAAGTTATTATTTCCTATCATTGTGCAATAAAAGAGGTTCTGGACGTTTCAGCGTGAAGGATTAAAGTGTCCGCGATCGCAAATATCGTGCAACCACTTTCCTCCTCCTCCCCCCCCCGCACACCGCGGAACCACTCGAGGCTGCTCCACGCGTGTCCCGACCGCCGAGCTGGACTCGCCCTGCCCTGCGTGTGGGCAGCCTTCGCGGAGCACGGGGGCTCCCCTCCCGCTTCCACGGGTGACGCTGGCTGCGTCCCTTGGGACGGACCCCCCCGGCTCCCCTCAGCCCAGGCACCCTGCGGGGCCGCTGGCCGTGCCCGCTCCGGGCAGCCGCGCTGTGTGAGGAGTCAAAGTACATCGGCGGCCGGGTCGATAGCCTATTAGGCTAGAAACAGTTCTGCATATCAAAGGCCGACGAATCTAATGACTAAAAATATAAGTACCTGACCCGGAGGATTAATCACACACTGTCAAGCTGAAATTGGTGCAATTCTTCCAATCATTAACGTTTTGCTTACAAAAATGTGCTTTTCTGTTTGTTTTTCTGCTAAATGATAACCATTTTCAAGTTGAATCGGCTGATAAAAGAGTCGAAAACAAGACAGGAGTTGTGCTGGAAAGGTCATACGTGCTAGTTCGGCATGAAATAGCCAACAGGCAAACAAATAGGAAAAAGGAGGGTGGTACGGAAGGGGCTCGAAGCTTTTACCGAACGGTGTAAAGTGCTTCGGCTGGTTTTGTCCTGCCGAGGACAGCCGCTCGCCCGCCCCGCCGCGGGCATCCCCACACGGGTGTCCCCCGCTGTGGAAACGGGCTTTGGGCGTCAGGGACAGCTGCCGGGCTGCATTTCTGTAACTGCAGCCGGCAGCCCAGCCGGCGGCTCGCCGCCCCGACCCGCGTGTGTGTTTCACCTAGGCGCCGCGAAGCCGTGAGCCCCCCTCCCCGGGCGAGTGGGTGAGCAGGGGTATTTCCACACGGAGCCTCGGTGACAGCTCTCTTGTCACCTGTCCTGACAACCTTGAAATCCACATCCCGTCCCTGCGGTTGCAGACGATGCATCTGCCCTCCCCACCTTTAGGTAGCCGCCAAATCCCTGCCACAGCTGGGAAAGCTCCTGCGTTTAACGAGCCCGGCTTTCCGGGACCACCTTACACCGGCGGGGACACAAACCCGAGCTGTGCTTGGGGCAGAGTTTCTCCCCCCCCACTCCCCATCCTTATCGGGCCGTGCAAGTCTATAAGGGCAGCTGGCTCCCGGGCTGCCCTGCCCGGAGGATGCCGGCATCGCCCCTCATAGAAATGAGCTTTATTGAACTTCACCCAAGGCCCCGCACTCCCGGGCTTCCCCCTGCCGCTCACCCATCGCGGTGGCCCTGTCCCACGCGTATGCCAGTCCCCGCGCGGAAGCACCGCCATAACACGAACCCGCTCTGAAGAGATAACGCAAATTTCATGCTCCCTAATCTTGGTCAGGACAGATAGACAAGAGAAGGAAAAATGGAAGGGAAAAGGCCGGGACGCCCCTGCCCCAGTGCCCCCCCACCCCGCCCCGCCCTGCGCCCGGCACCTTCCCGCAGTTCCTGCGGCTCAGCCCCGCAGACTCACGATGGGCTGTTCCCGTTCCCGTCCGGACCCGGGCCGAGAAACACTGAGAGAGGGGGAAAATGCGAAGGATGGAAACGCGTTTTCCTGGCCAGCAGAGCCCCACTTCACGTTTTCTGCTCCCGAAGATGATTTTCTCGCCCTGCGCGCACCGCGGCTTGCGGGGCGGAGGGGTCGGCCGCAGGCTTCGCCCTTTCCCGGCGTGCACGAACAGGTGGCAACGGAACCGCCCAGTTTACTTCATGTTTTCGGGCTCCGTCCACGAACGCAGTTTTAATAGAATAAACCAAAGTTAAAGCCACTCAGTAATTCAGAAAACTCAGCTGTTTCTCGAAGTATGAACCTGCTCAGACGCGACACGCCGGCTGCCCTACGGGCCGTCCCCATTCGCTAGTCAAAGTTGTCATTCGTTGCTCCCTAAAATCCTTTCCTGGCACTAAAAGCCTCTATGGCACCCGACTGGGGGCAGCTTTCTCTCCCCTGAGTATTCTCCGCGGCGCCCGGGGGGGAGAACGGAAGACGTGAACAGTGCGGGCTGATCCGCGCGGGTGCCCCCGCCCGGGATGCCCGGTCCCGAGGGCATTTCCCCGCACCCCGGGTTCCGTGCGCATTCCCGCGCCGCCGGGCCGGCATAATTTCGGAGAAAGGCCGATTAATAACCACTATTGACTCAGGCGGGTCAGCGGCTGCCCGGGCTGGGGTCGATGCCCGGCCCCGAACAGGCACCGCCAGCCCCGCTCCTCCTCCAGCCCCCGCGGGCTCCCCCCGCCCTGGGTCGGGGCGGCTCGGGGGTAAACACCGACGCTTCCAGCCGGAGCTCGCAGACCAGGCTTTCCCCCTGCCGCCAGAGGCCTTTCCCGTGCGGGCACGGGTAGAGGCAAAACCGAAACGTGAGGTGGCAAGGTGAAAACAGAAAAAAAATATACAATGAGCCCACGCGAAATCCCTGCAACCCGAGGGCGCCCAGAAGGCTGCAGCGTGATCCATGACCGGCACGGTACCGGAGGGAAAAAGGCCAGTTACAACACACATGGGCCATTGCTGGAAAGGGGGAGGTTTGGGATTTCTCCTGCCAGTAACTGGACGGCCAGCGTGGCGGGTGGTGCAGAGTTTAGTTTTATTTCACAGACAAGTCCATCAAAAATTAAATACCAGGTTTGGGGTTTTTGTTTGTTTGTTTTTAAACACTGAACAAATATGTACAAAATATGAACAATGTGAGGTATAAAACCGCAAGACTTTTAAAGAAAACTAATATGTACAGAAGCAGATATGTATACAATAGGCGTTATCTTCCCACAGCTGTGTGCCTCATCCTGCACAGCTGATGCCATTTTCTTTCCTGCACCACAACTCTATCACTCCCCACATTTTCTTCTCAAGTATGAAATCTGTAAAAAACAGTGCTAGAGATTTTAAAGGAGAAAAATATGGGTTTTTTTCCCTGTAAATGGAACCATCCAGACTGTGGGGCAAAGTCCTCAAAAATCTGAGAAGGCACATTTCATCTCACACAAGAGCAAAAATGAATCTCTCCAAAGAGGCTACCCGACGAATGGATGGATGTCTCAGAGGAGAGCACCACAGCAGGTAAAAGGGTGTGAGCATAAGGCACTTCTTCGGATGTCAAATCCCTCCCTATTTCACAGAACGTTTCTCTGCTTGCAAAGGGCGTTTAAATTAATCTATTTAAACTATATTGGTTTACACATACGAAAGGCTTAGTCCTGCAGTCCATAGTCACTTCCACTCTAGATAGAGAGGAGTTTTGCCTGATCACCAACAGCAGCTGATTCAGACCTCCTGTGAGTAAGAACAGGGTGCAGTATTATATTCCACTTAGAACATCGATTAATGTACAAATACATTTTACAAATAATTAAATACAAACCATGTTCCTTAAACCAAATTAGAGAACTGCCAAAAATGGACTGTTTGCGGAAAATATATCTTTCTTTCTCTGCTTATTATAAAATGAGTCTATTTGGTGTTGTGTTGGTTTTTGTTGTTTGTGGGTTTTTTTCAGTGGAATGGTGAAAGTTTTCTCCTGTAGTATAATATTCTTCCAAACCAGCCCTTGGTAAAGTGCAAGCTGAGTTAGGGTCCACTCTCCACATGGGGCCATTAGTGGGTAGAATTGTAGTAGCCTTTATCACCTTCAATGTCCACTTCTTGATCGGAGTCGTCGGAGACATCTGACTCCAGGTCCTCCTGTGAGGCTGGTGAGGGGGTGTACTGAGAGCCATCCAGGGAGACCTCCTTACCCTTCTGCTCAGGAGTTGGGCAGCTCTCGGGCCTTTGGTCGCTGTGACTGTCAGCACCTTCTACTTCTTTTTTGGTGGCCTGGGGGTTCTCCTGCAACGAAAGAAGCCTGCTTTATACAGGAATACAGGCCACGAAGCCAGAATGCCTGGGAATCCCAGCTGTGCTGGATGGGAAAACCACTTTGGGTTTCTCCAGACCTTGCAGGAAAAAGCAGGTGTCCCACTATCTCCCCAGGCCTCCTGCCTATAAACCTGCCTGAGTGGGCCAGGGCCGGAAAAGGGCTCAGCTGCACGTGGGGACTCGGCTCTGATCCCACTCCCCAGCCACAGGGGCTGCTGCCGTGAATAAGGCTCCTTGGTGATGGTTATCGCAGCCACTTCAAAAGAGTCAGGAGCTGCCGGAGCCCAGGAACCTCTGAACTTTTGTCTTTAGCAAAGCAAATGTTTATTATGAGTCTACAAACACCGACACACAGCTTCCTCCTGCCCTGATCTTTCTTTAATTACACTCAACAGCAAAAGGAGGGAGGCCAAATCCATCAGTGGCCTGAAAGCAAACGTGAAAAAACTACTAATTAAGCTAAAACTCAACATTTAACCACTCACCATTAAAAACAAAACAAAACAAAATAAAACCCCCTTTTCGAAGGCAGGAGTAGCCCTGCACTGGCAACTGTCTGGGGAGCCTGGTCCCCTTAGGGGGCATGAAATGATACTCTCAGCACAGAGAAAGCAGGCAGAGACATGTACTCATAATATAACCGTGCGGGCTCAGAGAAATGGATGCAACTGAATGAAAAGGAGGAAATGACTTAAAATGGCTGAGATCCCAAGCGAGCTCTCTGGACACTGTGGCGCAGGCCGGGCCCTGCCGAGGAGGCACCATCACGGACCCAGCCCACCTCTTGCCAGAGTAAAGGGATTTTATTAAAAAAAATCAACAGAAGTATGGGTCAAACCTGGGAGAAGATTGCAGAACAAATACCTCTAGAGTGTGATACTGTGATTAGTTTTCTTTTCTTATTATTCTTATATGAGAGGCTGATATACTAGTCCATGCTGTCTATGCCACACTTCCTGAAGCCAGATTCAGGCCACAATGCAGGGATTTTTCACAAATCTTCAAGCCAAGGGCCTTCATCTGGCCAAGCTGGGCAGGATTGGGCCCTCTGGGTCATTAAAAAATATATTCGTCTGCTTGAGCACCATTTCTAGGGGAAGGGAAAACGCTTAAACCTCTCAGCTTCATACACTCTAACTATTTGTAAATAAAAGTAAAAGCTACTCAATTTTCCGTGCAGCTCCTCAAAACAAGCAAGGCATTTGTACCTTCCTCTCTCAACATTTGCAGAATAAATCGACTTGTGTTTATTAAGAGAAGGTGATCTAAAAGACCAGTAAATATTCTTCTCCAAAACAACTGCCTGAGTAATTTACTGACAATGACTTATCTTCTCCACGTTAATTGGCTAAACAACATATGGGTTTACAAAACAATTACCGTGGAGTTTTAATAGGCAGTGTGTGAAAGCCGGGCATAATTGATATAGGAACCACATTAGGAGCTTTTAACGTTAGTGCTGCCTGAACGAGCCCTCATTGATTCCAGCATGATTATTTGTCTTTTTAATCAAGGTGAAGAGGTTAAACAGCCTTTCAGATGACTTCTGCATACAACCTGGAATAGGCGAGCACGGCATAAGATAAAACAATTAAAATGCTTATTTCTATAGAAACGGAAACATCCCCGTACCTGCTTTAGACGCCTCCATTTGGCTCGGCGATTCTGAAACCACGTTTTGACCTGAGCAACGATAACGAGAGAAGGCACGGAGTAGTATCAGAGCGGGTAAGCGCCAGGAGCCGTACCCGAGCCACAAAAAGAAAGCAAGAGCCAAACTCCCCGCACCCCGAGCCGGCCGGGTCTCCAGGGCCGATGCGCCAACAGCAGCCGCACAGCGGGGGCTGCCCGGGGATGGGGTGCAGGCACAGCCTCACCTGCCTCTCGCTGAGCTGCAGCATCTTCGCCAGGCGTTTCCTCTCCGGCGGAGAGAGGTATTTTTGCGTCTCGAACTTCTTCTCCAGCTCGATGGTCTGGTCGTTGGAGAAGCGGACCTGCCCCCCTTTCCTCTTGTGCAGCGGCCGCTGAATGAAGGGGCTCCACAGCAGCGGCTTCCCTTCAAAGAAAGGCACACGCCGAGGGTCACCGGCCGGCCGCGGACACGCGTGCCTGGGGAGACCCGGCCCCTGCCTGAGCCCGGGCCTGGAGCTGCGCCGGGTCCAGGGCCCGCTAATTTCCTTCGCCTGATTTTATTGCCCCCAGTTCCTAGTCTGATATTTCGCCTCCTCTGATTTTTCACCTCCGCCGAACAGGGAGACCAGTTAGAGCCACTCTACGGGCTTTGGCAACATTTCCGTCAATGTGTTTCCTGTTGGTCTATCTCGCAAAGAGACAGAAAAAAAAACCCAACAAAACCAAACCACCACCTTTGCTTCCTTCTGCTCTTTCAGTGCGATGGCCCAGAGAAACCGTCTCCCTTTCTCTGCACCACTGCTCGGGTCCCCGCGCAGAGCAGGGATGTTGCGGGAGGGATGTGCCAACACGAAGGAACGGAGCCCGCACCCACTTCGGGCAAGTAGCGCCCAAGACCCCCAGCCCCGGCTAAGAGCTTGCCCGCCCGTGGCCACGGGGTCCCCGCCAGGCTCAGCCCCGGGCTCGGGGCAGCGGTGCGAGGCCCGGAGGTGCGGGCAGTGACACGTCGCGGGCCAGCCCCGCTGCCGAGTCCCGGGGCCGGAGGCTCTGGCCAGTGCCACTGAGTCACTCTGTTTGTCTTTCTGTCTTGCTGCCTGTACCCTTTGAAATTTGCTGCATTGTTTTTCAAGATTTTGCTTGCGTCAGGCTTTAGTAATTCTGGTGCAAAACAGACACAAAAAATAGGAAGCAACTGGTTATTTTAGCTGTCATAAAGTCACATCCCACACAGAGGAAATGAACAATATCAGAAAAACGGATCCCGGCTATCAGAAGTCGAGTGTTTCCTGAATTTGTCTGTATTGAGGATGTCGATAAAGTAATCAGCAATGTGCACGACTCCCGGGGAAGAGCCTGCTTCAGGCGGCCAGGAAAACACTTAACAGCTTCTGAAACCAGATTTACTCCTATCGAGAGCTCAAGGTTTCCTGTATGAACGGAAAGGGTCAGCCTCTTTCACTGCACAAATGTGGTGAGTCAGGTCCAGTTTTGCAATCACTAAGAACAAGTGCTGCAGCCTGGGCGCGGGGCTCAGCCCCCGCAGCGGGGACGCTTCCCTCGACCGCGGGCGACAAGGGGCTGCCAGGGCTCCGGCCCCACCCGCCCCGGCCCGCCCCGACCCACCGAGGAGCCACGGGGGCCCCGGCGAGCGGCGCCGACCTCCTGTTTTTCAAGTCATCCGCAGGAAAAAGGGTGAGATCTGCCATGCGATCTCCCAGCACAATTAAAACTCCCCACCAAAACCACACGCGACATTACTAAGGACACTCTCAGAGTCGCTTGGTTGAAGGAAAACAAATCTGAGTCACCGCGGCCGTGCACTGTGGTCTCGCTGCCAGCGCCGGAACGCGCCGCGTCTTTAATTTACTGTAAATCAGACGGGAGCCGGTGGGCGACAGAGGGAGCGCGGAGAGGCGGCGGGGCAGGGGGGCAGATTTCAGTCACTGTCCATTCCACCCCTGCCCCCGACGGCGCGGCGGGACGGGGACGGGATGAGAGCGGCGCAGCGGCAGCCGGGGAGGGCAGGGGGGGGATGTCTTACCCAGGGGGTCCTGCCGGATCAGGGCGTGCGCGTAGTCGCCGACGGCGCGGGGAAAGGAGTAGAGGGGCCCGGCGTAGGCGCCGGTGCCGTAGGTGGCGGCGAGGTGGTGGGAGAAGGCCGGGTGGATGGGGGTCGGCTCGTAGATGGGGGTCCGGTACGGGGACACCAGGCTGGTGAAGGAGGAGTTGGGCGACGGCAGCGTCGGCGGCGNGGCGGCGGGGCGGGCAGGGAGTGGGGGGCGGGGGCGGCGGCGGGGCCGCGGCCCAGGATGTCCTCGATGTAGAAGGGCGTGGGGTGCGCGGGCTGGAGCAGCGGCGTGGGCGCGTACAGCGGGACACCGACTCCCAGGGCTGCCGCCGGCGCCGCGCCCGGCGGCTGGTACTGCATGGCGCGGCCGCCGCCCGCGCACCCCCTGCGCCCCCGGCCGCCCCTGCGGAGAGCCGGTCCCGACCGCGGCGGTTGGGTGCTGGCACCGCCGCCGCGGGTTTCTCTGGGCTCGGGTTACCCTTCGATAGGTTTCTATTGGTGCGGGGCGGAGCTCGCGTGGTCTCTGTCCCCTTCCTGCCACGGCTCCGTCTAGCCAATGAGCCCGGCCAGGGAAGGGGGAAACCACCCCCCGCCGGCAAACTCTCCCCCCGCCTTCCCGAGCAAACTCCCCGCGGCGCCAATCAACCACCGCCGCGGCCCGGGGGAGCCCAGGCAGCGGGGCGCGACCCGCAGCCCGCCCGGGCCCCGGTGTCACCGCGCAGGGGTTTTGAGGCTACGGAGCGGGGGTCCGACGGCACCGGGCAGGGAGCTCCGCGCTGCCCGCACCGGCTCCAGCTCCTCTACCCGCGCATGGCACAGCGTCACCCGGATTTCGGGGTTCCCCACGAGGGAGAGCGCTGACCCCCTGCAGCGTGTCCTGGCCCCGGACTGAGGGAGGAGGCGGAGAAGGAGGTTGCGCGGCCCCCGTCACCCCCCTGGAGTTCGCTATGCGCCGCGGGCCTTTGGGAAGGTCCTCGCGGGCGCTCCGCCTGGCTGTGCGGACCTGGAAAGGGGCGGGGGAGCGCGGCCGCGGAGCAGAGGCCGCGCGTGGGCGGAGGGGCGGTGTAGGGCAGGGACAGGGCCGAGTGACCGGCGAGGCGCGGAACAGGAAATCATGCCGAACAGCTCCTCGCCCCGCCGGGCGCTGACGGCCGCCGCTGGCCGGTAAACGGGGGCGGCCGCCCCCGGATGGGTGCTGCGCGGCGCTGGGGAAACCGTTCCCGGCAGCCCTGGGAGGGAAGGCGGCGCGGCAGCCCGAGCAGCGCCACCTGGGCACTATCGATTTAATTTTTAAAAACCCGCTGGGTGTCTCCTCCTGCCCTGCCGCCCTCGGGGAGGGACGTGCGTTCTGTCCGGGCGCCCCCGGCTCCCGCTCCCGGCCCCGCGGCGGGGCTGCCCCTCGCCGAGCGCCCTTCCCGGACGGACTGCTCGGGGGGAGAGCGGAAGGGGGTAGCGACACCTTGTTTCCCCGTCACCCACCCGGGGACTCGCTCCGACTGCAGCGGGTGTCGCCGCCTTTCCCTCTTCTGTGGGAACGGCGACGGCAGGTGCCCCCTGCGTGTCCGCGGATTGCACCGGGGCATCCGTCTCCCTCATGCGCGTCCGCGCTGACAGAGTGCACGGGAAGCAGTTAAGAAATAGCAGGTGCTGGTTTAGCTTTTTTTTTTTTTTAAAAAAAAGGTCTCCAGTTGAAACTCACAAAGATCTTAATAAATAAGAGGCTCAGAGCAAGACGAAAGGGTGTTGGTGAAATGGAAATATATATATTTTTAATAATACAGGGAGGTTGGGTTTTTTTCTTTACATTGTTAACAAATGCCAAACCTCACCTTTAAAGCGTGGTCTTGTGTCTTGTAAATATCAGGTACACGTAAAGCGAGCTGACAGTTTTGATTATTTTTTCTCTCTGTGCTCAGTCTCCCAGGCATTGCTCTTTCCAAGGGGTTTAGCTAATGTTTTCATCTGGAAGTGTTGGATTTGCAGCTTGATTTACTTAATAAATGTACAGTAAACCGATGACCCGTTGCCCTCTGGAATAACGACATGCATGATACAAGGCAGCAGTATGGAGGGCCCCCGCAATATTTTACAAGCTGTCGATTCAAAATCCTGAGAACAAGTTTAAGCAAAAAGAAAAAAAATGTTTTGCTGTATTATTGGAAAACAAATAAATAGAGGAAGAGATTATTCTTTTCTGACTTTTATACAAGCAATAGGCCTTGTTAAAAGGAAGTTTTAATGGCACAGTTATTACATTCCACTACCACTGCATAATCCCTAACAAGAAAAATGAAGCACTTAATTTTGCAGCTTTACAGCACCGCCCCTTTCAAATTCAATTGTTAGACTTTAGCCTTCCTCCTTCCACGGGTTGGAGACTATTAAATTCGCATTCATGAAATGTCACATTTATTGAACTACATAATTTTTTAATATCACTAGTGCAGGTTTTATAGTTGATTTTATTGTTTTTATGGCCATTCGGGGCTCTAAAACCCGGATTTTTTCAATGTTGTCCTTATAATTTTTTTCACACAGTCAGAACTAATAAAATAGAACAGTTGTGACTTTTTAATGCAAGGGGTCTCGGAGTTTCAATATTTTCACTCTGCTGGATACTAAACCCAATAAAAATACATGAGATTTTAATTATTTTCTGGATTAAATAAAACCTTTTCCCTTTCCTTTGGAACATACGTTTTGTTTGTAGTTTCTATTGTGAGGGAGATAATGCAGCTTCGGATAAAATACATTATTACCAATATTGCTGCGATGAATATAGTTTTGACTGGATTTTACAGTCTGACTTGCATTTAAAGTAAGGTGCTATAGACACCACAAGATCAGTACAACCAAGACAGTGCTTTAATAGTTTTATTATTTCTTCTTTAGGTCCCCTCTGGAAAGCGCGCCAATTTATCCGAAAAACCTCGTGAGGGAGAGAAAATACACTCCCGATTAAAAACAAAACAAAACAGAACAAAACTTCACATTCATTTTCTTGGAATACACTTGAAACACCCCCAAGTTTTCTTGCTACTCTGGGGATTTCTGGAGGGCGGTGGAGCGGGGTGTGTGCATCCCCACACCGGCACAAGCTCAGCCCGAAGAGATCGGCTGGAGAACTCATTATTTTATGTAATAACTTCGGGGCCCTGTCCTCCCCTCCACTTTCTGTGAAATTCTCCGCCTTCGAGGAGTTCTGAGCTCAAGGGGGAAAAAAAAAAAGTCAGGGCCCTCACCGGTGCCAGCCCCGACAGCGGTGCCTGGGGAGACTCAAGGCTCCCCGCAGCCGCCCGGGACGCGCTCCCCACGGGGCGGACAGAAAAAGTATCTCAGGCTGGGAGAGGCCGATGCAAACATGCTGCTTCGTCCCCCAAATCGGTGGGCTGACGGGGACAAGGTCGGACAGGCTCCCGGAGGAAGCAGCGGCGGCCGCTGCTGTGCGCCCCGCAAATGCCCCACCCCGAGCGATGTTGCCACAGCGGCCTCGCAGGACGGTGCCCCCGGGCTGTGCTATAAGCCTGGCCCAGCCACTCTAATCGGCTGATCTGAGGCTGTTTCGCTCCCCTTGCAGCTCCCGTCCCGCGTGGGGCCCGGAGCAGCTTTCCCCGAGGACGGACCCCGCAGGTGGCGAGAGGGGAAGCTCTTACCGGAGGCAGCGGGCAGCCCACGGGTTCCAGCGGGGCTCTGGAGTTCCCGCCGGCCGCCGCTGGCTCCCTCCCGGTGCAGCGGAGAGCCAGCGTCCCCACGGAGGAGGAGGCAGCGGCGGCGGGGACCCGCTCCGGGGCCTGGCTGCGGGTGGCCGCGTCTCCCTCTCCCCCCAACCCAGGGCGGAGGAGCAGCGCCGCTTTAATTTAGCGTTTATGTGTCACCGTGTTCGTGAGCGGGTTTTACAGGGCGGCGGTAACGTGAAACACCTGGACGGCGGCACCGCGGGCGCGCACGGCGGAGGGGGCGGAGGAGCGCTCGGCTGCGCCGGTCTGCTGTCAGGTAAATCCGTTAAAACAAAATACATTTTAAAAATGAAACAAACACCCCACCCCACTCCCCCCCCAAATGTCGGAAAATCAGGACATTAATGCTTCCAAAACCAGCGACAATTGCCAGGCGGCATTTCCACTGCGCCCCCGATTATCTGCGATAAACATGCCCCAGATTTCTGATTCCTGGGGTGGTTATTCCGGGCAATACTCTGTGACTTGTGAGAATAGCCTCGACGCACAGAACTCCTTCCTTGCCTCGCAGGTTCTGATACCACTAACATGTATTTTTTTGGCACGGTACTTGCCCGGTTTCTGCTCTTAAAAATGGGAGTTTTGCCCAAAATAGCACCTTCTGTGACACTGCAGACTTCAGAAGAGTTTCACCAGAGATGAATCATTCCTAGCTGAAGTAACTGTGTTTGGCTGCGCAGAATTAGTGAGCAGTCCAGCAAAGTCCAGCTATTAACTGCCAGAGCAGGCTACCAGCAGCGTCATTCCCTAATGATACAGGGCGCTTTCCAAGAGGATCCAGCCCGCAGCCATTCCATCCCTTCCCATTATTGAAAGTATTTCAAGACTCTTCCAAGAGAGGTGAGGCCACAGCCTTGAATACCTTCCAAGGAGGAAATAGGAGGGAGTTCGCCCTTGTGATTTTCCTAGCACTGTGGAAGCCAGACTGCTCCAGACAGAGGCACCACGCGTTGTGAGGTGATGTCAGTTGGTGCTGCTGTCTTCCAGATAACTCATCTGTTAGATATTCGCTTCTGACATCTTCCTCCTCCTCCTCACCGTCATGATTTGATTTACTAAACGAGTTACAACTATAATAAACATTAAGGCAGGTCAGTCTTGAAGGCATTCATTAGATGCAACAAAACGAGACACATCTTGGCCTGAAAAGGGTTGGACAACATATGAGCTATTATTATAGGCAGAGCTGGCAGGAGCTTATCATTTTCCATCCTACATCCTTATATTCAGCCGATTATGATTTTGCCAAATTTAAGTCATCCAGGTGGAAAAAATTCTGTTCTGGGGGAATCTGCTTGATGCTGAGCATGTTTAAGGTTTCAGCAAAACAAGTTCAGCTCTTTCCGAGCATTTGGAAAGCAGATTTTTTTCACTGATATCTAGACATCCTTGCCTTCTACTGAAAACCTGAGGTGCCCCACATTAGGGAAACTTCAGGAGATTAAAGCATCCAGCAAAATGTCAGCCAGGGCATTTTGTCTTTGGTTCTTCCTTTGCTCTTCCTCCCGAGGCTGTAGTTTACGGTTGGGCAAAACAAAGACCCAAATCTCTGTAGAGAGACATGGACGCCTCGGGAATGCTTAGGCCACCCATGGGCCTGACTTGGCGCTCTCATGATCTGAAGAGCTCTTCTTTCTTGACACGGAATATTTGTGGGTGTGAGACACGTGCTGCCACCAGCAAGTGCCCTTTTCCTATATGCTGTCACCAGCTCTGAGGAAAAAAAAAAAAAGCCACAGGAAAGCTTTAATGGTGCTTTTGGGTCTTGTCAAGGATTTCCAAGCCAACACATGGCAGACACTCAGGGGAGCACATTGGTAAGGTGCCTCCATTTCCTCTAGCCCCCAATATTGTTAATACCTCTTCTGGGACACCTTGACTTGCAAAGTAGGATATGCAGCATTTATGGCTCTGTGGTAAAAGGAAGGAACACATGGCCCTGTATTATAAACACAGCTTCGTAACACTTGCTTTCTGGACCAGGCTGTCCCAGAGATTACTGTGATACCAGCTTCTCTAAAACAGAGTATAAATGTAATTCAACTGAAGCGTGACATAATTCACCAAAATTTTCTTCTGAATTGCAAAGAGGCATCCTATGAAACCACATAGACTTTAATGTGTTTTTGGAATGCACTTTCCTAACCTTTCCTTGGCCTGAAGAGTTTCTTATCTGACCATTATGAAAATGTGGTGAACAGCTCTATGAAAACCAAAGCAGTATGTTGTTCCTTACAGGCTCATATTTCCTATGTATCTGCCACCACAAACCATGAGCTGTTTTGTATCCTGCCTGTAAGTGCAACTGAAAGCTGCTTAGTTAATTATATTTATTTGGGGTGATAGCAACTATAACATGTTAAAACTTCTCTATATTCTTCTGTGTTGGCTACACACATAAAGATTACACCCAAAAACATATATAATTCCCAGAGGGAACTGTCTCTCACATCTTGCACAATCATTTACGTAAGTGCAAACTGAATATAAAACGCTGCTAACACAGACTGCTGGCTACCATACACCCACTCTGTGTTGATATAAATGACTATAACAAGATACCAGATAATGGAGAATCTGCCTAAACTACAGTGATGACAAAACATCTTTTTTAAACAGTGTAATCACAATACAAAATATTGTGTGTTTCAAACAGGACTTGAGCAGCAAGATTTTTCACTGTAACAGTTCCAATGGGTCCAAAGTACACACAGCTAAATTTGATGTCAGTAGGAATTAGGTATGAATAGGGAGTGTTACTTAGTTATTTTTGTTAATGTTTTCCAGAGCTTACAGATTCACTCTACATTTTTTAGCAAACTTTATCATTTTGTCATCATAAAATCAATCCCTAGGTAGGTTTGTTTTATCCGGAGCTGATAAACATACACAGTTGCTGTTAATAGTCAAATATAGAAGCTTACAATAACAATCTAGCTAACTATTAATGGCTGTTTAACAGTGGAGTTAGAAGGATGGATCTGAAATCTGTCCTCATCTGAAAAATAGATTGCTAGACTCTCAGGTGCAGAAACTCTTCAAAGGCTTGATTTCCATGGGTAGGAGCCAAAATAGTTGGGTGGAATTGCCACTAAAAGCTAGTGGAGGAATTACCTTAGAGATGAATTCAGAACTTGTGTAATGGATTTGGAGTCCATTGAAGGTGATGATTTTCATAGGCAAATCGTGCGTTTTTTGGTAACAGAATGACAGAATATGCCTTGATGGTTGCACATGGAAATAGCTCATAAAGTACAATATTAAATGGCAGAAATGAAAGGAAGGATTACTTTTCCCTAAGGCGCATACCTCCTCCTCTTGCTCTTGCCCCTGAGCTGCGGTGTCCATGTAATGGAAAGTGTGTAGCCCAGAATCAATTGATGAAGAGTGACAGCATCAGTCGCAGACGGCGCCCAGCCTCAGGTCTCTGAGTCCAGAGGACCTTATTGTGCCAATTATATCCTGTTAGTTCACACCTGAGGTGGCAGAAACATTACTCCCAGCTCTGACAACACTACAGTTCCTGACAGTGGCAAAATCTCAGTGTCCCAGCGCAGTAGTGGCACTTTCGGCTACACAGAGAATATTCAGCACCTGCTGATGAGGACTTCTGATTTGTGACAGGGACTCAGGAGGATGCCACATCTCCCAAAAAGGCAGCTAACCTGGCCTTTGCACAGAGTTTGTCCCTTTCCAGGTGCAGAATTAGGAAGCACTGACTTCTGAATTGCTCAGCTCTGTCCACAGCTCTGGTTTGGTCCCTGATGATGCTGTCGTGGAGTGGAGGAGAAACCCATGTGATTTTGAGAGAGCAAAACCAGGATACTTTCCCCAGTCAAAGTGGAGCATAATGGCTTCCATTCAATGTGTGGGATGTAGGAGCAATTGACATCCAACCTGGAAAGTTATTTTATTTTTACTGTTCTGAAAGTATGCATCGTTCAATAAACAGAGCCTTGCTTCAGCTCTGTATTCAGTGTTGGCTGTCTGAAATTATGTGAGCTCAAGCTGGCTGAGAGGAAGGTGTAGGTGAGCATCCTGAGTGGGTCTTTGCCACATCTGGCTTAATTCACCCTCTCCAGCAAAGATCACCTGTCAGGCAAGTCACTGTTCAAAACAAAAGATAAATCATGCTTGAGATGAAAATAAATATGCCAATAGAAAACCTGTATATATCTGTAAAATCTGTATTCAGAACATTGCAGTTCTTTCCTAATACTTTAAGGGTTGTGTTTGGCTAACTTTTCAGAACAGCTGCTCTTTCTCAATCCTTCCTTAGTTTGACCATCTCATAATCTTACCTCATCCCAGTACTGGGGCCTGAAATTGTGGGTGCAGACATAGGAGTTTTAGTATTGCAGAATCTAAACCATAGCTCAGATATTTCCTTGAAGTCAAACCATGACATCAGAGCCAAACCCCATGCAAATACTAATCCAAATCTTAATCTCTAATCACACTTTGTTTATTTTGAATACGTGCTTTAAAATGTTACAGCAAAATTACTATAAAAGATGCAAACAGGTGTCTGAAGAGTATCCTCAGCGGCCAGGCAGGTGATACACAGCTGCTGAGAAGAGGCAGTGGGACTTCGACCCAGAGCTTAGTGCTACATCCTCATAGGCGTACACTGCTCAGCTCAGCTGCTGAATTAGTAATAGCAGAGTAATTCAGAGGCAGATCTACAGTCCATACTTCTACACCTACATATGCCGGAGCAAGCACATGTAGGCAATGCCTGGAGAAGGAGCCCCTCATTGGGACCCCCTTCCCCAGCACAGGCAGCAGATCTCCACCATTCAAAAGCGTGTCTGCTTCCAGGGACTCCATGGCAGTGACAGACATTGCAGTTTGTGAGGGTCATTCATACGATGAGCAGCAAGAACCATTATGTATATGGGTCACATGCTGATCCACACTGTTCTGCACATGTCAAGGCACAGTCAAAGATGCAATCCGCATGTGAACAAACATGGAATTCTAAAATCTGTTCAGACTCACTGGACACGTAGAACATCTAGGGAGGAGATGCAGAAAGCAGACTGCTCGCCAGGACAGAGACTTCAGAGACATTGTAGATTGTGAGGAAGACCCATGAATTAGAAAGGGAACCCTCATACATTATCCACATTACTATAAATTAACTGGAGAAAATATATCTTCCTTTTAGAATAACTGTTTCTACACTGCCCTCTGCATTGTTGTGTGTTTCAAATTTGTGTAATCTGACTTCAGGAAATAGATACAATTTCAGTAATTTTCTTTGAAAATGTAGTGCAAATTAAAGTTTCAGGATTAATTAACATGATCTAACCAATTTAAACTGAAGGTAGAGGTAGCTCGTATTTATTCTTTGAGGAACATCTGACAGCGTGGGAGAAACTGGGTGAACCCTGCCTGACTTTTGCCATTACATTAACTTTTAGAAGATTTTTTTGTTGAAGGAAAGTCTTCTTTTGCAGTCTCAGGGGTACTGAATAAGTGCATAAGTAAGACCATAAGTAAAGGCAAGTTTAGTTGGACAGATTCAAGTCAGAACTGTCTACCTTTGAAGACAAACATGCTATTTCGTCTTAGGCTGTGCCCAAACCCAGTCCTCGCTGTATCACTTAATTTCTGTAGCTTCCCAAGCAGGTTTTCTGTTCTTTTTGTCTCTTTCCAATTATGTTATGTTTCACCTCAGGACTGAATCTATTGGGAGACATGACTTTGTTCTTTGTGTAGCCTTCATAGCACTCATTTGACACCTGTAAAATATTAAACTGTAAGAATGTATGTTAAAGTCAGTTAGCCAGGATATGTGTGTTCTATAGATAAATGGGTTTGTTTGGGAGAGAGCACCACAGCCTGTCAAAGCCTCTGTCTGTATCACTGAAGAGTAAATTCCTAAAGAGTCAGGATGCTCTAGATAACCATAAAATCAGAGAAAGTAGCAGAAGGAAGTCACGTTGGCAAGATGTGCCACACAGTGTACACTCCTCGAAACTCTGCTGCAGTTACCTCTGTTGCAACCTGTGTGTTCTTTCATTTTCTGCTTGTTGCATTTTCATTCCATGTTGCAGTTATATTTTTCTAGTTTTCTTCGTATTTAGTTCGCGTATGGGCTTTGGACACACCAGTCTCCCTGTCCGTGTGTTTCAGGACATGAATAGCTTCTTAGGAGCGCACACAGACCTCTGGATAAAGCCCAAACAAGATCAGTCTTTCATATCTGCCTACACTCTAACTTAGATCCAAGGATGTGCTTTCTTCAGAGACTGCCTAAACCAGGGTCGAGGTCCTGCCAGCATTGCCACGGACAGGAGCATGAATGGAACACGAGCAGTATTTCTGTCTGCTTTTGGGACCAGAGCAATGACTGCAATGGCACCAACTAGGCCTTTCTGCCAGGCCACGAGCAGGTGGCCCAAGACCTTCTTCTTAGTGCAGGCAGTGGCGCCGATTACTTGGTGCCCACACAACTCCCCGCTGGGCAAGAGCATCACAACCTGTACTCCTGGCAAACATCACACACTGAGACCTGGAACGCCCAGGTCAAACCCAGACATTAGGCAGGGCAGGGGATGATGAAGTATTGTTATTACATTTGCTTTCTGCTAAGCTCATCATCACTTATGCTACTCCCTTATCCCACGCTAACCTAGTTCCTCTCATTTCTGCAGGTTTACACTTAAAAGATTAGTTAACAGTTATTACGTCATCTTACTCCCTAGGTGTTGGTTAGCAAACTCTGTGCTCTCAGCTCTTTGTACTTTTTCTCATCAGCCAGTTCTTCCAAGCATACAGCTACAGTTGGCTCTTCTTCTCTGAACTTCCTCCAGCTTGTCTTCCTGGTAACAAGGTGCAGAGAACTGTGCTCACCTTTTCCTGATGCTATCACACATCAGTTCCAAGAAGAGAGGCTCACGTGCTCTTTCCCTGTGGTGCATCTCCACAAGAGCCCCAAATCGTATTGACCTCTTTAACCGTCACATCACCTAGCAGATTTAAATGCAAATTCAGAGGCCTTCCTTGCCCAACGCAGCAGTCAGCGCATCTTTTCCACCCTGAGAGAAAAAGAAGACAGCAGACCTTGCTTTTCTGACAAACATTGGCATTTTTGTAGCAAGCTCAGATTGTTTTCTAACTCTTCACGCTGATCAGGTAAATTGGCTTATTTCTGACAGGGAGAGGAATGATAGGAAGTACTAACTAACCCCATACTGGTGGTCACAGTAAAGCAAAACCAAAGACGATTTCCAGTTCTCTGCTCTGAGCCTGATTTTCCATTGTCATTCTACATTATCTTCCCATTTAAGCCTGCCCATGCAATTCTGTTGTGTATCCTGTCATTCTGTTTTAGCAGGTTTAAAACAAACAAAGGGAAGTACTTTTTCACACAGTGCGTAATTAAATTGTGGAATTTGTTGCCATGGGAAGCGTTGGATGCCAAAAGTACAAATAGGTTCAGAAAAGGAGAAGACAAATTAATGAAGGATAGGTACATTGATGAGTATTAAACACAGTGGCTTGCTCAGAGCATTTGGCTCAGGAAGCCCTTACGTTGCTGTTTGATGAGGGCAGGAAAGGACTTCTCTATCTACGTCTGTTTCTCACACTATTCTCCTCAGTAGTCTCTTCTGGTCACTGGCAGAAAGATACACTGGAGTTAATAGTCTTAGTACAGCAGCTCTAATGTCCCTCTCCTAATGAGAGACACAGATGTCAATAGAAGCCTGTAAGTTTAAAAAAATAATATTTAAGCTGAAAATTGGCTCTGGCACTTCTGAATTCCTCTTTGGACATTTTTTATCAGATCTGATCCAGCTGACATTAATACATGAAGTTTACAGCATAGTGTGCGACTGAAATGTGATATTTTAAGGCTTCAAGACAGCTAAGTTTGCTGGTCCAGCCCAAAGTTTGATTTTGCAGATATTACAGGTTTGAACCAACTTCATAGGGGTTTGATGTCAAGAGGAAATCAGTTATCTGTGCTGTGAAAGTTGTATCTGTTCTTGGAGCTCTCTCCCCTCCATGAACAAACGCTCCCACCAGCCAACCTGGTGCCATCTCTTCTTGTTGACTTTGCTCTGTAATTACTGGTTTATCAGTCTCTCCTCAGACTTCTCAGTTTGTCTTGACTGACAAGCAAAATGAGCAGAGCTGTACACGCACACACACACAGTCCGAAAAGGGAGGAGGACAGGCTGGTGAGGAAGGAGAGGAAAACAGGCTGGCGAGGTGGGGAGTGAGCCCTGGCCCCTCAGCCGCCGTTCTCACCTGGGCGGGCAGCCTCACCCCACAGGCTGCACCAGTCGCTCCAGTCCGAGAGGGAGGGAGAACTGGCCTGTAATTCTGATAGCATCATGAGTTGCTTTCGTTTCTTGTTCTGTGTGTGTGGCTGCAAAACACATAGTCTGATTTCAGCTGTATTGCTTTGTCATGGAGGTTTCTTTCTGCATCATTCAGAACAACAGAATCTCATTTTGGTCACAGCTTAGTTTCCCTGCTTCTGCTTTAGATCAGACCATGTGCTAACTGCCTTAATTACTGCAGATAAATTCATTCAGGCAAGGTAATTAATAGAATCAAGTTATTTACTTCCATTGTGGATAAGGCTGTATATGTTTATCTACATTATGTTGTTAAAATGCACATGGTTAAAAGCCAGAAAACAATCTGCTTGTTGGCTAAGGGCCCTGCCTCACAGGGGAGGTAATGGAAGTGCAAAAGGATCAAATTCAGAGGCTTCATTTTCTCTTTGTCACCAGAAACCCCGAAGTACAGGACATTTCTTTGGATTTCGAAGAATTTTTCAGATCCTTTGGCTGGAGGAGGGAGGAGGTCAAACTACACCACCTGAGTGAATTAGTCATTTGCTACTCTAGCTCCATTACACAGTACTTTAGCATTTAGATGCTATTAGCTCAAATTTCCTAAATGTTGCTATAGGTCCTTGTCTTGTATGATGGTAGACGCTATGGGGGGAAAGCTTACATTCAAGTCAAGCATTAGGAGCAACACTGGTCCTCTTCTTTTTGTCTGAGCCCTATTGGGATGGAGAACATGAACTCCCAGTGAGGGATGCAGCAGTGAGTCCAGCAGCACTGTGCTGCCAGACAGGGGACAGAGAAGACCATGGTCCAGTAACTCTGCACTGGAAACCAGAGGCCTGTACACCTGCCTTCGCCGTGGTATGTTGCTGCCAGAGCTCAGTTCACTGCACCCATACCTGTCTGTGCCTGTTCACCTGCTCCCTGTCTGGTCTTTTAGTCTAAATTCTTCTACAGGTACGATCCACATAGTGCCTTGTTCAGTGTATCTTGGCAGGGAGCTCTTGGAATGTCCATAATTTAAATATTAATTATGACACAAAAGCAGTGATCCAAGTGTTCAAGCCATAGTCTTGAAAGGAGCTATCAAAGGCTACTTTATTAGCCTGGTTTCCCTAAGAAGTTAATACACCTCCATGAAAAACTATGACCAATCTTTTTTTCTGTCAATCAGTTATTAGCATACCGCTCCCCAGTTTTTCCAGTGGCAATTATTCTTGTCTCTAGAGATGGGTGTGCACTACTCATTATGCAGAATATTCCTCAGAAATAATAGGTTAAAATAAACAGCAAACCCAAGCCCAAAGGCAAAGAGCTAGCCATGGACACCAGGCAAGATAATCAGGGAATAACTAACACAGATAATCAGCAAATCATTCAAACAAATTGATTTGGCTCTGGCTGGCGTCCCTGTTTCTGCCTGAAAGCTTCAGTGAAATCTAAATAAGTGGCAGTTATCTTAGTGTCTCTTCCTGTTATCTGACTCTAATGACAGCAGGGGAGAGAGGGGGAAATCACGTCTTTGAACAGGATCATGGCCTTTCGTTTAATGTAAATACTACATCAAAATGGGAGCTGCCTGAAGAATGAGTCTGCCTTGGCTTAGTCCCGAGCAAATTAAGTAATGTATTAAAACCAGACAATATTAGGTTCTTGCAATGGCTTCAGCACCTTCACTACAAATTCGCACACAGAGGATCAAAAAGTGCTATTTATAATGACCTGAAGGTGGCTAAGAATACAGTGTGAGGTAGCTGTGAAGAGGCGAAATTCAGCCAAGGCATCTGTATTTTATGTTTCAATAAATGTCTTTAACACTGAAAAAAACCCCAAAAGCCACAATAGGAAAATTCAAAGTGAGTGATGCTTATCCCAGGTTCATTTATGCATTTCTAGCATCCAAGTTAAAATCATTACCTGCTTAGGTTCCCATGTAGTCAATGCAGAGAAACAAGTAGGATACCTAGCAATGAATCACCCCCTAACGTTCCCATCTCTCTCCCCCAACTTTGGAGAGAGCAGAGCCTGACAGGGTTCTCACTGAAGCACCTCCACTTAGGTGCCTGAACACACATGGGTGGGGTGAACGCAGGCCATGCCTTGCTTTGGCAGGAAAACCTGGGGTCAAGAGATGGCTTGAGCACAACCACCTCCACCTAGGCTTCACCTCAACTTCTGAGCTCCATCAAAATCAACCACAGCTGCTGAAGAGGTGGCGAGGGCTGAAAGCCCATTTTCTGCCGCACTGAGCTACAGCTGGGTTTGAGATTGGGCTCCTCAGCACACAAAACGCAAGCAGAAATAATTGCAGCTCCATGAATATGACAAGATTCAAAGTGGGGTGGCATAGGAAGAAATATACGGGCTGTGCTTTGACAGTAGCTTCTGTTGGCAGGGCGGGTGGGCAGCAGTGGCAGCAGCCAGCCCTGGGGGCATGGCAGCAGGACTTGTGTTAGCACCCTCCTTCTGGCTTTCACTCAGAGCGGGCAGTCACTTCTGACCACATTTCTGTGCCTGTTCACACAGTAGGAATGACAAAGAGAAGAGGAATTTATCTGTAATTCTTGGATCCTGGCAGTGCAAGATCCTTACTTACCCTTGAAGCAAGCAGCACAGAGCTCTGGGGTCAGATCATCAGGAGAGTCCACACAAGAACAACAAAGCATCAAAAATACAGTGGGCACAAAGTGTTTTATAGCTCTTCTGTTAGAGACAGCTGCACCAGCAACAACGCCATAGCACAACTGGCCATCAATGTAAGTCACAAATAATTTCAGCACTTTTTGTTCTGGGCACCAAGCTGATTACAGACCGAGTGTGACAGACACGTGGGGTTGGCATCCACGTTGCAGCCCAGCAACCAGCAGCCTGGCAACTCTGGTCAACTCTGCTTCTTGAGATGTGCTGCTCATTTCCTCTGCTCGCTGTCATCTACCCAACCCTTCTTTCCACAAGCTGCAAAACCATGAAGGAACTAATCACAATTACCTCTAATAACACAAAGATCCTGCAGCCCAGTGTATTTCATTAAAACCCCCCAACTTATCAAATATCCAGTCTTCCACCACAGTTGAAAACAGTTTTCCTAAAGTACTCCCTCTATTCCTCATAGTACTGGTCCAAAACACCAAAGTAGCAATGATAAATTACAAACCTGGAATGTTGTGGCAAATTAGAACTAGAAACCAAAGATTAATATTACAGTAAAAATACACTGTGAGCGTTCTGATTGAATTACTTTTGCACCTGATAGTTCCCACGTTATCAAAGCTCAGGAATTGCTGTCACTAGGTTTGAAGATCTTACTCTAGCACTTTTCCAAGGTCTCTAACATTGCTCTATTCCTCCACATTTTCAAAATATCATACCCAGATGGATAGATGGTATTAAGGGATGGGGAGACACACATCATAATAACAATACAATTTAAAAAGATTAATTAAGTTCCAAGTACCCTCATTTTTGCAAGGTCCAAATTAACTTCCTTAATGATTACTCTTTTTAATACTTAAAACCCCTTAAAAGGCAGATTTTATTGTAGATCCAACATCTTCTCCTACATACTATTCTGAATAATTTAATTACAATCTGAGAAATGACAGGACAAAACTCCATTGCGCAATGCACTTGTACATAGCGCTTAATTTTGTTTTGTTTTACTTCTATAACTTTAAAAATGTTTTGATCCTGTTTTATTGGAAAGAAAATAAACTGAAAGTGGGGCTTCAATACAAGCATTATTTTTCAGAGCAGTAGGTGTAAACTCTGGGAAATAAAATGCAGGCTAAAAATGTTCAGGGACTATCCAATCTAATGGAAAGAAAGCACCTATCACTTAACTGAATTTTTGCTGCTAAAGCAGTTTTATGTTTGCTATTCACAGGTACTAACATTTATGATAGTAACCTTTATAATTTAATTATCTTTATCTTATTACAAATAATAAATTTAGTTGTCCTACAATGAAAATCAATTGTCAACATAAGCTATGGTTAACATCTAATAAAACAGCCCTCTGTAAATCCATGATTAATAAGATTGGCTTCTGTATTAACTAACAGACATCATAAAATTTCCTTCCTTGCATTAATCTGTATATTCAAGGTTTATCCTGCTGGACTGAGTTTCCTAAAATAAACTGTTACAGTCGGTGAGCAAAATTTTGGTGTCTATCATTATTATGTTATAACCATTTGAATATATATCTATAGCTGAACGGTTTTGAAATTAATGTAATATTTTAATTAAATTACAGAAGATGGTGGCTATAACAAATGATAAGTGATTCACTACTCTGTTTCCTGTAGCTTCTGAACATGATGATAATGCTGCTTATGCTTAGGTTTGAATGTTAGGGGAAGCTAATTGAAAAGTTAAAAAGCAATTTCCCAATCAGTCTTTATGACAGTGGTTACATAAGCTCCCATATTTAAAAAATATAATAATTTACTCCCTCAGCAACGTGCTTCCAAGTTTCTGCTTCCGAAGTGGAAGTAGTGGTGCTCAGATTCAGCATGAAGTTCTTTGTTGGAAAACAGGGGCTGTGCCGTTCTTTGGAGGTTTAAAAGGTTCCTCCCTCCTTGTGATACACACGGGGCCCAAGGACACGGGCATGACAGAGGCCACTCAGCCAGTGCCAGCCCCAACAGATGTTTGGTCTTTTAACTGCAGAACAATAACATCACACCCATCCTGGAAGATCCCAAAGGCATTTTACAAAGTAGGGGAAGCAGGTATGCTTGCAGTACCTACCGGCGAAAAAATACACAGAATTAGGGGTGAAAACAAGTGCCAGGCTTGCCTAGACAAACCCGTCTAAATGGCATGACATCTCTTGGCCAGAGAGACCAAACAGGGCCTTAACTTTTATTTAAAAAAAGTTTTTTAGAGCATCATTATCAACTCAGTACATAGAAAACAAAGATTTGACCCTTTACTTTATTACTTTAGTATAAATCAAATGACTACAGCAGAATTAGCCCCATGTAAGACTGGACTTGTGCAGTGGCAAAATCGGTTCTCCGAGAAGCAGCATTCATTACTATTACTCGAATGGTTGGGGAGGAGGAGAAGGTAAGTATCTTACCATGTACTTAATGTGCTTTGTATAATGTTTGTCATAAATGCTAAAAGAGCATATTTTCTTTCCTGCTAATTGTTATTTTTCACTTTGTAAAACTGTGTTAATTAGGCTTTTTTTTTTTTAAATTAACTTCTGCCAATGAAAATACAACTTCCTATCACATGAAAAAAATCTTCACATAGTAGCTTTAGCACTCTGGACATTGTCAGAATAAAGTTATCAACAACTGTAGATGATCATATCTAGAAAGTTCTGAAGAAAATACAGTATACTTTTATGTCTTATTTCTATTTATTTCATTATTACATTTTGGTAATTTTTGATAAAGAAAACACAGTAGTCAAGCTCAAAGTTTTAGCCATTGTGCCTCATTCTTTGAATTACGATGTTTAGGTTATGAACAGACCAAGAGCTACAAAAGCATTTCAAGTATAATTAAGGAAGTAAAGGGAATGTTTATATATATGTGTTTAATATTTTGGAGAAAAAGGAAACAATTCAGTTAACTTCCATTATTTTACAAAATCTAATTTTGTGCCACCTGAAAGGTGACAGTCTTCTCAAAGTTTTGGAAATATGGAATAATTTTCAAACCGCATATAAAAATGGCAGCTGTTTCTACCCTCTTCCCTGACAAGACACTGCTGGACCAAACATCTGAAGAGCCCTTGTGCAGCTATAATGTGCCCTCCTTCGGCAGCTAGACCTTCACTGGGAACCAAGTAACATTTAGAAGTATTCTGAACATAAGAATTTAAACATTCCCTTCACTGCACTGTGTTGGCACACTTAAGATTTTCAAGCTTGAGCAGAGCAGTGCTACTGTGGATTGAGTTTGTGTTCAACCTACAGGACCAGCCGACTTTGCTAGGTGGTCTACATCTCACCTATAATACTATGTCACATAAAGCGTACTAATGCAAAGCCTAGCACGATTTATTGTTGTTTAACTTCATAAAGTAAGCGCATGGGTGGGCACGCATTGCCCTCTACCATAAAAAGTAGGGAAAGAAAAAAATAGTCAACTGGTTGTAAACACTTGTTTAAAAAGTGTATCTTTACCAACTATGTATTTTAAAAGCTATTTCTTTTTTCCTGTTTTTAATACTCTGTAATGTTAGAACTCTTTTTTCCCCCTTCAATCTCTTTTTGATGGAAAATGAATGTTAAACTTTATTTTTCCACATCCTTCTAGCTTTATTTTTTTCTTTTATCGCTCCAAAGAGTTACAGGCTTCCTCTTGTTTCCTCTACCTGTTGGCAATGGTGACCAACACCTAACAGAAAAAAAATATTGCATCCCCAACAACTCTGATGCAGCAAGCGGCACAGCTCCCCCATTTCCAGGAGGAAGCAGGAAGTTTCCTTACCTACATTTCCTCCTAACTGCTCATTTTTCACTTGAAAAGCAAGCTGGTGGCTCTGATTATCTGTGCTTCCCATGGCTCTCTTATCGCTCTTTGCATTCCCCCCTTACGTGCATTTAAACTCCTGTATTTCCTCACTTCATTTGCCCACATCACATTCATCCTACTTAGGTTTTTCATTAAATCGAGAGCTGTCCCAGTTGGCCACTAATCCAGAATCTGAAAAAAACCCCATCAGGTTAATCAGAACATGGCCACATAGTACAGCCTCAGTCACGCTAACGCTCCCTCATGTTCAGCTGGACTGATTCAGTCCGGGGAAGGCCTTGCTATTTATTCTGTGGAAACATCTTCCTACTCTTCTAATAAAGGATGCCTTCTGACAAGATAAATTTGAAGCACCCTGGAAGCTGGCCTGGACCACATCATTTCTTCCTCTGGGTTAGACCCGTGAATTCAGTGACTATTTTTCTTACCCTCCTTTTCTCCTTCAATTTACGTTGTACACTGTAACAGACAAATAAGTATTGCTTTCTACTTTGGGCCTACACAGTGGTGAACCCAGACAGCAGGTCAGGACAAGAATTTAGCTACTAAAGGCGTCCATCAGCCCTACAGCAAAGATCAAGACATAGGCCGGATAATCTTTTTCATGTTTCTTCATGAAACAACCTCTCTCCCAAACTCAAATATAAAATTATACTTGTGGAAGCACAAATTCAATATTAGTTTTTGAAACTTGCTGTTTTAATAGATGTCTGACAAAAACCTTGGCAAAACTGCTTATTTGTAAGTCCTGGTTAGTGGCCAGTACTTGAGCTCTGGACCAACACCTTAAGTGTTAGAGCCATCTAGTGGGAGAAGAGACATGGACAGAGAAGCCAAGACAGGTTCTGCATCCATATTTTTCACCCTATTCAGCTTTCTGGTGTGACTGCCAGACACCAGGGCTAACGAAACAAGGATCTGCCATGCCAGTATTGCAAAGAAAACTCAGTACTGAGGGGTACTTCAGAAAAACGGAGAGCATGCAAGCACTCCCTGAAATTCATATGGCTGTTAAGGCCCCTAGTTATCAGCACAGCCTGTGCCTGTACCAGGGGAAAGCAAGTAAGTAAGGTAGAGGAGACAGTTTCAAAGAGGATAATGCCAGGAAGCACAGATTCTAGCATGGTTTTACAGCTGTGATCCTCCTTGGGTACTGGCTGTTCCAGTTTTTTCATTCATACTGATCCGATGAACTCCATAGGGAAAATGCAGCAGCAGGGTTAACAGCTTGCACAAGGCCCTCGTATTTGGCTCAGGCCACTCCAATACAGCTGTGGGATCGACTCTCCTGGTTGAATTTTACTTAGTATATGATTTCTTGAACAGTCTCTGAAGGTCGTACTAACATTTCATCAGCATTAACAAACATATGACCGGAGGAGTTCTTGTATCCATTAAGTTTCTGGTGCCAGAATTTCACAATACACTGTTCTCTGAAGAAGACAGTCCTGCAGCTTGCAGTGTTTCAAGTCCCATACAACAACAGAAAGATTTGGTGTATAAGCTAGGTACTCAAGATATCATAATGCCTCCCTAAAACAAAAAAAAAGAAACCCTACCACAACACATGTATTTTGTGTCTCTTATAAATTTGAAAGGGAATTGATGCTTTCCCTCATATCAGGCGGCTAAAAAAAAGCAATTACCTTTGCCCACAGAGACAAAAGAAAATGGATAAATAAGAGGCAAGGTAGGTGTTTCAGATTCAGAGAATCAGTGCAAGGGCATACTTCAAATTATATTTTCCTGTCTGTCAGCAGGCCTGCAGTGTTCTGTCTGAATGGTGTCCAGACTATTCCTAGTTGTCATATTTGCTCAAAGACAAATAGCCAAAAAGATATAGGAACATGAACAATCTCTTCAGTCATATTTTGACAATTAGCTAAAAATGGTGCTTCAATGTAAATTAAGGCTGTCTTCTAGTGTCTCTCCCCATTTTCATCATAATCCTATTCATCTACTTTTTTAGCACACCTTTGCTTGAAGTTTTCTTCAAATTCTCAGGTGAGCAGCAGAAAAAGAACAGCTGGTCAAATGCTACTGTCAATTTATGTTGTATAATAACAGTGAATTTCCAGTAAGAGCTGCATTTGTAAACAAGTTTGCATGTTTTAAAGTGAAGCATCTACATCTTAAAAGAAATGCTGCCAGTTTACAATACATAAGCCAACACACCACAGCTGCAGGTTAAGAGGAAGATAAGAACCATGGGGTTCAAAACAAACAGAACCAAAAAAAACCACCCAAACCCAGCAGTGAGACTAGTTTTCATACACTAAAGAGGCACTGAAATAAAGCTGTTGCCTGTTACAAGACAAGGGAGCAAACCATCCTTCCCCAAAAGCACAAGACTTATGACATAGCTGCTAACGTTTTAGATAAATTTAATCTGGTAATAAGATGAAAGTCATGTGTAAGCTTGTTTATGGGAGGTACTTAAACATTCATTTTCCACATATCAATGATTTATTTGAAGTATCCCAGTCAAAAGACAACTATCTACTTCATAGAAACAGGAATCAGGCTAAAACGTAGGTACAAAACCGGAACTTATTTACAGCTAATTAAAAAACCAAAAAGGTAGCTAATAAGGCTGACAAAGCATTTTTCCACATCCCTTTCTGCTGTTTTAAATCTACTGAGAAATAGAAAAGGATCTCTTACATGACAACATAAAACTCTAACACATAGCACCATAATCTGCAGTTTTTTTCTTTTTTTTTTTTCTTTAAAAGTTAATTTCCTGCAAGCTACAGCATATGAACATTGGATAAAGGCAGGACATCCTGCAGGTCAATCTTTTGATCTAAATTTGCGTCAGTGTATCACTATATACAGAGATGGAGAAAAACCAAAGTAAATTACGGCTCAGTAGACAATCAGACATAAGTATTTCAAAACTGGTTATCCTAGTTCAGTGACCTTAAAGGAGGCTTAGATTTGGGAAGAAATGGTTCCGTCATATCCTCTAATTTGTTCTTCTCCACTGTAGCTGCCGATTTGTTCTCTTTATCCTTTTTGTGACTCCTTTTGTGCTGGGATTTAAAGAAAATGCCCAATAAATTATCCATGTTTCGAAAACAAAGAAAATTAAAGACTACCTTCTCAATGTGCAATGCAGCAGAAAAACAAGTTGGTAGAACTCCTGAAAAAGGTTCCTAATGTTGCATTTACTAAAGAAATTTATTGTAGACATCTAAAAGTTCAGCGGCTACTTTTAAGGGATCTATAACAAGGAAACACAACTTCCTCCCCATCCCTAATATAATGACTAATATTATCAAGGCTTTACCCTGATACAATGGTAGAACAAGAAGGTCAAAAGGAAGAAAATAATAATTAAAACAAATTGGTGAAGAATCAAGAATGCTAATACTTCTGTCTGACCTCTAAAGAAAACACTCCACATATAATTTCAATTTTTCCATTAAAACATATGTGTTTATGTCAAGTAAATTACAACTACTTTTTTCACGCAGGATTTTTTGCTGTGGAGTTTTCTGTTGTCTGTCCAGCTTAACAGCAGATAAAATAATGCAAATTTTTGACAACTGTTATCAGAATCTGTTGTTATTTTAGTTCAAGTTTAACAAAGCATATTCTATGGGATTTTAAAAAGTTGTGAGAATACACTAGATGACAGGTGATTTTAGACTACAGTACTATTATGGAACAATAATTTTTCTTCAGTCTTAAATACACAGCTGTTTGAAATATCTGAGGAATTTACCTGAAAAAAGGGAACACCACCATTTGCATGGCAGCATATATTTATATCCACTAAGGATCTATCACTAGTAAAGCTTTCACTGGATTCTTGCAACCCCTCCTCCTCTTCCAACAGGTCCTGAAATAGAAGTTTTTAGAAAAGTGTACTTAGTGTCTGAATTTCCTAGGTGAATGTACTAAGCATGATCAGATCTATAAAAGACATGGCACTTCCATTTTTGACAAATGGAAATGAAAGTATCTAAATTATTAACGTCTTATTTTTCAATGTATTGTTTTAGTCAAAAACTCAGCAGACGTGACTCCAAGTGCCCTGTAAAACACAAAGGCTTCAACAGCTCCAGGATTCTTCTCAACCCTCCACAGTGGCATAAAAAGAAGCCCTCCTGAAGATGTGAAAACCTCACTGAAGAGCCTCATTTGCCATTCATATACATACCTCATCTGCATTATCCTCCACCTCCTTTGTCATACTGTTTAGCATACCATCAAGCTTTAGTTTCTTTTGCCTTAACTGCTCCAGTAGAATTTCCCGGGGTTCTGTTCTCACAAGTGTGACTGGATAGAAGTAGTCTCTTCTCTGTGGAGTTGTCCCTTTAATGAAGATTGTACAACTAATGAAAGGCACTGTAAACACTTCCAGCAGTTGCTTTAATTACAGATCCTCAGTTTTACATTAACTTAATACAGCAATCGTGCTTTGTTCGGTCATCGTTTTCTGCATGCACCTTAAAAGAGGTGTAAGGCTGCTAGTTCTGTTATATCTCCATTAACCTTCACTCATGAACTCTGCAATTTCAGATTGCATTCTGTAAGACTGTTATGCCCCAACCTACTTTAAATACCTGTTGGAATATCGACTTTAAGATCCTCTTGCAGGAAACAATTAACTTGAGTCAGTCCATGTTGTGCTTCCTCATTAAGTGCCAGCTTCTGCTCCCCAAGTATCTCCTGATCAACCTTCATCTGGTCAAGGAGGCCATTTAGTACCTTCTCCTCAACAGCCTTTTGGCTACTGATATGGTCAACAATTTCAGCTATTGCTTTATCACAGTTGTTTTCATTTTTCTGAAAATAAAACAAACAAAACCATCAAATTAACAGGGAAGTTAGGGTTATGGCCTCTTTTCTAAGACGTAGTGCATGATTAGTGACATGACCTGGAATGAAACAACTGACATCTCAAATTGAAAAGTTTCAGTGCCAGGTTTACACTCTCATTTTGAGAACTATCTTCAGCAGAGAGTCAGTTTCTTAGAAAGTATGATCATTTTAGAAAGCTACTCATAAGAATAAAGGTGGTGCCATCTGGTTCAGATCAGACTCCTCATGCTTCTGTGCACAACCTTGCACAGAATTAGGACATTCAAGTGAAAATCCTACGAGCACTAGAAGCTTCATGCATTTGTAGTGGAAAACATATTTAGTCATTTGCATTGGAATTGAACTCCTGAAGTGTTCAGTAGGTATAACAGATGACAGGGGTGTCTTAAGACTGCAAAAGCTTTTAACACAGGTTTTTCTTTCTAAAAGTCAGCAAAGTGTTGAATTTGTCTATTTCATTACCTCTTATAACAATAAAACAAGAAGGGTGAGAAATGAAGTTTGCAACGGAAATTAAAATTAGAGAAAGAAATTATCAGGTAAGAGGCCAGAAGCAGTAGATAAAATACCTAAAAGGAATGCTTTCTCTTATAACATTAATCCCTCTGACCAATAAAGTCATTTGCATCCTCCAGAATATAGTCTGTGTTTGATCACTGTACAGATCTACCAGAGACATTACTGGCAAATAAAGCTCTAGAATGAGAGATATATACCAATGAGACGCAAAGTCCAAATCACAAATTGAAGGTAGCTGCATGGGATCAATCAAGACATTGTATTTTCAGATTATTTGCACTTCAAGTTCAAAGTCTTCCTCTTAAATTAAGCTTCTAATTGCATCTATTTAAGCTGAGTGATATGAGTCAAAGATCAAAAAAACCCCACAGTCCTGTTCTGACTGTGAAAACTTTTTTCCCCTACAAATTCTACTGTCAAAGTTTGTATCAAAATGTTGTATTAGGCTACAAATGACTATAGATACCTTTTCTAGAGATTGAAGTTGCTGTTTCTCGTAATTGAAGGACAATAGTTGCTGATTGGTAAGGTCGACTATCTGACCAGCTGTAAATTCACCCCATTTATCAGTATCCTGAGACACATTTTTGAGATTGCTGAGAAGCTGTTGGCAGTGGTCAGAGGATTTTTCCAGCATCATCTTGTTTTCAGCATTTATGATTCTGAGTTCTTCAGAGAAATTATCCAGAGAGGCAGTAAATTTGCTGTGATTCGAAGCTGTACGGCTGACTAGGTCTGTAGTTTTCCTGCAACATATTTTTAACAGTTCAGAGATTTTGATAGGTGGGTGTTAACACATTCTACATTTAGAAATATTCAAGACCAGAACCGGTGAATTAATGCAGTTCTGTCAAACCCGATAATTATAAAGTTGTTGCTCTACTTAGTAAATTTACCAATGGCAGCACTCAAAGTAGTAGATTCATTAAATCCCCTAAAACAACCAAACAACCAGCTTTGGCACAACCATAGTTATCTGGCCTGCAACTGAATGAAGCACGCTGCAATAGATACACTATTATACTTCAAGTTACAAATTTACGGTATGAAGTTCTTAAGTCCAGCCATACTGAAGGCTGTTCATCAGCACATTGCCCCCAAAACCATAGTCTCTTATCTGCAATGTGCTCAGGAGACAAGTTTGAGGAAAAGCCTTGCAGAGCTACCTTTTACTCTGGGGAAAGGTGAACTCTGCTCTACATTCTCTGGCAGAACTCAGCTCTAACATACAACTTGTCCAGAAGACTTTATATGCATATAGGTATGAAGAGCATCTAATTTTGCAGTCCTCTTCACACATAGTTTTATCTTGCATCAGTATACACCAAAAGTAATCTGCTCCTTACAGGTGAACATTTTCTTGCACAGCAGTGATGGTCGTCTTCAAGCTCCCATTTTTTGCAAGTACATTAGTTAAGTTCTTCTGAGTCTCCTGAGCAAACAGGTCAAGCTGGCTTTGCAGTGAGGACATTAATTCAGCTGTGCTCTATAAGAAAAACATCATACATTTCACTGTTATTCTGCACTTTTAAATCATTCTTAAAGGGTGCCTGAATGCCTTTATTAAAAATGCAGCAAATAAAAGACATTTGTTACTCTAAAGCTGAAGGTACAATTTTTCTGTAGAGAACATACAGGCACTTTGCTTTTGGAAATACATGTAAAGGCATATATACTGGACATGCTTAGAGCAAGGCTAAAATTGTTTTTATTACCTTCCTACATAAGCTTCTTAAAGCAGCCCAACAAAGGCCAAGAAGGATTAGGATCAACTTACTGTCCTAACATATCTTCTGATACAAACACAATGGTTTACTGCTACAAAGAGTTTAAATCAAGGCAAGCAATCACAATTTGTGTTAGGAGTTCTTCTTACTCTAAGGATACCTTTGCATGGGCAAGCCTTGTCATTTCCATTTCTTCTTTTAAATTCTCACAATCATGCTGAAGCTGAGCAAAAACACTAGCCGTTTCTTCCCGTAAATTTTTCAGAGCGAGAGAAAGATCTCCAAAGAAGGTATCCATTTCTTTTTTATGACTCTCCATCTTTGAAAGGAGTTTTAAATAAAGTTAGACACTTGTCTTTAGGTAAGAACCGTATACTTTTCTATAGCATAATTTATATAGAAATAAACTCTACCCCAAAGAAATTGTAAAAAGGCACTAATACAGTATTGTACATAAAAAGGGGAAAACAACACTTAGAGTCACCTGAGGCTACAGACTAGAACTTGGTGTGGGCTTTTCCAAACACAAAATTCGCCAGACAAGGTAGAAAAAATAGGAAAACACAGACAAGGTACTCGGTTAAGACAAGAGCAAGAAGCAAGAGCTGGCAAAGCCATGGGTTATTTGCTGTCTAAGTCTGAAAACCAATAAAAAGCATCTAGACAAGGGAAGCTGATTTCATATGAGTTGTAACTGACAGAAGTGGGAAATCTTTCAGTCAAGAGCAACAGGTCATCAGCAACAAAGGCTCATTTTTGACAAAATGCAAAAAAAGGAATGGAAGAGTGAGGCTGCAGTTCTACATAAACATTATGAGATAGACTAGAACTAAAAATGGAATCAAAGGACTTTTCTGTAAATGCGCTGTTGTCTGCACTTATGGTTATTGTTAACAAGATACAGCATCACATTCTCCAGAAAAAAGTTTGGTCTGACAGCAGGAGAAGTTGAAGGTGATAAGACTTAGGTCTAAGTTGGTTATTTTAGATTTCTAAAATACAGTAGAGACCATATTAAAGATATTATCAAATATTTGTTACATATAGCTTCAAGCTTCCACACTACATAATTTTTCTGTTGCACTTAGGTGAGCGGTTGTGCCAATATAGGTAACAAGCAAATACACCACACATTCAGAAGTGGAACAGAAGTCTGAAAGACCTAAAAGGTAGAACTCATGGAACAGAACAGAGGAGAAAAGACCAGAACAGAAATGGAAACACTCTGACACTGCAGAAAAACCAAAGGGTTTTCTGTAAATTAAATAAAATAGAAAAGCACAAGGTAAATAGACAAGTCATGTGCATTACCTTGTCAGCCACAGCAGAATATCTCCTCATATTATTCTGGAACTGACAGTTTAGCCCCAGTACAAATTCTACCATTGGTGTCAAGCTATTTAACGCTCTTCCTAATCCAGATGTGTGTTCCTCCTAGGCAAACAGGTAAGAAAAAAAGTAAAACAGGATATAACTGTTCCTTCATCCACTTTTGTAAGAAGCTATCCATATACATATCCATATATTTTGTTATTACAGTATTTGTTATATAGTTCATTACAGCTTGTGGTGGTGACACGGGAGGGGAAGTGGAGAGGAACATAAACATGGCCAAGTGCTGAAGCAGAGACAGGTAGAGAGCATCAGAATACAATATTGACAGAAGCCCTTTTGATTGAGAACATTTTCATATATTTAAGTAATATGAGTATGTAAATTTACTAACAATTAATCTCAGCAGCTCAGCTTTACAATCAAGTGACAGATTCTCATGTTGTGTTATTTTTTCAGACATGTGAGAAACTTCAGTAGACACCAATTCTTTAACAGAGGCAAAAGATGCTGATACAACTGATGCAATAATATTAGCTGCTGAAGAACTGGTAGACAGGAGTTCACCTACGAAAGAAATCAAGAAGCATTAAATTTTTAAAGTTTCACTATAAGATAGGCACTTTTTTATTGCTCATCACCTTATTGCCTCTTACAGCACAGGGACGATGCTGATCACCCCAGATACATTATTATTGGTGGAACTGTAATCATCACATTACTTAAAAATAAAGCCTCTTGGACTTACTGAAACAAATCCGTTTTAGAAAACAGTTTTTGATACTACTGTTGCAAAAATTCAGAATGACACACTGACACAGGTATTACACTTACCTATAAAATTTGTGTAAGATGTCAACATCTGTTGCTGCTTCGAACTGTTTTCACTAATTGAATCTTGTATTTTGTTGAATAAAACATTCATTTGTCCTGCAAATGTATTTTGGATGATAGCATTGTGTTGATCAACAGCCTTCTTACGGTCCAGTTTTGCATGGAGACCAGATACATCTTTTGTAGTTTCTTCAACTGTACTAAGTAACTACAATTTTTTAAAGTTATTTTAGTCAGTCTTTAAATAAGTCAAGCATATATTATACAACAAAAAGCTACTGTAGTTCCAAGTTAAAGGAGAAGTTATCTCCCTAGAAAGACAGGTATTTCCCTTTACATCAAATTACAACTGTTCTTAATCCTGGTGTTCTGTCATTTACAGTCTTAGAACACAGGAAAAAGTTACCTAACAGAGACACTTTATTCTAGCTTTGAAATAAAGGCATTAATAAAGGACGTCCTCAGAATTTAAGGAATTATCATTTATCAAAGAATAGTAACTGAAAAAAACCTCCTGACCAGTTCAACTTTTTTCTGAAAGATTTGACAGTAGATATATTCTTCAACAGTACTCAAGCAAGAGATTTCCAGTACTAGTTCTGTGATAAAAAATTTAGAATTTGAACATATAGTGGATTATTGCTTTTGCAGTCAGTGTAAATAATTTCTGTACCCATTTCTCTTACACAAACATTCTACAACCTACATGCAAAAAAATAGGCATGCCCTCCCAGTGTTACAGGAATCCGAGTAGAAATAAATATTCACATTGATTAAAGACACAAGTTTCATCCCTTTGCTGTTTAAATAGCAGGACACTCACTTTCTCTCTCCACATCAAGTCTGCTTTGATAATTATGAACAACCTACAAGTATGAACCTTTACCTTACAATATAGAGGTTACAGGGCAACAGTTTCCATTATTCACTCAGTGAGTGTAAATTAGTCTACACACCTCTGCAAAGATTCTGCTGCTTTTCTACCCCAGTTATATATAACTTACTCTTCTGTAAGGCCAGCCATAAGTTTCTAGTAAAGAAAACTATTTGTTCTGCAAAACTCATGACAATAGATACTGCAAAACACTGGAACTCTCATGACAAACTGGCCTGAAGGAAAGTTAGCTCCAGACCAAGCAGTGTCTTTAGCAGTCAACCGTCAATACTACCACAGTGAAAGTCCTGCAATCTTAAGTAGTGCTTTTCATCATAATGTAATTTATAGAGAGAATCCTAGTTTTCCACTTTAAATTCAGGTTTTTGTCACTCTCACATCATGTTTTAGCAACAATTATTTCCTTGAACAGCCCATGAAACTCCTAAACATGGGAAGCTACTGTTCCAGTTAGGTGCAAGAACTGTGACAACCTTGCTAGCTGTGCCATGAAGTTTTTGTTCCGTGTTTTCCAAGACTGACACCACATATTCTTCTTCAGCCAGATGAACCTTGGTTTCTTGCAGATCTTTCTGTGTTTCTTCCAGTTCTTTCTCCTTGATTTGTAGATCTATTTTACACTGTTCAAGTTCATTTTTATTAACTGTGAATAGTTCAGTGATCTAAAGCAGAAGACAAACATCAGTAGGCAACACTGCTTTTTGCAAGTTCAACAGTCTCACTTCACATCTGTCAAATTACACCAAAACACCAAAAGGCAAGTTGTCATCTACCAATGTAGTTTCAGCTGTGAGGTTCAGAGGTCTTAAACCTAGACTATATATTTGTATAGTCTCTATATTTACTGAAAATAGCAAATCAACACCATTTTCACACTAATAACCCCTTGTTTCCCTGCTCAAACCACATGACAAAACAATTAGATCACAAGGAAAAAAATCCCACTAAACAAACCTAAGCAGACAGAATGAAAAGTCAGTAAAGCTGACAACACAGAGTAGTTATGTATTGCAGCAAATTAATTCCTGCATTTCTTTCAAAGAGGAAGCTCCCATTTTCTGTGTAATTTGTTAATGGGAGCTCATAGCCTCTGCTCTCTCCCTCATTCTTTGCTCTGAAGTAGGTATCTGTCAATTGAGATAACCATTTTACAACCAGATTTTTGCTGAAAACCCAGCAAAACAAATTAAAGGTAAAGTGGTTGACATTAAAACAGCTTTAAAAAAAATTTTGCATCTTGCAACTTCATAGGATAACTTCAAGCATTAGGAAGCTTCCACTCTTGACTAATTATGGAATTTTAAAAACAAAATCTCTTCAGACTGTTTTTTGCTCAAACTTTTTCCTCCTTCCTCAAAAATCTATTTAATTTTTTTGGTAGATTTAAGCTGCAGTTGAGAAATGTCACTTACTCTTTTCACTTCTTCCTCCATGACACTGATTTTGTCAATGTATTCTACAATTTGTTCTTCCTGAACCGTCAGCTTTCCATTAAGGGCTCTCAAGCAAGGATTAAAAAAAAGCCAAACAATAAAACACAACAACAAAAACCACAAAGAAATAAGTTAGTCAATTAAGAGCTAATTTCAAGATTATCTATTGTTTTTATACTACATGTTTAATAACTTTGAAAAATAAATACTGCTAACTTCTGTCTAAAAAGCAGGTAATTTTCACTTAATGTAGAAAAGGTTTAAGATAGTTTTCCATTTTAAACTTTGTGTAAACTAGCCCTCTCACAAAGTGAAGTAAACTATATTAAGTTTGCTTTCCTATATGAGCTTCCACTGAAGGAAACACTGCATGAGGTCAGTCTGCATCCTGACTATGCTTATAGTAAGTTCCACATATAAATAAAGTCCTCAGTGTAAATCTACTCTTTAAGCTTCTGTGTAATAATTTCTAACGAGCAAGTTGACCAGTCAGGTAAATTCTCCAGACTCTTTTCAATTTCCTGGTGTGAAAATGGATCTGAAAGCATTTTGGTACAAGGATGGGTACCGGTATCTGAGATTTGTTGTCAGTAATTTTATAGAAATTGTGAAGACATACTCATAATTTTCAAGGGAAATATAGACTCCATTTTTTTCCCGTGTGGCAGCAAGATCTCGCTTCAGGCGCTCAATCTCTTCAGTATATTCCTGCATAAAGAAGCAACCAAATGTAAACCTGAAGATTTCTCCCTTGCTCTCAAGATTTAGCTTAGCAGATACTTGACAAATATAGCGCTCTATGGAAGTTTTGCATAAACACAAGAGGAAAGCACTTCTGTTCCAAGTAAGTTGAGTATAGCATTATGTAAATTTATACCATTGGATATATGTAGAGCATTGAAACCTCCCATTTGAATTGTACTTGGCATCATATAACAGCTCACAATAGGAATCACAGCCTCTTCAGTAGCACTCAGCTACTTTATATTGGCTCTTCATTGATATTCAATGACAAGTTCACTTTAATTTGGGCACTTTCTAGGGAACAAAGCTGACAAAACAGCAATTCCAGAAAAAAACATCCAGTGTCATCTAGTGGTTCTCCACTAACTTCTAAACAGGTAACCCATACCCAGATCACAGCTAGTAGCAATAGCCCTCTCTACCCAGCTTCAGTCTTAGCAAGTTTCAGCCTCTGCAAAGTGACTAATGCTGTAGTAGTGGAGCAGTTTAGTTTGAAAGCATCAGTTCAGTGATTAAAATCACCTCAGAAAAGCACCGCTACTAGTTATGGCTTCAGCACAATTTTGTAATTCCTGCATAGCAAAACCTATGTTAACAGACCCAAACCTAGCATGTAACTTCATCTGTGAAGATATGTCTAGCTTACCTTAATAAGAGCTTTTTTTGTTAGCTTCTGATTAATTTCAGGCTTGTTCATTATATTCTTTGCTCTGTGGGCATATTCCAGTGTACTCAATGTTTCCTGTGACAAACAGATGTACCCTAGGTCAAGTTGAGGAGTTAACTCATATTATTTGTATTATTAGCAAAATAGAATATCTATTTTAGAAATAGATCTTCAGACTTAAATTTACCTCAAGATTTATAGATGCAGGAGAAACTGTGGCAATTATTGATGTTTTCGTTCGTCCCCCAAGAGAGTCTTGAAGGATTCTTGTGAGTTTAGATTCCCTGTATGGAATATGTGGGGCTCTTTCTACCAGAGCAGTAATAACTCTTCCTAGTGTCAGAAGAGACTGGTTGATATTTCCAGCTTCACGAGCTCTTTTGTCGACTGCCCCAGAACGACCAATGTTTTCACTTCCTGCAAGATCAACCTGAAAGACATGAGGAAGGAGATGTTTCTGTTTCAAATAACCCTGAAGAATGTTTGCCCCATAGCACTGCAGAATGCAACACACATTAACTAGCTTATGATTTGTTCAGGAGACATTGGGTTGACAAATGGGACAGACATTTTCTCAGAGTGACAAATATAGTTCATGTTACTTTACGAAAGACAATCACCCTTCCCCTTATCATGTAAAAAAATCCCACCTTAGATTCTCAAGACAATAAGGTTAAATTACTCCACTTCATTACTTTAAGAAAGTCATCAATTAAATTTAATTCAAATACTTACCAAGTTTAGCTTCCCAATTTTAACAAGTTCTTCTCCATCTATTGTTGTTTCTTTCATATGGATAGTAATTGAAAACACAGAGTGGGAACGGCTATAAAAGAACTCAGTTTCAGAAAGACATTCCATTAAAGTCAAATGATCTGCTTGCTTCGTGACACTGCTGTGAGTTGGGTACTCATGCTCTTTTTAGGGAATACGTTTGGCCCATTAATTTGGACTTAGACATTTTCAACACAAAGTTCTACCAAGTATATTTTTGTGTGTATACATATAAATATGGTACCTAAAACAGTGAGGAAACAACCAGATGACATTTGCCTGGTAAATTTTATCTTATTTCAAGTAAAACGAAGAGAAACGCTTTGATTTTATTTACATTTGTGTGTTCTCAACTCACAGACATGTCACGAAAACTGGCTTGTAGATTTTTTTTTTTTTTGGTTAGCCAATATACTAAGAAGAGTTTTACAGAATGTGAGATTAAGAAATTAACTTATTCAGGCTAAAAAAAAAATCTGCAAGTATCTCATTCTTTTAATAAGTTTCTACAACAGGAAGCTGGCATATATAGAAAGCTATAGACATCAAATTACACCAGTTTGACCACACATAAAACAGTTCAGACAGAATGAATTATTTAAAGTCCTTATAATTTCAGATGAAATTAGTTCTGTGTTCTAATCTGCAGTAGCCAAGTAGCCATTCCCTTGCACCAGCAGACAGGAGTGCCCAGTATATCTTTAATATAAAATATGACATGGGGAGGGTGTTCATTGCTTATTGTAACACTGGATCATGACGGGTTCACAGTGACACATACCACAACTGCAATTCAAGAATAAGAAATCAGTAATAAACAATGATATTTTTATCAAGGTGTCTCTACTAGATTCTAGTAGCCTGCATTACCATACAAAAATAAAATAAAAAAAATCCCTCAAACTTATTCCCAACTTCCACAATTCTGTTTACAAGTTCTTGGAAGCGGGGCTTTGAAAATAGGGTCTTGTGTTGACCTGTAAAAAAAACAGATCTTAGCAGTATTTTGAAATTACAACTTCAGTAACAAATTCTAATATCCCATTTTCTACTGCTGGTGACAAGAGGAAAGGACACTTGAGACTCATACACCAAATATTTATTTAGTAAACATGACTGGCAAAAAAACCCAACCACCCATAACAGCTAGAACAAAAACAACCTGCCTCTCTAATACAGGTGTATCATCTGAACATCTTCTAAACTTGAAAGGACTACAGCCTTCTTTTTGAAGAAGCACAACAACTGCTGAAGAGAATATTTATCTCATGCTAGCCCATACAACATATTTCAGTAACATATCTCTTAGACTGCTTTTGTTTCCATAGACATAGAAAGCTTTCAAAAAGTTAACTTCCTAACTTTGAGTTGTAATTACATTTCAATACTCTAGATGCCAGATTAAGAACATTCTGCTACTTATATTTCAGCTACAGCCCGGTGGAATTCCAGGGCCAGTGTTCCAACTAGGCACTGCATTTTAGGAAGGGATATATCCATAACAAAGCAAGCAAACTCTAAACAACATGTGAAGCTCATGTAAAAAAAAAAACAAAACACAAACAACCAGCCACATGCAGAGAGAAACAGCTTGCCCATTTGTAAGATGAGACTAGTTCAGATTTTATAATGTCCCTTCATACATCTATTCAAATATATCACCCTACAGGACATGATAAGGAAGAAGTTCTAACTATGGCTTTCTAACCCACATTTGGCAATCTGAACTGCGATATACAAGATCATGCTGGGTTTGCTCTGGCTTCAACATCTTTTACTTATTCAGTAAAGTCCTGTTTAATAAAACAAGAACAAAACAAAATGTGTGTACCTGGAATATGCATTCATGTAAGTAGCTGCAGTTGTTCTTTTTGCTGCACCCCTTTCCAGGATTTGGTAGACTTCATTTTTGTTATGTACAGTTATTTCTTCCAAGCCTTTAATAATTACACCCCTCTATCAGAAAACAATGCATGCTTATTATACATATTTGAACAATTGTGAAAGCCTTGAGATAACAAATTTTGAAAGATGGCACTAACCTTGTTTCGAGGGTCATCAAACATCTGCAGTCTTTCTCCAACATCAGAAGTGGGATTCAGAAGATCAAAAAGCTCCTCATTATAGATTTCCAAAAGAGAGACTTTCACGGAAAATTCAGTACCATTCTCTGAGAGTTTTTCAAATATTTGATGCAATGTACGGGGTATTATACCTGCTAGTGGATCCTATAAATTAAAGTGAAATATTTAATACATAAACGTACCGAAACAGATTTGGGGGTGGAGGTAGAATTTCAGCTAAATAGTCTGATTTGATATAAGCAAGAATAACCTTGGACAAAGATAATCTTCCATATAAAAATCACAAAGATTTGTAGCATGCATTGAAGACTCAAAGTTTTATTTTCATGTAAGTGAATGAGACCATTTGCTAATTTGCAAACATATAAGGAAAGTCAACTGCAGATTTGAAAGGCATCAACTTTTGGTTTTCTTCAGCCTTCTGCAATTTCTCACTTTGAATTATAGTACAAACAAGAGAAACATCAGGAGTGAAAAACATACCTCTTCCCAAGTGTATTCCTCATTGGGTGATCGCTCCCCTTCCATTGTGAAGGTCTTACCAGTACCAGTTTGGCCATAGCTGTGAGAATAAAAACCTAAAATGTAAACAATAAACTAAAAGTCAAATAAAATTTCTTAATAATAATTATTGGCTTACTTACGCAAACACTGTACAATTGTAGCCCATAATAACTTCATCCAAAATGGGACACACAACACTCCGGTACACATCAATCTGCTTTGCCTGAGCTCCAAAAACCTGTTGAGGCACAGACAACACATCTTATTTATCTGTACAGTAATGCATAGCATCACACAGTACAGTTCTCAGATCATATTAGAAAAAAACATATTAGCTTGTTTCTAGAACTCGACAAGCAGTTACCATATCAAATGTGTAAGTCTTTCTTGATGTCTTATCTGTCACTCCTCCAGTGCGGACACTGACTTCCTTTCTTGTTTGATCACAGTCTACGACAGCATAGGAGCTTGCTTTACGTTCTGAGGCATTAAAAGGCCTAAAAAGACAGGAGTTACGAATATTGGGTTGATGTAGTTACTAACGAGAACATAAACTGACAAAGCAGTAACAACATTCAGTTTAAGGATCCAGAATAGTATAATTGGGTAAAAGGAACATAAAGATTTTAACTGATTTAATAATTGTTTAAGGAAAAACTGACGCAATTTGGCAGTTTCCAGACCTTGTTTCTCCTTCCACCCACTGTGGGACAACACAAGTATCTATAGCTTTTAGTTTCTTTACATTTTAACAAGTCGATAAACACTTTTAAGATCATTTAGATGAGCACAGAGCTAACTTGCATTAGAAAATGTTGTTTAATGGCAGAGAGGTGGAAGATTAAACATACCAAATAGTTGTATAAATAAGAGCCTTCTAAAAAGGAAAAGCTAATTAACTTTAAAAATGTCTTTATTTTTCATTTACACAATGAAGCCTACATCTCGCACTGATGACACGACGATCTAAAGCTCCAGAAATTCGAAAAGACCCTACTAATAGCAGAACAGTAGACAGCAATACCATAACGTTTATAATGCTGATGCATTTGAACAGAATTTATGAATATAATTTCATAAAACAGATTAGAACATTGGATTTTTTGGGGAAAAAAGTCCACATACCTTTTTATTCTGAGTTTTAAGCGAAGTTTAATAAAGGCGTAATAATCATTTAAGAAACATGGTAGTGAGCGTTTTGTTTCATCACTAAGTTAAACTAAATCTGGTGCACCCAATTTTCCTTGAAGGGACACTTGCAACAATTTCTCCCAGAAAAAGCACAGAAATCACCATAGGCCAAAAACTAAAAGGATTAAATGCTATCTTATCACTCATTTAGTAGTGCTACTGCACTGAATGTTTATGCTACCTGTAGACTTGACCTGAACAGCCAACTTGGAAATAGAACTTCTACAACCTTAGTAATCTTTAAAATATTTTGATAGTATAGGCACTTCAGATGCTGTATCTTTAAACTATAACGTTTAAAAAAAAACAAAACCAAAACCACAAGCGCACAGTATCTTGAGTTTCCCGACTCTTGTGGTTAACATTTCTTCCTCAACATAGCACTGAGGATGAAGTGTTAGATTCTGAACAGACCACTACACACATCCGTGTAAGACTGGTAAAAACAGATGATCACTAAAATCTTGTTCACAGATGCAAGTTACAGCTTTAGTTCTGTGACTTTTAAAATAGCAGGAGGCTGAACAATGAATATATTCTACTCTGCAATAACGTAACAGTGAACCAGACAAAAGCCTTATGGTATGATAGCCCACAACTGTGAGGCTAGAGGAACAATTCATCCAGGCTGGAACATTCATGCAGATGATCGCCATGCACCACCAGGCAAGCAGCAGCCTGGCATGCCATGGTGACATTTGATCACAGGTTCATCCCCTTTGGTATAAAGTGTATTAACATGCATTATTAACAATGTTAATGCATGCATTTTGAGTCTCTAAATTCAAGTTTTACCAAAGCATAGTGAATGTGTAACTTGAAAAGGTTCATGATAAGCTCAGACACAACAAGTTTTAGAAGCAAATTAAGACAACTGCATCTGTATACCTATCCGTAAGAGAAGTAAAACCTAGCTGACGTAGAAGAAAAAGGTAGAAGGAACATTTACTAGCTGAGACACATTGAAGTTCTATTTAAAAGAAAAGCTGTACAAGAGGCAAGAGCAAAGGTCAGCCAGAAAGTTTGTAGAGATTAGAGACTAAATCTTGATGTAGGACTTGGTCTATGAGTTGCAACAAAGGCAAAACACTACACCATGGACAATACCAATGCTACTGTCATATTGAGCATTGTATTTAATTAAAATCCACAGTGATACATAGTGAGGCTATTCCAGAACAGCTGAAGCTAATTAGATGAAAAAGAAAATGATTACTCTTTACAGTGTTTTAAACTCCATTGCTTGACTAACATTATCCTTTGTTTGCAATAGCGTCATTTTACATCAACACTTTCACCAATCTCAAAACATTTGCTTCAGCAGCTTTTTAATTGTGTTGCAAAAATAAGAGAAAACCACTTTTTATTTTCTGTTTACATTGTTCATCTGTAGAACTTCCAAGCATGAGGATATATGATTGCAAAACATACTAATAACAATAACATGTAATCCAACATCTGCAGTTCTGGCTCAAAAAAGCCTTCCAAAGGCCTTTTTGAACACGACTCTTGACCACGAGCAGTACTACAATTTTAACAAGCAACACTAAGAACATTTAAGATTCAGTATCAGTGAAGAAGTCTTTAAAGTCACTTCAAAATTATGAAGACAACTTAATTTTGTGGTACCTGAAACCTGGCATACCATACAAAAAAGATAAATTAATAATATAAATCAAGGTAGTTTGTCATTATTACGTAAGAGGCAAAGTCCTCCCAATCCCCCTGATACCTTTTAGTCTGAATTCGAGTAGTCTGCATTAGTGAAGTTATATAAAAGACTGATAAGTGGGTGCAGCAAAAATTTTATGAGCTATTAAATCGCAGCAGCTTCCCACAGAAGACAAAAATTCGGTTCGGTTTTTTAGTCCCTCGAATATCAACCATACTAACCCATCCAGCTCTTCTTAACCTTCCTACATAGCTTCATACTGGGTGAATCAAGTTAGGAAGTTGCAACTTTTTTCCTTTTTAAACTGTAAGAGATTATTCACAGCAGCGTTAATTCAGCGGAAACGCCGATTATCTCTGCCGGCTACCGGGCCCGCCACACGTACAATTAAAGCTTCCGACGGGCGTTTTAAAACGCAGTAACGAGCACCGTTTGGGTGTCACAGAGGGCTCTTTAATAACGAGATACTGGGAGAAACATCCGTTTAAACCCTCATCGGGGCTCTGAGGAGCAGCCGCAGGCCGCACGGCGCCCCGCCAGCCAGGCACACAACGGCGGCCCGGGCTGGCCGGGCACACCGGGACCCGCGAGGGACAGCGCAGCAACCGCTTCAGACCGCAGTCCCAGAGGGGCTCAGGAGGCCGGACTTCACCGGCTCACCGCCGGGCCGACCGCCAAAGCTTGCCCGGAGGGGGAAAGGAAGGCCGCCGCGCCTACCTGCACCGCACCACCACCTGGATGTTTTTGCCCTTCTCCTCCTTCTTAGCACCACCGCTGCCCTGGAAGGTGCAGGAAGCCATAGCGGGCCCGGGCGCGAAACCTGCCGGGGGGAGAGAGGCGAAACGCTGGCCGTGTTACTCCGGGGCGCCTGCGGCTCGAGCCACCCGCGCGCCAGCCAGGGACGCGCGCTCTGCCGCCGACTTCGAACCACGCACCGCCCCCCCGTCCGGCCAATCAGCGGGAGGCCGCGGGGCACCACGGGACTGAGTTTCAAATTCCAGCAGTGACGCAAGCGCACGGCGGCTGCGGCGGTGCCGCCCCGTCCCGCCGCGAGCGCAAGGCATGCTGGGGGCTGCCGTGCCCAGCCCGTCGCTGTCATGTGACCGAGGGCCGGGGTACGCGGGGGTGCCCGGCAGCACCGCACCGCACCGCGCCGCACCGCACAGCACAACACAACACAGCGCAGCGCAGCACAGCGCAGTCCCGGCGGGCCCACGGTAGTGCAGGCGACAGCATAAAGAGAATCAGACCGGGCGGGTGGCGGGATGGCAGTGGGATCCCGCGGTGCGGGACCGGCGGGGCGCGCATTTGCGTTACGGCTTCTGAGCTGCTCCCCCGCACTGCGGTACGTTCTGTCTGACGTCCAGCTCGAACCTGCTGTACAGCTATTTTTTGCCACCACTACCGCGCGCGCTCACGAGGGGGCAGCGGGGAAACTCCCGCCTCTTTGCAGCCACCGCTGGACACCCGTGTGTGTGAGGGCATCCGAACCGCTCATCTTTCTCCAAGATTCACGACATCCTTGCAATCTTTCATCACAGCTCGAGCCCTCTGGCTGTCCTTTCCTCTGTCCCCATTGGCTCTCCCGTTACCCTACGTTTTCTTTAAACCTCACGTTCAGCCTCGGAGAAGCACGCCCCGCAGCGCCGGGCGGCTGGCAGCGTTACTGGGCCCGTTTAAAAACACCGTGTTGCTGCTGGCGGGGCGCAGCATCCCCATGCCAGGCCGGGCACCTCGTTGTCCCCACGGCCACTGCCGCGCCAGGCAGCTTCTACCCCAGCCCTGCCCGCAGAGCTCTGCTCTGCTCTCTCCGTGCCCGCTTGAACTCGGGCTGGTCCCCAGCGCAGTTCATCACCACCGCTCTGAACTGCACACCTAACTTTCAACGTGTTTACGGGCTGGTATTGCCTGCTACATTATTGGGAAAATCCTATGTCAGAATGAAAATAAATAGTTAAAGGCTAAAGACAAAACTTTGCAGGGTGTTCCTCATCCCTCTTTTTATTTTGAAACTAGATCATGTCAACCACTCGGGAAGTGTAAGTTTGCATCCTCTCACTAGCTGTTTAATTTACGTCACCGTAGTTTCTGTGCGAGAGCTTCCTTTGAGATGGTATTAAAAGCTTTGCTAGGAGGAGGTCTATCACAGGACACAGGTCTTGTGGGCAGATGGGAAAAAGATACTAGAGAAGATGTAACTGGTTGAACATGCTTTGTTCTCAACAGATCTGTACTGGCTCCTACACTCATACTGTCATCTATCTGTTATGGCCTACAGTGTTTTGCTATTCTAGGGCCTTCCCAGTTGCTGAAATTCAGATTACCCATCTCTAATTTTTGCAGCTTCTGACCCTTCTCTTTCTTCTTTTTTAAATTAGCTGCTTTGAAACTTACACCTCCTCCATGAGTTCTTAAAGGTAATAACAAATGAATCCTAAGCCATAAGGCTTGTGGTAATTTTTCTGACAGTGACATGAAGCAGCACCACATTATGCTCCTCTACCATTTATCTCAAAAGTTAAAACCATGTCAGAGCAAATCAATCTTATACCAGGCATAAAGAACAGGACCTCAGAAATACACACATTAATTTATAGAGAAGGACATGAAGTGTTGGGTTCCTAGGCTATGAGCAGAAACGGGTTCAGAAAACATCAACATTCAACACATTTGTCTGCCTTTCTAAATATAGAGTGATTATGAGACAGGATAAGAGCTGTGAAATCTTTATAGTGATCAATAACAATTTTTATTTCCAGCCTTTCTGAGCAAGTATTTTCTCTTTGCTCCTTGTAAGACTTTACTGCTTGCCTGCCACTGAAAACAATACAATCTTGAAGTATATACAGCATATAAATATACTACAATGAAAAGAAAACTGCTTTGCAAGGACAGACATTTGGAAGTTAGTAACTGCCAGAAGAATTACTGCCCTTCATCAATTTTTAACCCTTTGGCCTCAAACCTAGAAATAATGCAATGATTCTGTAGAAAAAGCTTGTAACAAAACACTTAATATTTATACACATGGACATGTAAGGAATCTGTATTTTCTAACAGTCCTAGAGCTTAACTTTCCAACCAAAATGAGTTTGGTGGGTTGGTACTATTTAGACATGCTCTTTTTTTTTTCCTATAATGAAACACTAAAAAAATTACAATAATGTGTTTTGTTTCAGTTAAGTGAAAATTTAACCAAGTGGGAAAACTAATTTAAGATAAAAGCGGTATCTACTGCAAACATATTGAGACCACCCTTATTCTTACTTGCTTTCTGTATTCCATACATGCTAAGAACAAAAATAATTCATATCGACAATTGTGTAGGAGTGACTGATAGACTGAAAAGTCAAATGCGGGTATGTGAATATAATGAATCTTTACCTTTTGCTCTATACGCCTTCATACAGATCATAAAAAAGAACGCAGCATTGGAACACAAGAAGTCTTTTCTTCCCGTTTCTGCCTGTTTATTCTTTTCTGGTATGAAAGCTTAATTTGCATTTGTCAGAATTTTGCTCAAAATATAAACATATCTCTCACAAACACAGAAGAAAATAAGAGATCATTCAAACCTGTATTTGAGCAAGAGGAGTTGAATCTGGCTGATAGCTACCTTTTCCATAGCTGCGCTAAGTGGGAAAACATGTATTTGTGGTATCAAGTTAGCTTAAAAAATGCATGCAGTTTAATAGCTGCAGCTCTGTTTTACAAGGTCAATTTATAGCATACATTTTCTTATACTAGGTAGAGCCTAAAGATACTAATACACTATAAAGACAAACTGAGTAACAGGGAACTAGCATTTCACAAGCAATAAAAATAAATACAATAAAAAAGAAATGAGACTACTTAGGATAGTCTTAAAAGTGGTTGGGAGAATGACCTTTAAGAAGGCACGTACATCATCTGTGACAAATAGATTTTATTTTTTTTAAAGGGAGACAAAAACATTACAGATAAATAGATTATGTGATACACACAACTGCCAATGTAACGACTTCCGTAGATATTACTAATCCCCACTTATTGATCAAAAAGGATAATCTTTCACTAAAGCCTGCCAACAAGAAGTCATTCTATCACAGGGATATTCAGAGACAATGCATGTCTCAAAAAAAATTCAGTGTTTTCCTAGGATTTATATCAGATGACCTGGATAATTATACGTATGAAGTCCTGACAAATAGTAAAAATTGTTGACACTAAACATGGTTAGATAAGAATGAAGGAAGGTTATAATAATGGAGAGATATAATTAATACAAATTACAAGTCTGAGTGAGACTTCTTCAAGGCTTAGTAACACTTGTTTTGATTACCAAGATGCTACACAGTGTATGAGCTGTATCGAACATGTGGAGAGTTTAATATTGTTCAATATTACCAGTGACATAGGAAAAATTTATTTATTAATTGCATATTCACATTAAAGGGGAGATAACCTGCACCTCAGATACACATAAAGCCACTTCTAGCCTTTGAACAGTCTGTCCAGTTGACCAGTAATATTCTAAACTCTGTGTTGTCCACATATGGAAAGTTAAACAATAACGTCTTGCACACACACACTGCATTGGTTTATTTTCAGCTGAGGACAGGCTTCTCCTTCAGTCAAAGTAACAGGATAATGATTTCACCGTTAAAAATGAAAGATACGATAACCACCTTTTTGTTAAAAATTAAGGACTCAATGCTTGTCAGGCCACACCTGGAACACTGGGTTCAGTTTTGGTCCCTGCTATAAAAAATGATCCGGACAGGCTGGAGAGGGTCCAGAGAAGGGCCACAAAGATGATCAAAGGACTGGGAAGCTGCCGTATGAGGAAAGGTTGAGAGAACTGGGTTTGTTCAGCCTTGAGAAAAGAAGGCTGAGGGGAGACCTTATCACCATGTCCCAGTATTTAAAGAGTGGCTACAAAGAAGATGGAGACCCCCTTTTACAAGGAGTCACAAGGAAAAGACAGGGCAATGGGTACAAGTTACTCCTGGGGAGATTCTGATTGGTCACAAGAAGGAAATTTTTTCACAATGAGAAAAATTTGCCATTGGAATAATCTTCCCAGGGAAGTGGTGGATTCCCCAACATTGGACACTTTTAAGATTCAGCTGGACAGAGTGCTAGGCCATCTGGTCTAGACTGTGCTTCTGCCCAGGAGGTTGGACCAGATGATCCTTGTGGTCCCTTCCAACCTGGTATTCTATCATGATGATGAAAACCAGAATTGGTTTCAACTAATCAAGGAAAACAGACAGAACAAAGGATCTCTTTTTTCTGCCCATGTGCGAGATCACCGTCCAACACATACACAGATGTTAGCACTTGAACATCTTTTTATAGTTATAGTCACCATAATAAAAAAATAACGCCGCATGTAGTGGGGGTGTATGCATTTGTGTAATCATCTCAGAGTAAAGCTAATAATTTTCCATACACTTACCTATTTTCAGTTAAGGCATGCAGCTGGATGACATCCTTTACATAAAAAGAAATGGAACAATGAATGCGAAAACTGGAAACATCTAGACTTCACAAGACCCACTGAAGCCAACAGGAAATGTCTCCTTGGTTTCTCATTATCTTTTGACTTGAATGTTTTAAAATGTAATTAAGTCAGTGTTTTCATACTGAGAGCAGTCAACAGGTTATCTTTTTTTCATATATGCCTTGTTATGAAACTGCCACAATTTATTTTGGAGTGGAAATAACAATCATATGCTACGCTTTTTTTCAGCCTGAGGCCAGTTTGCTACAAAGCCATTTTATATACAATCACAGTTTCAATTTAATCCAGAATAATAGCTAGGTGGAAAAATATGCTTCCATTAGAAGCATATAGAGACTGTACTTAGAGTTTTACATTTGCTGCTGCTTGCCTTTCAAGAAGAATATAAAATACTGGTTTTACTCTAAATTACTTGTAACTTGCCTACCTTGAGGATCACTTTCCCTGCACTGTACAGTTACGTCACACATTCTGAAGAAGAATCTCCATACTGCTACTCTGTAAAGCTTCCTCATGGGAATTTTTGAATCATTTCCACACTTACTATAAATCACACTTAAATTCATTTGATCTTGTGGACCACACCTGTTTTTACACTAGGGCAGATGATGAAAACATGACTGAAAGCACCAATTGCCTATGAGCAATTAAAGTTTCATGGGGAAATCTTAGTTGCTGGACTACACCGAGAAACAAATTTACTGAAGGTCCTCTTTACTTTTGCTGATGGTGTCATAATAAAAATGTATTTAACACATGGAAAAGATATCCAGAATAGTGAATGAGTGTAATTTTGGCTAGTATAAACTGAAACAGAGAGAGGTTGGATTATAAGAACATAATCTGCTCTGAATAAAGATCAGTGCCATTGAACAGCTGCTAAATAAGCTTACAGTGGATAAAATGGGTGTAAAGTACAGTAGGTGTGACCTCTATTGCACATCTCTGCTGCAATAGTTATATTAGATGCATGAGGACATATGATCTTTCATCACAACTACAGAAGCAGAAGCACTTGCTTTAGATGCAACTATTAGCAGACCACTGGAGTTTTCCTAGTGCAGTCTACTTTGCTTTCCCAGGATTGCCCCATGTATATCCTAGGCAAGATCTATAGGGAAAGGCAGGATTTATCAGAGAAGCTAAATATACATCAGCTCAGCATTAGCTAAATATATACATTCCACTACATTAGGCTAGCAAACTCCATCAGGACCTGAAAAAGGAATAAACTGCCTGAAACTCTGCATACTTCTGTAGTTCTCACCCCTACATGATAACTGATACAACATACCTACAACTTGTGTTAACAATAAAGGCAGAAGCATTTCTACTATACATCTAATTTAAGTGAGCAACTTCAATTCACCACCTCTTAATCCTCCAGTTGCTTTAGAGAGGAAGGAGACAGATCACTAAGAAGCACCCATCTGGCAGCGAGCTCTCTGCCAGACACAGCGGTATTACCTTCTCTGATGCGCTGGCAATGGGGCATAAGTAAGATTTAAGATCTCACCATTTATCCTGTCCTCCTTCCCTCCGGCCTGGTCTTGACTTGTACATACACTAGGAAATTGAAAACAAAACACAACAAAACACAACAGACTGCCTCAAACTAGAATCTTATGAGGACAAAGATACCCATTTTCACAGGCATTAACATACTGTGTTAAAATTAGGCTCCCACACAGTTCTAAATTCAACCAGTTAATTTAGGTGAAAACTACCAACTGCCTTGCTCCAACCAGGATTAGTTAACTTGAGAGACAAGTCTGTGTCTAAACTGAGGCCAGAAGCGTGGGTGCACTTGATGCAGACATGACTGCTCTAAACTGGGTAGCTCAGATACTGGTAAGAGCGTCTCTATAGCAGCACAGACCTCAGTGGAAAGCAACAGCTGAATGTCTACCCCAATTCCCTGACAGATTTTGTTGACCATATGGACTAGCGAGCTGCCACTTCTAAAAGCTCATTTGACCAAAGCTGACTAGTTTAAAACTTCTTCGATACATCTTCAGTCCCATTTTTGGGTGCAGAAATAACCTTAGCTGACATGTCAAGTGGCATCTTTCTACCTTTTTACGACAGGAGGGTTCTGTGAACTTCCAGCTGTGAGACACCCCCTATAATAAAAGGCAAGCGGTGGGGAAGCATGAGATGATATCTCTCTGGACTAAAATCAGACATTAAATGTAGTACCTTTTTTTTTTTTTCTGTTTAAGCTTTGAGAAATAAGGCATAGAAAAATAGATACATCTAAAGAAATCACATTGCTAGGACTGCAAATAGTGCTTTGTTTGTTTGTTTCCTGGAAAAGAATTAAAGCAGCCAGTCACAAGCACAACTCTCTCACAGGGAAATCTCCCCAGAAAACCAAATACATGGAGTTCTGACAGAAGTTTAACCTTATGCAGCATTTACACCTCGTCAACCCATCCTGCGAGGAGAGCCCTGTGGCCGAGGCAGCGCGGCCGCGGTGCCGCAGCCCCCCTGCGGCAGGCGAGGGAGTGAGCGAGGCTCTCGCAGGGGGAATTGTCGCCCCAGGGGGAGGGAAGATTTTGACACCCGCTGCACTGGGAAATCTGAAATCTCTGCCACTCAGGTACGCACCGCACCCGCATTACTCAAATTACGAGGCGTCTAATTACCTTTGTCTTGGCTTTCGCCGGCAGGGACGCGTAGCCCGGCGACCAGGAAGCGGGCGGGCCGCTCCCTCCGTGCCGGACCGCACCGCGGTCCCTCCGCTGGCGCAACCCAGCCCCGCGGCCGGGACCGCGGCGGGGCCGCCCTGCTGCCCTTCCCGCCGCGGCCCCGGCAG
>VWYH01002905.1:0-187426 GCA_013399365.1 Pampusana beccarii | reverse complement strand
CGGGCGGAGAAGATGGCGCCGCCGCCGGCCGGGGCGCCGAAGAGCGGGGTGTGCTGAGGCGAGCGGAGCCGGGCCGGGGCGGGCGGCAGCGGCGGGGAAAGGCCGGGCGCTGGCGGCGGGGCCGGGATATGCGGCAGCGGCTGCTTCCTGTGCTGAGGCGGGCTCTGCTGGGCTTAGCGCGCCCCTGGGCCGCTCCGGCCTCCCGCTTTTTCCCTCAGTGCCGGCGGCGCAGCGTTCTCGGGTACGGTGTCTGGGGCGGTGGGAGCCGGGGCGGGTGGTCTCTGTTTAAGCCCCGGGTCCTGGCGCTGTGCGGTGGGCCGTGAGGTCAGAGAGCCGCTCCTGTCCCCGGCTGTGTTGTGTAAGAGGTGCCGGGGCGGGGGCACCTTGTGTGGCCGGGGGAATGCCCGCCCTGCCCCGAGTGCGGCTTCACTCCGGGTTTGCGGGGAGCCAGGGGAGCCCCGGCCGCGGAAACGCGGGGCCGGCAGCGAAGTGCTCGGGGAGAAGTGCCGGGGGAGCTGGGGGCGGCGGGCCCGTGTGTGCCGGGAAGGCCTGTGCCCTGCCCGCCCTGGCACGGCCCGCCCGGGGAGCCCGGTGTGCAGGGGCTGCCCGGCTCGAGTGTCTCCCCTGCGCCTCCCTTGACAAAGCAGGTTCGGCCATCAGCCGTGCGGCTTTGGCGCGGATTTGGTTGCCCCTTGGGCTTGCTTTGTTGTTTGTTTTCCCCCGTCCCATTAAAAAAAAGAAAAAAACCAAACCTATGGAATTTTCATGTTGCTTAACTTGCCATGTCTTCCTAGGCCTTAAATATACAAACCCAAAGTTTAAATTGTTTAAAAAGAAGCTGCTATCAGAGTTACCCGAAGTTGATGGGAGCGGCCTCTTCAGTTTTTTTGACGAGCTGTTTAGTGCTGGCGTTCGTGGGCCTTGTTTGTGTTTGTGTGTGTGTGTGTGTGTTACCAGCTCCAGGGGGGACAGTAAGTGCCTCAGTCGAGGGAGGAGCAGGCGACAGGGCTGGCCTGAGTGGCACATCAGAACTGCTGAAGAACTCGGCAGAGTTGTTCCAGGAAGGGAGCTGGGTGAGGGAGAGAAGTTATTCTCTCTCTTCTCTCTGTTGAGCAAACCCCATATTTAACACTGCAAAAGTAAGAGACGTCAAAAGTAGCTTGTTTCAGGGAAAAAACGGTGAGTTATGATGACTCATGCCATCAATGCTCATGTGTCAAAATTCGGATGCACCGTTATTGTTCATAATGGCCATGTGTGCTTCATTATTGTAAAAGGAATAAAGTAAAAGCCAGTGCTTTTCTCAGGCTGTAGTTTCTCCTGCTGGATTACTCCTCTTTGAGCATGTGAATATGTGCAGTATTTGGGCTTAACTTTATATATGTGAGTATGCCTGCTGTGTTTTCATACTGTCTACAACTGTGATCTAATAATCTGTTTAATTATAATTATGAATTAACATTTGCATAAATAATAATGAAATGAGAGCAGGCATAGTGCTTTCACATAATGATTCTTTTTAAGATGGCGAACATGTGAAAATTAAGAATATTTTTTTCAGTGACACGTTCTCTATTTCTGTTTCTGAATTTTGTTCATAGTTTCACCTTTTTTTCAGATTTACCTTTTTGTTCTCATGTAATTTTTGACCTTAATCTGTACATCAAATAGCAAGATCATTTTTCACTTAGAACTCCTTACCTCCTCCTTTTCATCTCATGTACGGCATTGAGGTGATCTATTCTAGTTGGGGAGTCCCTGCGAGGGTTCATATTTGCATGTTTCCATGGTTTTTTTGCTCCCTTTCTCCTTTCTGTCTTCAGTCCCTTGTAAGGCTGTGGCTTAATCCCTTAGATGAAATGGTACCTTTGGAAATTTGATCGGAGTATCAAGGACATAACTTATTTTGCACATGAACACAGAAGTAGTTCCCTACCCTATTTGGTCCAGAAGAAAAAAGAGGGAAGGGACAAACAGTTTATTACCTCCAGTGTTTCACTGAACTGGTGTTAGGCTTAAAGCTAGGGGTCATTGCAGGCTGTTGTGGAAGTCATTTACTAAAAATACAGTCAGACTGTTTGAGAAATCCCATGTTGGGTTGATATTTTTGATACATTAATTTTATTGTATTAGATGCTTTCGTAATTTTGACATATCAATGTTTTAACAAGATGGGAGTTAAAAAGTTTGTAATAAAGATGCCTGTAGAGGAATTGATTGAATTATTTTTGTGCCAACAGTTCATATTTGTATATGTGTGGTCTGTGAATGAGCACCTTTAGGATCTTTGTAAATTGCTAAAACACACTTATGAGATAGGGCCATAGATATAATAAGGTGATTTTTGATGTGGCTTGTTTGAAAGTTGCTTCGCTGTAGCTTTCTATTTCAATCTGACCTTCTGCGACTTGTTTTTAGAATGAGTCAGAACTGTAGCTTGCCCAAGCAATTTAAATGGAAAAAAACCTGTAGAGTTGAGAGTTTACTTACAGCACTAACAGTAGAACTAGAATTGAATTGTCCAAATTCATAAAAACTAAAGCACAAAATAGGTAAATAGCTGGGCTTCCTTTTTTGAAACGCATCGCTGACTCTTGGAAACTGCTCGTTTTTATGGGTCTGTTGGTTATGTCAAAGCTCTAGTGTTAGATAAACAATTGTTTTTAGTGTGTGATTACAGTACTTTTCATGATTCAGAATCCCAAAGTTCTTTTTGTTTTTGTTGCAAATCAGATTGTCTTGCCAATTCTCTCATCTTTCTGTGTATTTCTTGTTGTTATGCAGTATAACTAAAGTTTTAGTCTCATCTTGTTTTTGTAATTCAGACCTCACAAGTTTTTCTTTTCGAGGGTATGAGACAGATGGTAGCATAAAGTGTTAAGTGAGTTGGCTTTACAAAGAGTCTTGGGCAATCTGATGTGCTACTTGTGGATAGAATGTATGAAATACACATCAAAATACAGTTAGAATAAAACGCAGAGATCTCTTGCTGTAGCATCCAGCTTTCTGTTTCCTGGCCTGTGCAGGGCCGTGCGCTACAGACATCACTGCTGCACTGGGTTGTGGACCAAGCCCTGCAGCCGGAGGGTGCTGCTGGAAAAATATTGAGGGAGAGGGAATGAGAACCACTGGCTTGCAAGTATTCAATGCGTAAAGCAATTAATTGAATTAATGAGTACGTTTCTGAAGAAAATGAGTGGAGTACACTTTCAAGCAGCTGGTCATGTAACACAGAAACTAGTCTCATCAGTCTTGTTCTTAGCGTGCAGTTTGAGACTCATGAAAACAATGATGCAAGCCAAAATGCTATGCCAGGTTTGTGAAATCATTCTGAAAATCTTATATCATCATATTATCTAAAGACTAAACCAGATAATTTTAATTAAATTTTAAAAAGAACCCGTCTTTCAAATAATGAAAGTCTTCAAAACCCTTTTGGAATTTGCTTAATTTTCACCAATCTTGTAAAAAATTGAAGGAAAGAAGTGCTAAGGAAAGATGGAACTTAAATTGTTTTCTCTTTCTGGTGAATCTGGATAAAACTTGTTTATCCTGGAGGGTCTGTTTTGCTGAATTGTTTGGGGCAATTTTTGAAGGGATAGGAAAAGTAAGCTGAAGTGATTTAGAAATGCTGAAAACCTTGTTATCCTTTATTGCTGTGTCTGAAATCAGATTGTATAAAATCCTGTCTTTTTGTTTCACTTTTTTTACCCAGTGCTTTGGAAACTCTGGAATGCTCAAGTTAGGGAATGTAGTTTTAAGGTAGTAAATTAGCTTTATGGTGTCTTGATTGTATAGCCCATCCTGTTTGACCCCCACAAGGCTGTTGAAAACACATCATTTTACTGCTTGGGCCAGTTACTCAGCTGGGGCCTGATCTTGCATGTGAAACTACCAGGGCCCTTGTTTTTGCCAAGTTCCCATGTGGTATTGTCTCATTAATGCTACTGATAATTCCTGTACGCTGTCAAGGTAGCAGTGAAACCTGTGGCAGACCACGTTTTACTGCTGTGATCTAGAAGCTGCGGAAGTCGGACCCTTCTGGGAATGAGAACAAGGCAGGCGTCCACCCTGGGAACCATCATTAGGAGTGAATTCTCTGAGTCAGTTACAGATTGGGCAAAAAGCTGCAGACAGAGGTTCTGAAAATGCACAAGACTTCAGAATTTCTTTGAAATTAACTACGTAACAAAACATTACAAATATTCGTCATCTTCAAGCTTGCCTAATTTGGCGTGATCAGTTGTTCTTAATAACTTGGGAGCACTGATTAAATCGTTTTGTGTCTCTGTAATTGGGACTTTTGTGTATGAAGTAGTATGCTGAACTCCTCATGAGTTTAAAAGTGATAAAGCATGTTAACATATTGAGTAGTTTATCTACTTATGCAGTTTATGTGCCCATGTATGCAGTCTGATTTATTTAGATCAGCATCAGGAATGTGTTGGGATCTTGTACGTTCTCAAGCTTCATGACAAGTAAATTCACAGAAGACTGATGCTTTATGGGTGTTGAATAGTGTGAACTGTTTTAATCTCTAAATATGTAAAAGAAGGATTGCTAGGTTTGTCTGCTGATGAACCTGTAACAGTTATGGGTAGTCTCTTGAAGTATCCTTTATGGGAATGACCACTTGAGTTGTGGGTTCGTTTTTTTTTTTTTGAGATTGCTCTTTCTCTGCTCCTTTTTTTTTTTTCTTTTTGATTACGTTCTTGGTAACAGAACTTAGTAAAAATATTTGTACTGCCCACAGTTTAGATTAAAAAAAATTAATTATAGCATACAGGTTAAACAAGAAGAGAGGAGGTAGATTGTTAATTGACTTATTGGTAATGTCACTGTTGCAAGGATGTCACAATGCCATTGAATTCTACTGCTGTTGTGAGGAGAGGTGGATGCAAGAGACGAAGAGGAGGGGTGAAGATCTGTGGAAGAATGGAGGTTTATTTTGCTGTTGTCAAGCCAAGAGCTTGCAGCTGAAGATGTTTGTGGACTCCTCCAGAGTGCTCAATTCAGTGCTGTCATCGCTGTAAGAGAGGTGAGGAAACTCTGGCTGGTAGTTCTGCAGCACTGGGGCTCTTGCCGAAACATGCAGCACTTATTTAGCTCTAGAGACTGGCAGCTAAAGAAATCTTCGTGTACGTTACTAAGAACTGTAAACCAAGATGGATTAGCAAATAGTACAGAGGACAAGTTATCAATGGTAGTTCCCTTGCAAGGTAGAGCAGAGAGATGTTTTGGCTGAACAAAAGTTTCACTTCACTCTGGTAAATGGTAGGCAATTAAGTTTAGAATTAAAAATAAAAGCTGAAGAGAAGTACATATAAATAAAATACAGAACTTGGAACAAGTGAGTTTAAACATTACTGTGGTTTTTGTATAGTTTCAATGACACAGAACTTGAATAACAGCTGAATTGCAGTCTGCATAACATACCAAGTATATTCAAAGGACAGATGAAACATGAGTTGAAAGTGAGGAGCCATTCAGATCCTAGTATATACAAGTCTAATCTTAAAGTGAGTATGTCTCAACACCCACAGGTGTGTCCGTAGAAGTCACTTGGGTTCAGTTGCATAAAAACTTTAAGCAAACCCCAAATTTTAAGGCAACTTATATAAATTGAAAGCAAGCATCATAATCTGCTGAGCTGATAGCTGTTGCCTTTCATCTGGTTACTTCAAGCTGATTAGTGTTTATGGTCATTCCTCTGGCTCAGACCTGTGCACCAGCATTTGTCTTAAATATGTGCAGCATGTCATGGCAAAAAAAAATCTTGAGAAGAGCTTTAGAGTTTCTGCTTTGGGGTCATATTTTTATTAGCTACTTACATTCTTGCATTGAAGCAACCCTCAGGAGTTTCTGTTAATTGGTTTTCAAATATGGTTCTTTAATTGTTCAGACATTGAACTTAGATTTGACTACACTAGTTGATTTTTAATTAAAGTAAGTTTACTAAAATAAATTTCAAAACTAGAATAGTTAGGCAGAATCATGTATCACTTAATCCCACTCTGTAATACTCTATTTTCAGGTGGAACTTGGCATCCCCAGAGAGCCTCCCTGGTTCTGAGGGACTGCCTGCCTGGAAATCATTATAAAAACGGGGCCTCAAAGAATAGAATATAATTTTACTTCAAAGTGTTGTAGTGTAAAATTCAGCGTCTGTTTTAACCATTTTCTTGTAACAAGTGAAGGAATTTTGATGAGGAGGAAGAATGTTTCATATTTCCTAGTCATTGAACAGGGACAAGCGTCTTGCCACCTGTATTTTTGAGCCAGTGGAAAAATCCCCAGTGTTGCAGTAATGCTTTGTATTTGGTCTTGCTGTCTTAGCTTTATTGGGTCTTTCTCTATTGCTTCTGTTTTGTGAAGATAGTATGACAATATTTCTTTTAATGACATTTTTGTTAGGGTATTAGCTCTGCAATAAATATAGCATCTAGTTTGTGGGTGAATTTCTTTGCTATTGCCCATCAGCTTTCAATGCTCACTGTAAGGACAGCGTAGAAAATAGATGTAGCACATGTACTTCAACACAGAGTCTGAACGTGACTTTAAGAATTGAGCTACTTCTCAAAAAGCTACAAGAACTGTAGAATTCTTTCTGTTTCCATTGCTTTTTGCCTATGGTCAAAAGCAGTTCTATTGTCAAAAAGTGGTTTGTAGTGTTCCAGGATTCTTGTGTGAAAGAGTGGAACACAGTATTGTTATAAAGCTATTGCACTTAGAGAACTTAAAAGTTGTGCGGAAAAGCAGTCATATGAAGGAATGTTTAATATTATGTCTTACAGTCTACTCCTTAAGAAAGAGTCATTGTATAAGTACTCTATCTTAAGTGAAATTTTTTTTTCTAGCTCTTGTATTGTAGTAACAGCACCAGGAGGAGCAGTACTTAAGCAGGAAGGTGTAGGTCTTGTTCTTTTGATGCATTGCCTTCCGTGAGTATTGCATAGTTGATCTGCTCTTGTTTTTACACAAGTTGTCTGGTACTACAGTTCAGTTTGCAGGGAAATAGTTTTGGGTTAATCATGCGAGTCCATTTGGAGAGAATGTTGTATTCGCAATGCCCACTGAAATAACAATGAAGACAGAGATATGAGTCTAAGTCCTTGATTTGAAGGCTTAATTACTGATTTTGACCTTTTGAAAATTGTACGTTTTTTCTGTACTGAAATTTGACTGCCAAGCTGCAGGTAGCCTATGAAGGAGGCAGAAGTAAGCTATGATAATAAGATGAAGTGGAGGTGTATAGCTTCACAAGGTATCAATTGAAATCTCTTAAGATTTCACAGAAGCTGCATAATTTGATGAATCACATTGGAAAGATGAGTCATCTGAACAAACAGTAAAGTTCTGTGACTTAATGATGTGGTGTAGAAATAACAAGGAGATATCAGATGACACAGAAATTGCATAACATTTACAAAAAAAAAAAACCTTGGGAAGTTTATAGTATATATGCATCTTATGATAAGCAACTAGTATCTTAATGAGATGAAATATTTTAGCTGAAAACCAAGTTATAGGTGTTCCTTAGCAGATGTGAAATCAGGAGATTCAGGGACCTCATTGCTCACCTACATACTTATATTTGTCAATCCAATAGAATTGTGTGTGAGTGAAATACAATTAAGAACAGTTTAGTTACTGATTTTCATCTATGAAAGCTAATATCTCTTCTCATTTCATAAATTTTACACAGTATTTTTAGTAGAGTATTTTTACTTAGGACTCTGAACATTTAACAAGGAGGCATTTTTTCAGTCGTAAGCGTGGATTATAACAGTGCTGTTGATGCAGAGAAACATAGATATTGCTGTACTTGGAGTATCCTTTGGTTTACAATGGTATCTGCATTTTTTTTTTCCAGAGGAATGAAGCCTGTAGATATTCCAAGCAGGATTAGCCAGAGTACAGACTTAAACCAGTGGATAAATTATGGGTTTAAACGAGAATGTAGACATGTAAATTTAAATTCATCATTTCAGTTACTGTTTAGTGATTACATTTAACTGCACCTTTTCTAAGTGATCTGTAGTGTGAGAACCATGTTTTCGTAGAAGAAATGTTTCCTTCTAAAAGGCATTGAGCTACACATTTTAAAAAGTTACTTCATGTTGTTTATGGCTCTTGCTTAGAGACATTCAGATTCTGGTTATTTGTGGGTGCTTTCTGTACTCAGCTTTTATTTTTTTAATTTGGATTATAATTCCTGTTTGTATTTTTGCTTTCTTTCATGTAAGAGTGCGTTATAACTTAAGTCTATTTAAAAGTTCCAAAGTAATATTTTACTTCTTTAAAAGTATTCAGAGATCTAACGCTTACTTTACTGTTGTTTGGTTTGGTGGTGTTTTTTTGTTTTGTGGTTTGTGATTTTTTTTTTTTCAAGAATATCTTCTCTAGTTTAGATATGTACCTCCTTAAGCACAAATCCAGTCTTACACAGACTTTCACTCTGCTATAGGTAAAATCTTAATTTTCTGTTTGTGAAACACCGTTTTTTCACTGATTCTACTGTAGACATTATGTTCAGGAAATTTATGATGAGCTCTTTATCGGCCTCATAATCATGTTTGAAACCAGCACTGATGGCTGTGCATTTGCTGGCTTTAAGTTGACCGTTGTTTTTATATTTTAGAATCACATGAGTAACTGAGGAGATAATCCAGAGCAACAGGAGCTCACGGAACTGCTTCCCATTTTGAGAATGATACAGTATTTTTAGGAAGGAGATTTTTATTAGCTGATGCCCTTTTTCCTTTGTAATTTTAAGCTGTAAATAAAATATATAATCAGATTTTCCGAAGTTGTTTTTTGTGTATCTGGCAGTGATGAGTATGCAGTTGATTTTCTATATAGAGTTAGTTAAAATGTCACGACTGAAGACATGAAACGGTTGAGAACTGTGCGGTCCTTCATGTTCCACATCCCGTATGGTCTTAAAAATTGGGTGAAGTTCCTTGAACCGTACAACCTGAAAATGGAAAAGTAAATACTATGAAACTCCTTGTTGTCCATATGATATTGACAGGACCACACCAAATGTCTCCTGCCTCTGTGTTGTGGTGGGAAGTTAGGCTGGGATCTGCTTTTCTTTGTAAGTGGAATTAGCTCAGCACTGACTACTGAAGCTCATGTAGCAAGATACTTGGCAATATGGCAAGCAACGTTTCACCACGGGAAAAGACTTGAGTTTGGTTGGTACTATATATTTATAACAGGCCCCGTTCTAAAACCGTTAGTATAAAACAGGGTTACAGTTCCATGGCTGTTACATACAGGAATATACCACATGGTTTGCTCAGACCATAACGCTCTGATTTGCTGTTTCTGGAGTTTGCTTTTTGCATGTGTGGTTTGTTTGGGTTATTTTCTATTGTTTGTTTGTTCTTCAACATACAGCCAAGTGGTTCCACTCCCCCTCCCCAGATATCCGAGTATGAATGTCTCGCCTTTTCACTTGGCATTTAAAAAAATTGCACAACCAGAGTTTAGAATTTCAGAATCACACTTACTTTCTTAGCATTTCAAAATGGTGCTGTTAAAGAAGTATGTTTTGTAGCATGTCTGTTAAACTAAGAGTATGAGTTTAAACATGTGAGACAGTCTTTTCCTGTTTCTCATGGTAATTCTGCAGTCTGTTTGTATTTTTATGGCAATATTGTAAATGGTGTCACCCTTTTTGCTTTAGTATACAAATCCAATTGTTTATTAGTAAAATTTTGTTTCTCTGACAATCACAAAGTTACAACAATCATAACACAGCCACCAACTCAGACTCATGAAATACTTTCCTGAAGTCTGCAAGTACACTTGAGATAGCAATGTATGCTTCATTTAATTTAATTTCATTTCACTCGTCATAATTGAAGAAGGGGATGTTTCCTTACTAAGTTATTTTTTAAATTACCTGTAATAGAAATTTGAAGCATTCAATTACGTGATCTGCAATTTTATCATGTTGATTGGTCTTTGAGTGTGGTTTTGTTTTTTTGTGTGTGTGTGTCTTGTTTTTGTTTTTTAACAGCAATATCGCTCAGGATCTGAACTATGCTTCCAGGCCAGTTCTATGAGTTTCATGCAGAACTGAATTTCTTGCTGTTAGTTTCACCCAGTATTATCTAACATAGTGTTAAAATATAAGCAGGGCTTAAGTAAAAATAGTAACTGAAATTTCTTTTGTTTTCTTTAAGGTTTCAGGAAGAGACAAACAACAAAATGAACAATCCAGCTATTAAGAGAATAACAAACAAAATTATAAAATCACCTGAGGATAAACGAGAATATCGTGGACTGGAATTGGCAAATGGCATTAAAGCTCTTCTCATTAGTGACCCCACCACAGACAAGTCTTCAGCAGCGCTTGATGTGCACATAGGTATTTAATGCGTGTTGTGTTCATTATGTCATTAGTAGAAATACTTTAAATTTTGGTATATTAATTGCAAATAAACTGAGAGGAGTGGTATGTGGTTAGCGGCCTAGCCTTTCGTTGTAATTTAGAGTTCAATTCTTTGACACATCAAGTTGAAAATTATTAGAGTTAATTAAATTCTCTTATTGTACTCTGTGTTTACTCAAGTGTAGCCCAGTCAGTAGAAAGACTTCTTTTAACTATGAAGTTTTGTGTTATGAAAGATCTTTTGTAAGCAGAAAAGGGGTGGATGCGACTGCAATTATTTCAGACAGCTCCATCTGTCATGTTAGACTTTTTTTTTCCCATGTTAAGTTGTTGATTTGTAGAGGTGAGAAAATGCTGTAGTGCTGGAGGAGTTGGAGAGGCACTCCCTAACTCCGATGATGCTTAAGTGTGCAAACAGAAATACTGGAAATAGAAGGGGGAGGCAGTTACTTTGGCTCTTTGGAATACTGAAACCTTTTTCTTATGTCTGAGGTATTTCTCAAGCTTGTGTAGTTCCTGAGTTGCTTGGAAATGGTGATGCACACACACACACGTTACTCAAGTATCGTCTTGCCATGTTTGCAGTTGGGAGCTCTTGCTTCTGTTGTTAGGACAGAAGTAGTAAAGTAACTTTGAAAAATTCTTTCCTTTTATGGGGGTGTCTGTCTCAGATCATTATCTAGTTCAGAGGATCCTAAATGTGGTTTTGTTAGGAACTATGACAGTAATAGGCAACTGCAGCGTCCAGTTCCTGCACATGTACTGGAGGAGATCTATCAGTTGCCTTTGTCTCTACTGTCCCATTGCACATCATGGCACACTCCAAAGCAGGACTGCCAGATTCAGACTTCCGTGTTCCTGGCTTCCATTCTTGCACATCATTATTGTCTTTTGATCTATCTGCTTTTACTCCTACTAGCTGGTCATCAATAGCTGTTTGCGTTTAGGCAGTTACAGGTTATCACTCATCCTATAAACCACAGGATAAATACCTCCTTGATTGTGGTTAGCAATTGCTGCCTTCTAACACAGAGCAGTTATTAAAGTCAAGATATAGAAATCAGAACATTGTGATCTGCCAGGTCTTTACAGATTATGAGTCATGGACTTCAATTGAAAAATTGTCTCTATAAGGCATTGTGGGCTGATGTGGAGCAGCAATTTGAAACACTTAATTGGTTCAGTTGCTCATTCTGTTTTTTTTTTTTTTATTTAAAAGATTGAGTTTAGTTGACAATAGCTGCACAAGTGTCTGCTTACATGTGCAGAATTGATATAATTGCCTGAGGCAACATATTGGAATATAAAGTACTTTTAAAGACTTAAAGCTTTAGTATTACTTTTTATGAATAGTTACATGAAATTTTTCCTCCTGCAGGATCGTTGTCTGATCCCCCCAACATTGCTGGGCTTAGTCATTTTTGTGAGCATATGCTGTTCCTGGGAACCAAGAAATATCCAAAAGAGAATGAGTATAGCCAGTTTCTTAGCGAGCATGCCGGGAGCTCAAATGCTTTCACAAGCGGAGAACATACCAACTATTACTTCGATGTGTCACATGAACATCTAGAAGGTGCACTAGACAGGTAAACACCTTTGTTATACCTATTTTTTCTTGTATAGGTGGGATTTGAAATTGTGTAAAAGTTTTTGATAGTTTTATCATTATGATATTAAAGAAATGGTTGAGAACACTATCTTTTGTTAAAAGTGATACCAGATGTTTTTAAGTTCAAAAGTTTTGCTCAGAGTTTTTCAGCTAGCAGAGTTCTTCACGGAGGCAGATTTTTTGAAGTTCAAAGGTTGTGTTTATGCTGAGTATTTTTGGAAATGTGGGGCGCAGAATGACCATGAATTTATGCATTGTACAAATACACTGGTTATGTAGTCAAATACTGTACTTCCCATGAGATCTGTATTTCATTGATAGCAAAGGAAGGCTGAAGCCTAGAAATATATTAGGATGCCTTTAGTGAAGGGAACTCACTGAAATCTCTGCCTTTTGTGGGAGGGGAGAGAAATTGAAAGGTGTGTAGTTATTGAGGTAAAGCGTGGATTTTCCATTTGGATTTTCCTTGGACGTCTGACAAGACTGGTTTGATTTGTGAGATTAAGAGCCTCTTGCAGCTAAAATTTAGAACAGTAGAAACTTCCAGTGTAAGAATTATGATGCAAGGTCCTTGATCCTTGTAGTACCTTATATGATGAATATGTTGTTGTCTGTATTTATAGATAAAGAAATTGAGAAATAAAGATAGTGAATCGGTGTCAAAATGGTTACAGAATTTATAAATTCTGCATTAAAAAATAATATATTCAGCCATTTTCAGGAGGGACCAAGCTTCATACTTCTCTCTTACCATTTATGTACAGTACTCTTGACTGGAATACAAATTTTTCTGTTTAGATTTGCCCAGTTTTTCCTGTGCCCTTTGTTTGATGAAAGCTGCAAAGACAGGGAAGTGAATGCTGTTGATTCTGAGCACGAGAAGAATCTGATGAATGATGCCTGGAGGTTGTTTCAGTTGGAGAAAGCTACTGGAAACCCCAATCATCCCTTCAGTAAATTTGGAACAGGTTTGTGAGAATATAATTATCTATTCATTGGAGTTCTGTGTGACATAGTATTATTGTTTAAGTAAAATTGTTAAAGACAGACTGAAACAATTCCCCTTTTTCCTCTCCATACATGTTTATTATGGTGCTTTATCACATTTTCCACATCATAGACCATAGTTAGACTAAAACAGGAAACAGAATGATCCGAGGCTTGCAGTACAGTGATGAAGCATCCTTTATGATTCTGATAATTACTGCAGTGAACACTGTTTTCCAATTACTGGATTTGTCATAATTTGGTACTGTTAAGTCTTCATGCATAGCAAAGTAAATGAAGGATGTTTAAATTGTTGTTATCCACATACTCTTTTTGCTAAATACTATTGCGTAAGGACTAGATGATGGTCACTAGGTCGAATCAGAAAGATCAGCAAAGTAATGTGAAAATTATTGAGTAAAAATAGAAGAACAAAATCTTAAGCATAAAGCAGGACAGTAGTAGATTGATAGATAAACCAGTCTTAGATAGATTCCAGTCTTATGGCTGTAGGTCTTTTTCAGGCTCTATTATTCACAGAATGCTTAGTAACAATTCAAAATAAACACCCCAAAACCTCAATTTAAAAAGCATTAAAGTAAGATACCATGGTTATGGTCAAAACTACAAATGTTTGATGCTTTGGCAAAAGTTTAAATGTTTGGGTTTTGTTTGTTTGTTTTCATACAAGTTATTTTCTACATGAATTTATTTTTGAAACTATCAAAGTAACAGGTCTATTAAATAATGCACTGCACTGTTTAATCCTTGAGCGTTAATGTGTTTTGTGGCTGGGTCGGTTTGCTGGATGAATAGCCGATGCAAATATTGGTTACAGTAGGGTGATGGGAGGGCAGATAATGGGCTTTAAGGACTGGTTTCTTCCTCTGTCTCAAGAAAGGGAATAATATTTTTGCACCTGGTGATGGAGGACATAGTTGAGGGGCTGGTAGCCAGCTGCTACAGGAGCATGTGCTACTCTGCTCACCCATGAAGGGAGGCTACCTCAAACAAGGAAACTATAACTGCATTCTCCAAACAGGAACATTTGAAAATAAAGTCTTGGAAAGTACATATTGATAGGCAGGCAAGCATCCAAACTACCTTCCGCAGTCTCTGCTATTCAGGAGATTATTTAATGTCTATATAGTGCTTAGAAAATATAAGTAGAAGTTGCAGAAAGTTTTCTACAATTTGAGAAGGTTTTATAGATGACACAAGTGAAAAAATACTTTATTGGGGAGGACACCTGAAATGTGCTCAAATTCAAGAGCAATAGTCGTCTCAGTTCTTCTTAGATTAGGCTCTGATTCTGAAATTCAGTTAAAGCACATAGCCTTCCTGTAGATCTGACTTTGCAGAAATAGAGCCCAGCTTTGATGTTTTTTATTTACCCAAAGAGATGACAGCTATGATACGGTTTTCACGACAATTGCACTTGGCATCCTTCTTATTGTTTCGTTTTGACCATCTGAGGTGTTGTTAGTCTAGCAGAATCCAGGAATAACTCCATTTGATGCTTCAGGTCACTTCTTGTCACTGTACAGTCTGTTTTGCTAGAAAACCTTCTATTACTCTTCATTTGTCCAGAGAAACAAATGCACTTTAATCTTCCAGTTTTCTTGTTAGGATCTGCTTTTTGTGCCCAGATACCCTTCATCCATCTCCCTGAATTAATGCCTGTGGTGGTAATTCTTCTCTGTCAGTACCCTCAATAGTGTCAAGTGCTTTCCCAGGCACTTTTGCACTATCTAATGTCCATTTTCCTACATCTACAAGGTGTCTTCTGAGTGTTGCCTCTTAACGTGCTCCGTTACTGTAACAGCACAGTTACTGAGCCAAAGCTTTACCTTTATTTGATTTTATTTTAACCTATGTATGTATTCATTCTGTGAGAATGAACGCAGTAGGGTATCTAGCACTTCTGTATTTCATTTGTCTGTAGCTGGTGAGGAATATAGACAAAATATTTTATATACATTACCCTCATTATCATTTTTAGGTGTCATTAAAAATCCTTTTTTTTTTTACTCACATGTGAACTTTCAAAATTAAAGCAATGTATTGCTTCAGTCAGCCTCTCTATGATGATTTGTTGACTGTTGCAGTTGTAATTAGACTTGTATCTAATCACCAAACATCTGGACAATATACTTGTCTCCTTTATCTAGCTAATTTTGCCTCATTGATTTGTATTAACTTGTATCGATGGCTGTAGGATTTGTGCACTGGGCATATACACATAGTGGGCGTGCTCTCACAGTCTTTTCTTGCTTTTTTTGCGTATAAACACACAAGTCAACTTTTCTGCTACATTTTCTTGCCTTATTCTTCATCCCTTGCTCTCTTCTCTATCAGGTCTGGTTGTGGTTTAAGTGAGTTACGGATCTCAAAGTTAATGGATAGAGTATTCGTTTGCAGTTCTGGTCTGTAGATTCTGTTGACCATTTTGTGTGTCCATGTAGTAATGGGAAGTGACATTGATTAAAATCCAGTGTGCTCTTCGTAGACTCTTAATTCTTCTGTTGTTTCAAGTTCTTACCTTTACTAAATCTAAGTTCTGCTTTAACTGGAAACGTGGAGTATGTCCTTAGAGTAAATTATTGAAAGTTTGATGTTGATGAAAAGATTGCGCTAATTAACAGGAGGATAACTTAATGGAGAAAATTTGGTATCTTCTGCTTATGCAGGGAGAGTTGTAGTTGTCTTTCTCTCTAGTCCTGGTCCTTTACTGCAGCAGTAGCTCAGCTGTTTGTGAAGCAGAGGCTGAACAGTCATGATTACAAGTCATGTTTATGAATTAGTAATTATTTATTTCATTTAATATACCAGGCTATAATTTGTGGTACATATCGCCACAAATAATTTCACACAGTGATCCCTATGACTGGAGTGTGTGTATGGGAGTAAAACCTACTCCAAATATGCCAAAGGAGAGTGTTGTTCTTCTGAGTTAGAGCGTGGGCTTACTTGCATTGCTTTTAAATAAGCCATTCAAATTAAAAAGATGAATTTGGAGGACTGAAACATCCTGATTTTGTTAGGACTGTGCAGGTTGAGAGTGGAAGTATTGTCTCTGATAGGCTGAGACAGTATTGATCCAGTTTACTTATTATGTATAGTAATTATTTTTAAAATTACTATACATCTGGAGGAAAACAGATTTATTAATTTATATTTTTATTTTTTATTTGTAAATTCATAAACATTGAGTATTGTTCACTTTTTTTTTTATGTTCCAGGGAACAAACTCACTCTGGAAACTAGACCAACCAAAGAAGGAATAGATGTAAGACAAGAGCTATTGAAGTTCCATTCTACTTATTATTCATCAAATTTAATGGCTATTTGTGTCTTAGGAAGAGGTGAGTTTTGTTCTGTTGGTTGAGTAAGACTTTACATGTATTTATGTTTGAAGAAAGTGTGTGCAAGTGTCTGAAAATCTACAGAAGGGAAAAAAGTAAAGCTTGTGCACTCTGACCAAACATAAAATTATGTTTAGTGAAGTCTCCAAAGCAACTTGCAATGTATGAATTTATGTGCTTATAAGGTTCCAGTAGAAAAAAATAAACTGAAAATTTAAAATCCATTATCGAGTCAGCAGTTGCTGTCATTGTGTGCTTGTCTTATGAAGACTGACACCTGTCTGGTTTCGGATGTTGGGAGGGCTTTTGATACTGTTTTCGTATTTTAGACTTATACTTCCACTACAAAAATTTCTGTATTCTCAAAGGGTAAACTTAACCTAACATTTAGATTAAGAACCTTTACTTCAGTTTATCTCTGAATTAACTTTAGAGGTTCTAACTGTTTAAAATCTTTCACAGTTGAGATGATATTTTACGTTGGTTTGCCAAAAGCTTGATAACAGTGTGTTGAAAACTTTGCTTTTGAAAATATGCTGGCAGACCGGTATTTATGTGATGTTTTATAATAATGTTCAGATGGTGAGTGTGAACGGAATAAAATTCATTAGCAAAGTGAAATCTTCCTTTACAGCTATCTGATAACAGGATGCTGAGTAGGAAACTGATAAACAAAATGTACCTTACTTAAGTAGTTGTCACTGTGGTAGTGAGATGCTATTTGGACAAAAGTGCCATCTTGTTTTCCCTGAAAAGACGTACTCCTTTTCTCACTCTGTTATTTGTTCAGGCAGAGCTATGCAGTTGCTTTCCAGAAAGCTTTGTATTAGCGACTGATTTGGCTGTTTGAGGGCTTGCCTCTAGCATCAAATTTGAAAATTTCCAAGTTCTGCATTCTTCTTGATTTTTTTTTTTTTCTTTTGAATTTTCAGGGACTCCATCCTTAAAAAACAAACTGCAGAAAACTGCTGGAACACCTTGCTATCAATGTAGCAGTACTACTAATTAATACATAAATAAATAAACAGAAATTCTATAACAGAAAAATATGTTGAGTTGCACACTGCAGGTCTCCCAGCATCTCTCTACTCTTGTGTGTTTGGAAATAAATGGATGTCCAAAGCTGTATGCAGCCTAGTAATTCTCTGATTTCCCCACCACTTTATATATGTAATGTAAAACTAATTTAAAAAGTCAGTAAAATTGCTAGGGGAATCAGAATATAATTTCTCTGGTGAACAGTAATGGATATTCTAAAGTTTGCTAAAATTAAATTAATTTTTTAATCTAATTGAAAGCAAAGTTCACTGAGTAATCATAGAACAGCTTTAGTACAGCAGTTCACAAACAGACTTTTAAATGGAAACTTTTTCAGTAAGAATCACCATGGTGACTGGAAATCTGTCCGGGAGTAAACTCCCACTGTAATTGTAAAGCTTAAATGACTGTATTTTGCTGGCGTGGATACAAAATAATAGTCTTTAATAGAAGTACATGCAGTTCACAGAATTTTATTGTGCAGTGACATCTCGGTTTGCATTGGCTTTGTTTTTGTGTTTTTTCCCTGCACGATTCTGTCAGTGTAGTGTAGGAGCACTTACGGTGGGCAGGACTCTGCTTTCTAAATCTAACTGGGATTGTTCTGCCTAACAAGGTGACTGCTTTTTGAAGGCTTTCAAGGGTTAAAGTTGTACTTTGAGACATCTAAGAAATGCCTGGGTTTTTTCTTCAACGCCCACCCTTGGAAGACCTGTACTAAAAAAACATGATGGATGAGTCTTCCTTATCTTATTCTCACTTTGAGATGTGCTCTAAAATGCATTTCTTTAAGCAGATAGCTATTTTGAAGGCATTATTTCAGCAAAACCAGTGTAGGTCAGTTTAGGTGAATTCATGCACGAATCAAATTCTTTCTGCAAACGGTCTTCCTCTCGTTTTTGGAGAGTACTGGAATCACAGACTGAAATAGAATGGTTGTCAAAGTAGAAGTGCTTGAACAGGTCACATGTGTGTGAAATTTTGGGGCAGTGAGGACAGATGACCCTGGCTCACAGTGTACGTGAAGTACTGGAGGTGAGCTGAGGCTGAAGGAAATCCAAGTTTTGGCTAAGATGCTTTAACTCGGGAAAATTTGCAGCTGTACTTCCATATCCCTTAAGCTTTTTGTGGAATGTTTATTTTTGTAAATATCGAATATCTCATGTATCTTTTCTTCAGTTCCAGCTTAGATTAATCAGTAAAATTTAAAGATTTTTTTTTTTCTGGTTACATAATTTATTTTAATAATGGTTGAAGCCTTTCTTTAATAAGCATGGTGCTTATAGCACATTATAGTTCAAAACTTAAGTATTAGTATAGATTTTCTTTCTGAAATTAATAACCATAATACCATTCAAACTACTTTTATGTATAATTCATGTCTCCCTCAAAGAATATTCAAAATAAAGATTTGCCAGAATCGTCACGTAATAATGTTTTTTCCAATGTTTCTCTATTCTAGAGTCCTTGGATGAACTGACCTGCTTAGTGGTAAAGTTATTTTCAGAAGTAGAGAATAAAAATGTCCCTATACCAGAGTTTCCTGAACATCCTTTCCAAGAAGAACATCTTCGGGTATGTATAGAGATACATCTTCCATTAGGAGTGTATACTTTAAATGGCATGTTTTGTGTTTCAGTAATACATTTTGCACTTCACTGCTTTTCTATCAGTGACCCTTTTAAGTTTCGTGTTTCTTTCTTAGTTTTCCACCCACCTTTCCATGCTGAGTGTAGTATAGTTTTGTATAGTTTATAGTAGAGGTTCTGCATTTGGTTGCAGCTGTAAGCAACTCAGATAATTAATTCTCTTTTTGTTTGCATCATGAATGGCTAAAGTGGTGCCCTAAGTTATATAGCTAAGTTATATACCTTTACTGTCAAGATTTTGTTGATACGTTTGTAATAAAATGTGTGGATGTGAAGGGAACATGATATATGCTCTTGAGATGAATAAAACAATGTGAGTTTCCTTTTGTTTACGGATCTCTTTGTTTCCCCCCCCAGCAACTTTACAAAGTGGTACCTATTAAGGACATTAGAAATCTTTATGTCACATTTCCTATACCAGACCTTCAGAAGTACTATAAATCAAACCCTGGCCATTACCTTGGTCACCTGATTGGGCATGAAGGCCCAGGGAGTCTTTTATCAGAGCTTAAAGCCAAAGGTAAGTTCTTTAAAGGTAAAGAATGAAAAAGTAATTTATTACACAATGTTTTAAAGCTTAGCTATATTTCACCTAAAATTGACCTCTCTATATTGTTTAAAGCCTCTAACTGAGTAGTTTGACTTGTAAGTCATTTTGCACTTCGTTTTTGTTTCTGTGGTGGATAAAAATAAATAACCGTCACTCTTGACTACTGAAACCATTATTTCTTGTGCTCTCCTTTATCTACCCATGTTTAGAGAGCTTTCTGAACTTTGACATAGTGATCTTGTCTCTATCACTGACTTGGAGACTACTGTCAAGTCTCTTAGAGTCTGGAAGACTACAAGAGTGTGTATTTTGCTATTTTTCTTCATATCGCTGTGTTCCAAACAGTGAAAGTAATTTAATGTTGCTGAATCGTACAAAAAGTAGCATAAATTGTTACAGATATGATCATGTAATATATTTTATTTTGATTTCATAGGATGGGTAAATACTCTTGTTGGAGGACAGAAGGAAGGTGCGAGAGGTTTCATGTTTTTCATCATTAATGTGGACTTGACAGAGGAAGGACTTCGTAAGTGAATCACTATGTCTGCATTCTGTGTTATTCCTGATCTGATGGGTTTGTGTTTGTATCCAAAGAGACTAATTGTGTTTATAGCTTGAAAGCTGATTAATTTTAATTAACTGGTTATTCTTCTGTGTTTAGATCCTCTCAGTATGCTAATACACTTCATCTAACGTAAGAAACCTACTTATTTGAGGTTATATTAAAGTATTTAATCAAATACTTTAGATTTCTTTAAAAGAAAAGCTGTTAATCCCGTTGTGTTCTTATTCATAGTCTTTAGACCTGAGTTAAATCATATTATAAATCAATATCTTAACCTAAGATGTTCAATGCAGTTCTCAGAAATAGCTTACACTTATTTTAAATTCATGTCTCAGAAAAACATTTTTAACTTTGCCCATGGGATTGCATATCTACTTAAATATCTTGATGTATCAGGGTGTAATTCAAAATAAAACCTTACATATTTGTGTTCATCATAATTTTTTCTTTGCACAGAACTGGGTGAATTACTAAGCAAGTACTTTTTTCTTTCCAGTGCACGTTGAAGATATTATTTTGCACATGTTTCAGTATATTCAAAAACTACGTACGGAAGGACCTCAAGAATGGGTTTTCCAAGAGTGCAAGGTACAGTGATTGGTACTTGAAATATGTGGTGGTTGTATTCTTACAAATTTTTGAATTATAAGTAGAAATAGATTTATTGTCTGTGGAAATAGCTTTTAGTAATTGCATGGTGATTAAGTTCATTAATTTTGAGGGTGCAACATGACACAAATGACAAGTACATTGAGAATATATTGTCTTAATGTAAATGTGAAATGCTTCTCTAGAGCTATGAGTTGATATTTTATGATAGCATTATCGATGTGGGGGAATAAGCATCTTATTCTGTCTGCAAGGGTTTTGTATAAGCTTCCTTAGTCCTCACTGAAGGTGGAGGGGGAACAAGCACTTGCTGTGAGGGGTAACACTGAATTGGAAATTGAAATGGCTGTTATTCTACACCTCTCTTCTTTGATGTGTCAAATTGTGTAGTTGAGATTGTAAAGGCAGTAGGACATTAAATCTGTTTGTTTTCTCACCTTTTTGAGATGTGAACTGAAGCTTTTCATGGAGTACTTTGGCTGTACACTTCAGTCTTTGCTTTTCTTATGATTCTGTATGGTTCAGTGTGCACAGAGCAAAAATGTAAATTATCTTATTAGAATTAAATAGTACTGCACTTCTCAGTGCAACTGTGAAATAAAACCAGCTTTATTTATGTATATAGTTTAATTGGTTTACTACAAATACTTGGCTAAAGATTTTTTTGTTCCATCTTAGCTTTATTTGGTGAAAACTGTGCAGTCTCTTCTGTCTTAAGCTAGAAATTCCGCAGATCCGTTAACTTTGTTTCTTGCATTTTGACACTGTATACCTGTAAAAGAAGTCTCTTTACCCTCTGCTAAAAGTCCCCGTAGAATTGTTTCACTGTCATTGTAAGCAAATACAAGATCTGAAAGAGGTAGTTTCGTCCTCCCATCTAGTCACTGTGTCTTCTTTTGAGTTTATTTTCCAGCTGAATTGTTGAGTTAACCAGACTCTCTGCACTGTTTCACAGAAGGATGGACTGTACTTTTCATTTTCTTTGTAGTCTTAGATCTCTTTAATTCATCCTTGCCATTGTATTTTAAGAATGATGTGTTCTATTTCTGTGGCTAAGACAGCATAAAGAAACATACTTTTTGTGTGTCTAAACTTACTTTTTGTCTGGCTGGAACAAGGGAACAAAAAAGGAAAAGGGAAAGGCTTCAGTTCTTTAACATACAACAAACATTGCACTGGAACACTATGCATTAGTTGTGTCGAAGTTGGGGGGTGTGTGTGTGTGTGCGTGCACATTATCAGGAAATTTAAATATACGAGCTATGGGACAGATCTCTGATGATGAACAGGACTTACAAGGCTTGTATAACACTTCACATTGTGAGACTATCTGAAATTGCTTGTGAGTTTCATGCAAATTGAATGTTACTGAAGAACTTTGTGTTAGGTACCTGTCTAACAACTATAAAATGGATACAACAAAACTACTTCCTTTTTTATAAAAGGAATTCAGTAACCCATAATTATTCTTAAAATTGTCTTTAATAGATGCTTTTCAACCCTTCCTACCTTATTTCCTAGGATCTAAATGCTGTGGCATTCAGATTTAAAGACAAAGAACGACCACGAGGTTATACATCAAAGCTTGCAGGAATGTTGCATGTAAGTGTGTGGGGGTTTGTTCGTTGTTTGGGTTTTTGTTTGGTTTGGTTTTTTTTACAATATGGTAGTCACTTAGTATGTTTGATCATACTCCCAATAAACACTGGTATTTGCGATTGTTGTTTGCACTTCTTGAGCTTATGAAGCGAATACACTGCACAGATCTTAGTTCTGGCAGTCAAGAAGTCCCTTTTCCTTCACTCTCTACAATTTATACTTCAATACTTGGTAGAACTGATTTTATAATAATTGGAGTTGCTATTTGATCTATTTCAGTGTTTCTTAAGACATATGTAACTTGTCATTCTGTGTCTACCTGATAGCTAAATATTCTCTAGGGAAATATTAGCTAAAGAATACTTTCTCGTAAACACAAGCGCTGTGTTTCTAAATGCTTCCATAGTTAACAATGTTGAAATACTGCAGTAAGAAGATATGTTTGTATTAAGATGGAAAATTAGAAATGTTTGCTAATGTGATTACATATTGGTACTGAAAGAATTGTCATGTAGCTTTGTACTTGGTCTTTATACTTCTTGCAAAATTCAATTCCCTCATTTTGCACTACAGGAAGATTTAGGCAGAGATTTTTTTGTCTAGTGAAATTCGTGCAACTTCGATACATAGCAACCATTCTCCCTTGCCCAGCTAATGTCTACGTCTACTCAGACACATTTTTGGTTTCTTTGCAGGAATGCCTGTTAATGCTCCTATGCCTTTAATTCATAAAGTCTAAAATAAAGATCTTTAATTGTAGAATTGTCTTTCTGTTCACTAAAAAGCATTAGACTTCATTGAAAACATACAAATGGATCATTGAATGAACTCGTATTTGAGATGTTGTCTCTTGCTTTTGTTCTGTCACATGCATAAAAACTTTTTTACAAATGGACTTCTGAAACAGTTTCAGTGGTCTGTATTTGTTGGATCATTCCCAGTTCCAATTGCTGTTTCCAAAAATCAGGCCAGGAAGTTGGCAGCAGTGTTCCAAAGAGCAGGATATTGCTTTGCAACTTTTCTTTCTTCACTGCTTTTCTTTTGCTGTGCCTTGCAGTATGAATGGTAGTTCTGATTCTGCTGGTAGTTGCTTGAACTTTTCTAGTTCTCTTTATTGTCTCTGAGTCACACTAAGTTTATACTTTGAATTAACCAAGCTAGAACTGTCGTTTGGTGAACTCATATGCTTACAAGTAATAGCTGATTTTCCTAAGTTGGAGAAGAACCTGTGTATAAGTTAGCATGAGTAAATGTAATGTCATAAGTTGTTACATATTTACCAAAAGGATTTTAAAAACCTTTTTATTCAACAAAATAGAGGATCATCTTTAAAGCACATTCGTGCTGGTCTAAAGAATCACCACTAAGGTCTTACTGTCAAATTAAATCTCGTATTTGTCATGTAGGCTTGATGTTTTCCAGGTAGTTGTTCCTTGGTTTGCAGTACCCTTTTCCTTTTGTTTTGTTTTGTGTCCCTAACTGTATCATTTCAAACATTTCATTTTAATCTAATTGTTGTATGTAGATAGTTTAAGTCTGGTTTAGTTGCATTATGCTCTGACCTTGCTGAAAAGTAATCACAGAATCACAAAATGGTTCAGGTTGGACTGAACCTCTGGAGGTTATCTTGTCCAACCCTTCTGCTCAAGCAATACAAAACCAGCAAAGTAACCAAATAAATTTTATTTTCAGTTCTGGTTGGTGGGTAGACTGTGGCCTGTGTTTGTACAGGAAATAAAGCGTTCACTTCTAGTTGCTAAATTTGTTCACCTTGGTAATTTCAGGTTAGAAGTGCATAGATTACTTAAAATTTCCCATTGAGGTTGGTTAGTCTGCTTAGCCATTTATGCAGAATGTAGTTTAATGAGCATACTTTAATGTATGATTAATCTTTTTGACAAGACCTTTCAAATTCTGGATCTTTAGCATTCGCATTGGAATTTTTTGTAACACAGGCTTGGTTCATTGTCCTTGGTTGTCCCTCGCCTCCCTTCTCTTTTCCAGAATCCTTTGTGTGAATTACTCTATGTTATGGAAGTCATTCCACTGTAGTTTTTTGTATAATGCATGTAAATCAGAAGCCATTTTATAATAATTCTGGTCAAAAAAAGTATACCTGTTTGGCAAACTGCAAGTATTTGGTGCTTAGGTCACTTGGTATTTTTCCCTTCGTAAACAGATATTTGTCAACAAAACTGTCCTGTCGACCACACTTATCATATTCAGAGGAAGCGTAACTGTTTTTTCTTCTTAAATTGTGGCGTACCGTAAGAGATTTTCAGTTTGATCCTAAAAAAAAAAAAGGATTAAAATTATGTGAATTTGTATTATACTTTTAGATAATTGAAATATACTTTCCTTTAAATTGCTGTAAATAAAAATTGAATTCTTAGAGAATCCTAAAAAACTTAGCATGTTAGTGTGTGTTTTGTTTTGTTTTTTTCTTTGTTATGTTTTGTTTTTCCAATATGCACTCTAGTGAGTACTTGGTGTTCTTTGCTCTTTAAAAATATCCTCCAGGGGTCAGCATTTACCATGTTATTTTTACTTTAGTTAATTCAAAACATTATTTAAAAGTGGATTTTTTTTATGTTGAGACATAAAATATTTCAAGGTAAAAGAATGGTAATGTGCAGGATATAAAATTACCCAATATAGGAAAAATACGATTGCATAGTTAGAGGATTACTCCATCTTGTTTAGCTTTACAAGAGAGATTTTAAGACATCTATGCACTTCTAATTTGAAATTACCAAGGTAATACAGATTTAGTGGCCAGAAGTGTACGCTTCTATTTCCTTTGTAAAAAAGTAGGTTTCTTCATGCTTAGTTTTTGTTTAATTCATCTACATATTTCTTGGCTTTGTTTTTTAGTATTATCCTATAGAAGAAGTTTTGGCTGCTGAATATTTGCTTGAAGAATTCAGGCCTGATTTAATAGAGATGGTACTGGATAAATTGAGACCGGAAAATGTTCGGTAAGTTAAACTGCAATTTTCAGGCAGTTTTGGATATAGAAGGACAGTGGGGCATGTGTTTATACATTTCTAGAGTTCAGCCTTCTGAAATTATTGTGAATGTTTGTGCATGAATCCACTATGTTCGTAACACCATCTGTCTTATATATTCATTTAGTTTAAGATGCATGCTACTTTATTTTCAAAAGATGGTATATTTCAAATAATTATTGGATAAAGTAGGATAAAATTGGATTATGAACTATATTGGCAAATGTCACGGGGTTCTGATGCTTCTAAGCATATACGAGTAATGATAAAATAAATGGAGCTGCCTGTGTCAGTGACGGTAGTTGCCATAGGAATTAATGCCTTTTAAAGAAGAGCCTATATCTTTGTGTGTGGGTTGCATCTATGTGTAATGTGTGTGGGATACTGCAACTGAAGCTTGAGTATTTTGAGAGATTATATTTTGAACAAACACTACTTTAAAGAAAGTTTCCAGGTTCTTTTTCCTATTGTATTAAATACTTATATTTTGAATGTATTTTCATGTTGATCTACCATGCAACTTACTGGAAATTTGATACAAGACTTAGCATAAACACTGCTGCGGTAATTAAAAGGGAGAATATATAGTTACTTCTTCTCTGAAGAAGGTTTAGTCAAATTCCACGTGAATTTGAACTTTTAACTGTATTTAGAATTATTTATGAGCAATATGTAAACCATTTTTCATACTGATTTCATAAACAAGCTGCAGGTACTTAATCAGAGCTGATGTTTATTATACCTTCACATAGCTTTTAAAATGTGGCTCTTAAGGTTACAAGAAAATGGTCAATATTATCTTAGGGAAGGATAACTTTCGTAATGTGAATTAGGGCTTTTTTCAATTAGCCAGAGATCTTCCGAAGCATCTGCTTGCTTAAATTTTCAAAAATTGCTAGAGGAAATAAATATATGCAAATACATTCATAGGCTCTTTAAGCTTATCAGATGCCACAGATGACTCCTCAGCTTTCTGTGTTACTCCTGTTTCTGGCTGTGCCAGCCTTTTAGGACTCCCTTCCAGCTGACAGGACTTCAGCATAAAAGAGCCCTATTAACTTGTTCAAAAGTTACTGGTGTGAGAAAGAAAAGTGTAGAGAATGCAGGTAGAGGGAAAAAATTCAAGTCTATACAATGTGGTCAGAAGCACAGGAATAGTGGTAACAAGATTTAGAACAATTTAGAATGTTACATGGTGTGCTTTTTTCAAATATGTAGTAAACGTAGCTGTTTCACAATGTTCTTTTATTTTAGTTAATGTAAGTTTATACTTGCAGTTGTAATTCTGCATTCTTCTTTGTCCTCATTTAAAAAAAAAGGCAAGATGAACAAGAATATTATTAGAGAGGAAAAAGTACTTCTAAAAAGACATGGAATTTAGCCATAACTTGTTTGAAACATTAGTAACCAAGGAAGAGAATTGTTGGCTAGTATATGTATCTTTTCTTTATAGTAATTTTGTAGGGTTATATCAGTCTTCTCACATTTCACAAAGTGACTTGCTGGAGACGGGAATATTCTCTATGCTTGGTAGTTGTGGATTAATTTTAAATAAAACAGGGACTTTTCAAGATGCACATATAGAGCAAATACCAACCCAAGATGATCAGCTTTAGTATATGAAGCAACTGGGAAGATTTGATCCTTCAGATAATGGAGACAGTTGTTTCATCTCAGCTTTTCAAATTTGACCTGTTTTGAATGCTGTGTATGTGAGTTTTCAAGTAGCAAAGTATAGTACCTTTGGACTGGAGAGGCACAGGCGTGGGGCTGTTTTGGAAATGCCATTTGATAGGATAGGTGTGTGTTTCTCTACAGGAAAGACTCTAGGTTTTCATAACAGAAGAGAGATGGTGACTGAGAGGGGGGCGGATGGTCATTTAGTAACTTGTGTGTGTAGGGGTCTCCATGGAATCTCAGAATCCGTGGAGTCTCAGCTCTCACGCTGCTTTCTTCTAGCTTGTTCTTACTGTGTGGTTTTTTGGGTGCTGGAGGAAAAAACGTGTTTAATCTTCCCTCAGGACTAACCACATTGTCTCGTCACTTTACATCAGTTATGGATTGTAATGATTATGTAATTAAAAGCATTTTAATAAAAAAGCTAAATATTGGGAGATAAAGGGACTTTCAAAGCTGGAATATACGTGGTTTTATGGCCTCTTCAGTTTTTTGTTAAAGAAATTATATATTATTTTGGTTGCAGAGATTTTAGTAGGGCTTAAAGATGGTAATACCCACAGCTGTCCTGCTGAGGCTTAAATATAAATATGTTCAAACTAGAGAGTGACCAAAGACTGATTAAATGCAGTTCTACCAGCAAATTCAGCAAAGCATTAGTATTCCAACATAGGTCTAATGAGGCCTGCAGGAGGCCTGTAATCATGTAGCAGCAGGCATGCTTTGAGGTTGAATGCTATGTGTCAGAGTAATGGTATTGTGGCTTATGTGTAGACTAGAACTATGCTAGTGTTTCCCATTGCCATAACAACTGTACATTCACATCTTAGTTCTCTTTAAGTTCAGACTATTTGTCTTCTCTAAAACTGTAACTTACAAAAGGAAACCCAAAGCATCAAAACAAATCTGAGATTCTTAAATGTCATGTTGCTTTTTCCTGCTTCTCTAAATGATACAATTTTTCTGTGTAGCTTGGTTAGGATAATACTGCAAGCTGATTTTTCTCAGATGTAAAAGTTTAAGTCCTTTCAGTTTTAGTGGGAATTACATGTTTTCATTCAGGGCATCAGGTGTTTAAAATCTGAGCTAATTACACTTAACTAATATACTTCAAAGTAGAGTAAAATATAACAAGGAACGTAATTTTATAGTATCTTTTATTTCAGATTTCTGTAAAAATAAAATATCTTGGGGAAAAGACCCTTACATACTACTAAAAGTGATTATATGGTATGTTACAAAGATTCAAGAAAGCTACTGTGGATTTGCATTTTTAGTGGGATCTCTTGAAACAATGAGTTGAGATTACAGATGCTAGTAAAAGGATGCCCTTTTGTTTTACTGGTTTTTATTACATCTGTATCTGTATGCGTGCAGTAAACTATCACTCCAGTAGCTTGTTTTCTTCTTTTGTCTTTGCTTAAGCTAGTTGTATATGCCAATAAAAAAATGTGGACATCTGCTTTTAAATATCTATGTGTGTTCTGGTTATCTGCTACTCACTGATATTTATGCTTATGTTTACCTTTCTATTCTCCCTTTTTATGAAAGAATTAGTATGTGCCACATCGTCCTAACTTTTCCTGGCTTTTTCTTTTTTTTTTCTTTTTGTGCCTTGCATAAATTGTGTCTTGCAATGGTTTAGTTTCCGTTGATTTAAATTCTTCCTTTTTATTGTGCTTTTATTTACAATTTTATTTTCATAATCCTATTGAAATTCCCCTACACTAAGGACTTCTCTTGGTATATCTATATTGGGGTAGCTGCATTCACAGTTAGAGACTACTCTTCAATGTGGTTTTTAAAAGTTTACCTTTTCAACTGTTATTTTCTTAACAAACTGTGTTTTTAAAAAGTATGGAAAAATATCCATACTCGCAGATGGTAGTGAGTATCCATATGTGCTTCTGTTCGACTGAGCCATAACAGGAAGTTTTCATCTTCTCCTCCCCTCTGCGGGGGCACACGCTACTTCTTGCGTTTAGTTGCTTTATTTCCCTAAGAGAGGAACCTTTTTAAGATGTAAGTATCATTTTTGCTTGTTCAAACTGCATTGGTTTTTGCCAGCCATCTGTGAAGATAAGGGAATAGACTTGGCGTGTGTCACAATCTTAGCTGAAAAATGTAATTTTCCCATCATTTCCAATACCATTTTTCCCCCCTCATATCAGCAGAAGAAATGCTCGTATTAAAATCTGAGAAGCTAGTGACTCATCAGATTAAGCAACTAAAGAACATTTTCCTCTGTGTAGTAAATGGACTTTTTTCCTCTCTTGATAGCTGAAGTGCAGAGCCAGTACTATCCTAGGGGGAAGAAAAATAAAATGAATGCTGAAAATGTTGATACGGAAATTTCTAAGGACTGGAATTTCACACATACAGAGCAAATGGTTATTTTGCTCATCCCTGGTGATAAACATTTTACAAATATAGAATGCGTTTATTTCTTACTTGCGTTGTATCTGAGTAAAGATTTTGAAAATCATAATTTGTTTACTTATTTCTCCCCACAAACCATTGTGTTTGTAGTGATTTTAGTTTTACTCAACCCTAACAAATAACTTGTACTTCTGCAGAATGATGAGAATACTGCATCCCAGCAATATTTCTCTGCATGTGGGTTCCCCTCTTATCCTGTTTTCTACTGAGATTTGTGTGGAAGTGGCTTTGAATAGTCTATATGGCCTCACATCAGCTTTACTGGTGGTTTGGGGGGAAGTTATAAACCAATCGGCTTTGCTGGTTTTGTCTCAATCATGTTATTTCATGCATTTGTTTTCCAAATTTTAAATTAGTTCGTTTAAAAAAAAGAGGGGGGGGGGGACAATTGTTCCTTTTTAAGTATAAATTCATTTTTTTGCAACAAATTTGCTTTGATGTGTCTGTTACTAATACCACAAATACTGTGGTCTTGAAGTCTGTTACTTTTTCACTGTTAGAAGCTTAAGTTTTCTAATGTGAATGTGGAATATAGTAGTTGGTAATCTTTCCTGGAAGCACATTAATTTTAAAGCACACATTCTCTTCCCAAGTCACACTCTCCTCTGGATCTGTCACTTATAGCTTCATTGTAGATTTCAGGAGAGTGAAAAACAAGATGGTATCCTAATGTATCACAGGATAGAAATTGTGTTTGTTTTTGAAAATTGGGTGTAACTGAGGCCTACAACAGCTTGCACGTACAAGAATGTACATACAGAAGTAAATTGCATTTATAGTTTCAGCCGTGTTCCATGTTCATGAATGGGCTCAGAAACCTTGTTGCACTGGTTGAATTTAAATATGTTACAAGCAGGTCCTATTAAAGATTACCTGATGCCTTGTTGTGTTTTCCAGTGCATTTCAACTTTGTCTTAAACCATGTGGATGCTCATAGTGCTGTGCAGCACAAGACAGAAACAAAAAGCAAAAGTAACATTACATAATAGTAACTTTAAAGATGCATCATGATACATTTAAGTCATTCCATGGCATTATATTTCTACCTCTGGTGTTTCTTTTCCCCTCTTCTCTTCCTGTCTTGATGTTCATTGCTATTGGTGCTTGTATCTTGGCTTAGGTTGTGAGTCTTGGGCAGATGAAATGTCTTTTGGTTTGTTTCATGTGGTTGTGGGTGTGAGAGCTCAAAATGCAGTTGTTCCAGTAGTGATTTGGGGTATAGGGAGGGCAGGGGGATCCCCTGAAGCAGAACTGCTTGTAGAATTGTGGTGGTGATTTCCACAATTACATTCTCCATACATTGAGCAGGCAGAATTATTTTTAGCTCTTTCATTTTAGTATGTTCCTACAGCAAATGTTTGGGTGCTTGGATTGTCATTACTGCTGGAGTGTTGGTACGTTGGAAGATAGAAGGAGGGAATGTCAAATAACAGACATTGGTGTATTTTACTGTAAAACACCTTTGTCTTGCTGCTCAAACAGCATGATTATTGGAATTTTGGCAGGATAATCTTTTACCTTAAGACTTTTATTTTTGTTTTAAATTATATTTTATTTAATGGATCCGAAGGCCTGGTAGGTTGCTCTGAAATTCTAATAGACTGTATGGGTTTTATAGTCTCTTAGCAACTTCATCTGTATGTGATAGTTTTTGCTTACCAGCTGTCCAAGTTAAAATGCAAAACATAATAGAATATTTTTATGGCTCATTTTAACGTAAACAACAATCTCTCTAATGGATTCCGCCTTGTTGACCGAGCTAGTGTCTGCTGCGTTACAAGAAAAATATTCTCTAGGGTTGAAGTGCTTAGTTCTTGGCTGAATATTTATTTAATATTGTTCTTTTTGTACAGAAAATGAAATAGATGTAACATGCTAACAGATATGAAACCATTTTATATGAAGTCACAATAAAAATATTAACCATTTCTATTGCCATTTGCAATGAGAGATGAAATAATAGATCTCTTAAAGATGGATATTCTCATTGTGGTTTGGATATTGCGTAACTTTTGCAGTTGTTGTTTTGTGTTTTGTGTCTGTGTGTGCATGTTCGTGCTAATCATGTGGGTCTTTCAAAGGTCAGGAGTAAAAATTTCTCCCTTCCTCAACCCAGAGGAAATATGCATCCCTGAAACATGAGATTTGATTAGCCTTCTTTAGTGTGGATGATTTAAAGTATTGTCTCAAAATTAGACAGTCTGTGGTACAAGTCGTTCTTCAGTTTTTTGATCTGGTGCTAGAGAATGTGTCTTTACAGTCCCATGTGACTCTGAGATGTACTTGACATTTCTTTAAATGCATCTAATGGTAGCTATTTATTTACCCCACTGGTCTCCCGCTACTTGCAACGAACAGATTCAATTGTTAATAATTTGAAAATGTTCCTAATAGGGGAATCTAGAAAAAAGTACAGCAGAATCCTGTTTTCTTCAACCTTCTTGGATCATTTAGTCATTTTTGTGTAAACATTAGATGAACAAGGAGGGATGAGGATGTAGGCATTTACAATATTAATAGCTCACATATTTAAACTTCCCAATGTATTGCGAAATTCATCCCAAAGGTATTTTCCAGTAACATGTTTGTGAAGTAAAATATTGTAGTTTGAGGCAGATCCATATGCCTGTTTTGATTTACTTTGCTGTGCACATTAGAAATACACAACAGAATGTTCCTGGCCTGAAGATACTGTGATTAAAAAAAGAACACTTACATTGCATATATTTTGATGTTTTAATGTGCAGTGCAGCCATCTGCACAAGATTTGACAAAGTTTGTTATTGTGCTATTCAGCATCTAGAGGTTATTGAATATATGTAGGAGGTAATTGTGCTACCCTTTTTGACCTTTCAGAATTCTTCTGAACATCTATTTACTCTTAAAGCTAGTTACTTTTTTTTCCATTGAATACTCTTTTGTCTTGAAGGTTGTTTAAAAAAATTAGACTTTTCTTGATACCTGTTATGTAGACTACTGAAAAAATACTGATAAATTTGTAATTTTCTTTATTCTGGATTTCTTCTTATTTAGGTGTATTCTTTAGTTTAAGGACCATCTGGATGATGCTTTTAGTCATACAGTTTAGTTTTAGGTAGTCCTGTGAGAAGCAGGGAGTTGAAATTGATGATCCTTATGAGTCCCAACTAGAGATATTCTATGATTTAGGTTTCCAGTTGAGTAGAATTTTGTTGTATTGACTGTAAAATACATCAACCTTCCTGCTTTTCCACCCTTCACCAAAAAAAAAAAAACAAAAAAAAAAAGGGAGGAGGGGGAAGAAACACATATCAATCTAAAATAAGAATATGAGAATGATACTAAATGAAGAAACTCTCTTTCTAGCAGATTATGAATGGGGGAATGAAACTGCAATAATGTAATCTAAAACACTAGGTCTGGAATCGAATTTCTGTAGTTGCTATTTTCACATATCTGAGTGTTGATATAGGTGGTATGAATAATGTTGTAGTCACTTCATTAATTTTGTAGAAGATCTCAAGGACTACTTTCTGTGTTTTCTTGAAAAAGGATAAAGTCTGAAAAATAGAAATTTACTGCAACCGTACTTATGCGTAACTGTAGGTTGAAACACTTTAGAAAAACAGTGAAATTAAGTGATGCTGATAACCTGATTTCATGGTTGACCTTCGTGTGTCATTCAGTATACGTGTACTTGCCATCCAAACGTACTCTGTAACTGTCCAGGGACCTTTTCCAGAAATAAATGCATTCTAGGGATGGAACAGGAATAGTGCTCTGAATAATTTCTCAGTCTTGGACTCATTCATGCCAAAGTGCTTTGTCTCTTTGTTTGCAGAGTTGCAATTGTTTCCAAGTCTTTTGAAGGGAAAACTGATCGCACAGAAGACTGGTATGGAACACAGTACAAGCAAGAAGCAATTTCTGATGAAGTCATTAAGGCATGTTAAAATTTATAAGATATTCTAATATCTGCAAGTGAAAGACTGATAACTTTTTTTGCCTAATTTTCCATTTAGCTGAAGAGAGAGCTTAAATCCGCTGCTATGTGTAGTATGAAAATTGTACAATGAGTGTTTAATATTATAGGAAGTAAGGATCTTATGTTAGTCTTTAGATTTCAAATATTTATTGCATAGGACGGCTAGATTTTAATGGTTTTAAACCATGTTATGTACAGGGAATATCACACCATTTTTGCTATAAAAGATCTATAATATGCAGTGGCTACTTAGAAATGTAAGTGTTAACTTTTTAAAACTTAGAAATCTATTAAATGTTAGTGAACTAATCTGTTCTTATGAAAATAATCGCTTTACAACTGCTATGTGTAACCGTGTTTCTGAAATTGATTTTTGCAACTTAGAAGATGAGTATATTTTGCCAATTAAATGAGCTAAAAATCAAAACTTGAAAAAAGGAGGTGGGCAAATCCTTACTGAAGCTGTTATTGATCTATTCTTTTGAGAAAAGATGGCTGTAAAATACACCCGAGAGCTAAATTGGACCTGCCCAGCATGTTTTAAACAGATATTGCGTAGGAACACTTCCTTTAGCTTGCCCATATATATGTTTTTGATTAGAATTCTTGCTTATGTATTTACTTTAATACTGTGTTTTAGAGTTTGCAGTAGCAGAAAAGGTGAGGCATAGAATCACCTTCCAATCTACTGTGAAGTTCTCAAAATTATTTTTTATTTTATGTCTTCCTCCTTGGAGCCCTTCATGCTGCTGATAGCCTGCTCCAGCTTGGTTTCCTAGATATTCCTCTCTTTCCTTGTTATCTTAATAGTATTTACACATAAGCTAATGGAACACATTTTAAAAATCATTTGTCACAGCATAAAATAAATAAGTATATATCCATTAATTAAGCAGAAATTATACTTAGCCTCATTGTTTCTGCTATTTATCTAGAAATGGCAAAATGCTGACCTGAATGGGAAATTTAAGCTTCCGATGAAGAATGAGTTCATTCCTACCAACTTTGAGATTTTGCCATTGGAAAAAGATGCGACACAGTACCCCGCCCTTGTCAAGGTGAGCTCTCTGTGTTTGGTCTGTTTGCTAGCTAACCTCCTGGGAAGTCAGCAGTTAATTCCTATGCGTTTTTAAAATACAGATCATGTCATATTCCAAAGTATAATGAACAAAAAAAGTAGAAAAAGATATTGCCAGAAAGACAATAGAAAGTTCATTCTCGCTAAACTTTGGATTATGACTATTTGGGTTCCTGCAAAAATGAATCTACAAAACAGCTTGACCTCTTTGCTCTTTTGAAAGTGGGATAACAATTGATAGAAATAATATTAAAGCTGTTTATTCAGCAGAAGGGTGAGTGCCACTCTTACATTTTTCTGAGCAGTGTTCAGTAAGTTGAGAGTGTAGACAAGGCTATTCTTCTCTAAGTGTGTGTGGAAAAAGCTTGTGATTGCATTGAAAAAATAAACACATAAATAAACATCACTCTCCAGTTTCCTGCAGGCATCGTTTAATGATCTCAATACATTTAGCGAATCTCAGTTTTCCCAAGTACCTAAAATGTACTAAGAATTCCTGCTCACTACTAAAGCGTTGTCTTTGCTAATGCTCGTCTTTGTTCCATAGTTGGAGGATAAATAGGAAAAGTCTCAATTGCATGTTGTGCCTCAGCTTGAGTACTCAATTCAGGAATACTTTTTGCACACTAGGTCAATACAGGTCTACTTCAGTGCAAAGGCATCCTTCAGGAGAACACGTTTGCTCTGCACAGGGCATTTTAGTATATACTTGAAGCAGTATTATTGACAGAAGAGGACTTTGAGCATATGTTTCGGTTCATCCTAAACTGAAATCCTAAATCTCAGCAGGGACAAATGCCACAGCTCTCTTAAGTAACACTAATTGGATTGCTGCTGAAACTTGATGGTCCTTCAATTGTGATTGGCACAAAAGCTTTGCTTTAAGGCATCATTGCTTTAGAAATGTATTTGCTTTTACCTTTTCCTTTCCTGCTAAAATATGTTTTCTGAGGGAAAATGTTTTAAATCTTCTGTATTCAATGCAAATGGAAATTATCTATTTTGCCTGCATCTCTTTTATTTTCTCCCCAGCTTTATATTTGTGACATTTTGTTTTTGTGTGCCCTGGCGTTTGTGTCACCCCACAGTGAAACATTGCAAGAACTAATCGGTAGTGATTATATGTACAAAAGAGGCAATTTTTCCGCTGTTTTATATGCCTGAGTGAGCTTACTATGGACTGGACCAGCATTGTGGAGAAAGGGAGGGATGGGAACATAAGTGCAGGAACAGGACGGACTTTTTCCCGGGCAGCGTGTTACTACGTCACCTCTGTTGCAATGGCACGTCTTGCCCTGAAAAACCCTCAGGAAAGAGGATCTGAGGGCCAAACTGTTACTGTGGACTGCAGCTGGTCATCTCCAGCTGTTGGATCTGGTCTCCAGTACTACAGATGGGCTCTACTGTTTACCATTCTGTCCCTGATGTAAGATGTATTCTAAACTGCATAGTAGCAATTTAACAGAATAAAAATTTTGTTGTTTTGGAGAGAAGCTGTAATTTGCCTTTCTAATGTGAGTAGAATATTGTATAGAGGAAGGTGCGCTGTAAGAGATGAGACTTATGCAAAAAGCAGGAGGAAAATACGATGCCAAATCTTGGAGAAGCAAAGAACATGTGCTCAAAAGATGAGAAAGAGAAATAATTTTACATTTAAAAGTTCTCTCTTACTATGTATAGCAATTTAAAGAAAAGGTGTTGGGGGATAAAGTTAATTAGAGTTGGAACAGAGAGAGGGTAACTATTTCACAGCTTTTGTGGGACAAAAAGAATAGGAGAAGTTGTTTAGATTCTCTCCTGTACTGGGAGATTATTCTAAAAAATTCAGGTGACAGATGTTGTAACTAATTTCCAATTAGTTTTATGACTTTTTCTAGATGGGCATGTGGTTTTCGTTACCAATGTTACTTTAAACCAGCATACAATGCATTAATTATATTCTTAGTCTAAAAGAGCCAAGTATATGGTGCTGTAGTGCTGTCCTCATAATGGCACATCTTCGAATGCCAGCGTTAGCCAGGAATTGTGTGAAGCTAACTTTATCTTTGATCATTCCTGCTCTAGAAGAGTAGTTCCCAGTTTGATCAGAAGCTCCCTCACAATGCTGCAGCCCTTTACTGCTTGTTAAAGTGACACATGGTGAGAAAAGAGTCTTGATGAGGATAGATGGATGTATGTGCAAATGTATGTAGCAAAAATACGAATTTAAGGGGACAACACTAAACTGTGGTTTGAAGCAGTGAAGAGACTTTTAAAAAAATACTGTAATACATTACAGTTAAAAGTTAGGTGACTTAACAGAACCTCTTTTCTTGATGCAGGACACTGCTATGAGCAAACTGTGGTTCAAGCAAGATGACAAATTTTTTTTGCCAAAAGCTTGTCTCAACTTTGAGTTTTTCAGGTATGCAATGTTAAGTATAATGCACAAATTGCTTTTTAAAAGTTTCTTGTTTGGGAATCTGCATTTCTGTGGTAAAAACTTTCTTGTGTGTACTGAGGCTTCAAAATGTCCTTGCTTGGGAATATGCAATAATATTTAGCAAGAAGGCTCATACAAGTTACACAGTAGTTGAGTAGCAAGCAATTTGAGGTGCTCCATCTATATTAACAAGAAAAGTTTATCTAAAAATACTTTAAAAATAAATTTTATTCAATGTTTTATTTGCTATACCTGAAATATGTCTGCCAATAGCACCTGCCAGACGTTGCAATATGCCTCTTAAAAATGGATGTGTATTATCTTTAATTACTAAATCACAACTATTTTAAGATCGCGTTTTCTTTATAAAATGCTATTCTGATAATGGTTTTAGGTTCAAATTCTGTTTTAATTTGCATAATGCAAGCCAGCATAAAATTCTAAGTGCTTAAAGTTGAAGTTGTGGGATTTTATTTAACTGATACCAACAGCTGATTTTTTGTTGGTTTTTAGAAGAACACTGTCTGTATTATCAATGAATGTGTGATTCTCACTTCAAGCTGCATGATAAAGTGCTGTAATGTTAATTCTGGTCTTGCACTATTTTCATCACAGGAATTTTTTCTTTAAGTGAGCATGACAATGATGTACCTTCTTAGTGTTCCTTTCAAGTAATAATTTCTAACTTTTGAATTACAGAAAGTACTGCTTGCTTTAGAGTAGAGCTGTTTCTGTGCTGGACTGCTGAAAGTGAAAATAATTTCAGGAGCTCTCCTCCTTTGGCCTAATTAAGTGATTTAGTGATATTGCTGGAAAGGCTGAAATGTGGGCTCTGATGGGTGTTTATGGATGCGCTGCTGAGTCCTCGGTTTGAGTGACCACTTCAGATTTTTCTTGGCAGAATTTTAGACAGAGGGTTTTTTCAGAGTGTGTCAGATCTTGGCACTGGTGTTAGTGCTGCTTGGGGAAGATAGATTGTCTGGGCATTTCCTCTTTCTTTTTGCTTTTTGAAACCACAGGGTAAACATTACCGCTATTTCAAGTACTGTGTGTCAGGAAATGGAAGATCAAAATGGTAACTTCCCATCTCTTATTCAGAGAACATCAATTGCAGTACTTTACCTTCTTTGTTCATACCTGGTGGCTTTCCATTGTACTGTTTGGCCACAATCCAGAATAGGATTTTCTTGATGGAGACTGAGGTTGTTATACACTTATGTTTTTTTTTTAAAATAAGTTCTAAATGAACTATGAGGGATCCAGTCTCTCTACCAGTTTGTGAATGATTAAAGTATAATAATTAGTGTTGTGTAGAGCACACAAAGTTATAAGTATGCACAAATACACACAGTATCATAGAATGGTTTGGGTTGGAAGAGACCTTTGAAGGTCATCTAGTCCAGCCCCCCTTCAGTGAGCAGAGACATCTTAAACTGGATATATGGTGATGGTCTTTCCCAGTTAGATTTGTACTTCAGTGTCAGTGAGAATAGCTAGGAAGGAGTACTTGAGCTTTGTTGACTCATGTAATGGAATTACTTGCCCATTTCCTCCTAGGAATGGTTACAGGTGGAAAGCTGGGTTCGTTTGTAGGGTTAGGGATGAGGATTCTTTCATTTTCATTAAAAATAAGATGGTAATTGTAATGAGCAGATGTGAGGAGATTTTGACAATACTGGGTGTATAATCTCCAAAAGAAGTTATGAGCAGGTTTGTCTGGTTTTGATACTTAAGAATGATTCTTTGTCAACCTCTTGCTTGAGACTGGTCATGCTGATGATTATCGGATGAAATGGTGAAATGTATGGTGTTTATTCGTGAGACATGACAAAATTATCCATATCTCTTGTGGCTAAGTAAATCGGGGAATAAAGCCATCTTAGTAACATGGGTTTTCATAAGAAGTTTTAGCCTCAGTCCTAGATCAGAATATGATGTCTGTGCTGCCTTGTAACAGATCACAGGAATTTGTTCATGCTACAGACTGCTTCAGTAAGAGAAAAAACTAGAAGAATTTCTTCTGCCTGCAGCCCTGATGAGCACGAATCATTGGAAGAATTCCTGACCCAGATGCTGTAGCAGCTACTGCTGTGTAGATGAATTAAGAGGAAGGTGATGAGGGTGGTTTCTCCTTCAAACATACAAATCCAGTAGGAACAATCTGAGTGTATGAACTTCTTGACGTCTTCTTACATGGTGCCAGAGTTTGATTAAAGAAACAGCACAGTAAAACCCTCTGACATGGAACTTACCATCCAGCCTACAGGATGATGATAGGCATTTGCTTTTGTATGAATTATGACTTAAGAACTCAACAAGTATTCTTTCTTAAAAGGAAGCCAAATAACAATGCAATGTGCTGTTGTTTTGAAAAGTTTCTAAACGTAGTTATAAACTCTGCACTTCAAGTTTCCCAAGATTTAGAGAGGTGGATGTTAAAAACAGAATGTTAATTATTTTTAACTAGAGACTTGCTACCTTCCAGCTTAAGAAACATTTCAGGCAACCTGAGTTGCTGTTAAGGCAACCCAGTATCAACACTGTGGTGTTGATTCCAGCTGCATCACTTAACAGCTGTTTGAAAGGGGAAAAGGCTGGACTTTAAGATTTTTCAAGTACGCTGTCACAGATTGAGTTCTGCTTCCTCAAGCCTAGTCAAAGAAGGTAAACTAGAAATAAGCATTTATTTACAAAGTTGTCAGTAATAGAAAGCAACTCCCAGAACAGTGTTATAATTTGTTTTCTGTTATTTTTCATGTGAGGATTAATGATTTAGTAGTCTTCATTATTTTCAAAACTCCCTGTTGGCCTTTGCCAGCTAAATGAGCATACAGATGTTATAACTGATATGAACATAATAATCACTCAAACTGACTGAGTCTCTATTCTAGTATCAAAATGGAAAAGAACATAATGAGTTTGGAGGAAGGTTTAAGATAACATAGGATTGACCTACATCTTGCTTTGAATTCAGTCTTAATTAAAAAATTCAATATTAATTGGATTTGCATCATTGGGCATATTGAAATAGCTCAGTTTTGGGAAATTGTCATTGTAGGGAGAAATGAAAATAGCAGAGTCCTTTTTTTTTTAAATTAACTGACCTGTTTGCTTAAGTTGCACAAGCCCAAGCCCAGAATAATTAACCCAGTGGTAGTAAAAAGGCATATCCTAGACTAAGATTTCAGACTATAGCAGGGTTTGCTTCTCTAAGAGATTTATTTATTTATTAAAAATCTCTTCCTGTGCTTCCTTAATCTAAATGGAGGAAGAAGGCAAGGCCTCACTATAAACTACTGGGAACCTTCTTAAAAATACATTTGCAATGTATTTTAAAGTTATCAGCCTGTGTGTTGCGGTGATGTGATCTTTGTTTTACTACGTTAAAGTTGGTATACACTACAAGATACCAGGCTATATAGGCATAAACATCTGTAATAGCACGTCTCTGAATATGACCATTAGTGGCTGCTTAGGGCGAACAAATGCAAATGACCTGGTTTTGAATTGTAAGACAGATACTGACAGCAGATTGTTTTAGATATTGCTGATTATTTCTGTGAAATTGGTAATGAATTTACATGCACTTCAGAAGCTTTAGAAATAAGTATTCCATTATAGTACAAATAACTCATCATGGCTTTGCAAATCTTTAAAACACACAGACATTTAACACTTAGCGCAGTTGAAACATGGCTTGAGTCTTTGAGGTGCATTTCTCTTTTTGAGAAATTTGTGATGATATCGTGTGTGATCAGATGTTTCTAGTGCAACAGTAGAGCTTGGATAGTTGTTGCCATTAAAAAGATAACACAAAAAATTATGGTGGTGTGAAAATGGGTATGCCCAACTTCTTTCCTGAGCGGAAGTTATGTACTGCATGTTTTTTGTACCACAACAAGTTGCTAATCTCTTAAATTTTTAATAGAAACATATTTATTTTCTGATAGTATATAAGTATTAATTAAATGAATGTTCAGCACATAGGCTTTCATTTCAGTCTATGAAATTATGTTATTTATCCAGGGTATATTTGGTTTATTTTACTCCTGGTGAATTCCTGACTGTGCAGCAGAGTAAATATAACACATCTTCATTTATGAGCACAAAGAAGAGAATATCTCTGGAATCTTCAATATGTTTAGGTATTGCTCAAACCATAAGCAAGCTAAATTATTTTCAGGTATGTTCATATTTGGCTTTGAAATAGGAATACTTCACAGTGGGATCCATCAGCATACTCACAGAAATACTCTCTCCTTCAGATCAAACTTAAAAGGCCAAAAGAAACTGAGAAATCATTTTAAACTGCATATTTTACTTTCAACATTTTCTTCCAGCCCATTTGCTTACGTGGATCCCTTGCATTGTAACATGGCCTATTTGTACCTTGAACTACTCAAAGACTCCCTCAACGAGTATGCATATGCAGCAGAACTAGCTGGCTTGAACTATGACCTCCAAAATACCATCTATGGGATGTATGTAAGTACCCAAATCAAGGGCAAGCTCAGAGCCTTAAAACTACTTCCACTCATCAACATTTTTCTATTGATTTGATGGAAGGACTTCTATTAAAGAAATGCGTCTAAGGCTGTTACTCCTTTTGATCTTGGTTATTAACCATCCTTTCTTTAATTTGAATTTTAAGTTGAATTTTGTTCAAAGTCTTCAGCAATCTTTCCATTCATATTAAGCAAATTTTCTTCTTTATTTTTCTATCATTCATGAAATTAATTAGTTGTGAGATTGTTCCTCCTTCAGAAAAAAGCAAAAAGCAAAAAGCAACCATAATCCAAGCTTACATATTTAATTCAGTTTGTCAGATATCTACTAAAAACTTTCTGACTGGGTAGAAGACCCACCCTTTCATGCTATTAAATAAATGGTGCACTTCAGCTTTCCTGTTCAAGAACTACTGATCATGAGGCTGCATATACATACTCTTCAGTCATGTTTCTTCATCCATTACTTTGTCACTGCTCGAGGTATCAAAGCATTTCTTTTGTTTTTCTTTTTGTTAGTCGCTACATTTATGCTGATCCTCTCCATTGCAACATGACATACCTGTTTATCAGGTTATTGAAGGATGATTTAAAAGAGTATACATATGCAGCACGCCTCTCAGGTTTGAGCTATGGCATTGCATCAGGAATGAATGCAATACTTGTAAGTAAGAAAAAAACGCAGGAGGAAATGAAACAGCTTGGGAGTTGTTGAGCTTGGAGAAAACATTTGACTTCTGCATTTCTAAATGAGATGGTTAATGTTTTTTTCCTTGCATATATCTCATGAATTAAAGGCAAGCAAACCAGTGTATTTTAATCAGTGACTTGCTCAAGATTGCGGTGTCTTGTGAACATGTGTGCAGTGCAATTGTTGCATTCTAGCTCAAAATTTTACTTGCTTGCATGGTCTCTTGACACTACTATTGCTGATTTCTATATAAAAATATTAACTTTTCTGTTGAATGATCTCAACTTTATAGATTTTGTTATAATTCTCTAATTCTGCTGTAGTGAGCTGTGGATATGGATTATGCATGTGTCCATTAGAATGCAATGCTGGATATTTATGGCTTTTCCTTAGTGTTTGTTTTTATTACATGTTTTATAGTCTGTTTTAAAGTGCTGACAATACTTGATTAAATAACCATTTATCATTATATAACTATTTATTACATTGCTTCTCCTATGATACTTGTAATAGGTAACCATAATAGTCTGTCTTGAAGTATGAAAAGCTTTTATTAACCATAATTTTATACCAAAATGTGTTTTGAAATTTCCTGTAGAAGTATTATTTTCCAAAGCATCTTAGCAAGAGAATATACCGTATATTGTCTTTACATTTTCTGTATGAAAGAGAGTGCTGCAATTTCTTTTTTTATCCAATGCAAATCTTATTTCCTGGTAGCATTCACTCAACTTAGTGCAAACATGATTGTCTGTTCTCAGTTTCAAAGCTTGCTGCCATTTCCATGGTCAGAGTTAGTTCCTTTTAAAAGAACAACAACAAGAAGAGGTTGTGTGTTTCTGTGCCATTTTCTTCATTTGTAGTCACAGTTTAGAAGTTTAGAGTTGTGTTAGATATTAGCTGTTTCTTGTAAGGTCTTCATATTCTTCTAATGTAAAGATTCTATTTTTATGTATTAAATGAGTTTACTCCATTTTGATATCTGGGAACTTCAAGTATTTTCTATATTGTGAGAAATTTTATAGTCGATAGGTGTAACTGTACAGTGTTGATACTTTAAGCAAGGAGAGATGCTACACTGAAAACAATCACCCACGGTGATTGTTGAACAGTTTGGATTCTTACACTCATTTAGGATATCAGCCTTTGTCATAAACCCACTTACAATAGCGTTTTCTTCAAACTCCTGGTCCGGGTATGTTTCAGTAACTAGAGAAGAAAAAATTTTTCCTACTAGAAAGCAGGAATTAGTTTTACACTTAGTAATTTTACCCTTAGTAATTAAATTGCACAAATCCAATTAAATTCCTGTTTCCAGATACCAAAAGTTGAAGTTTCCCCCCACAAAAAGGTCTTCTAATGCCATTTTTCACTAGACAAATTTTCTGTAGCTTGATGCAATCATGCAGGCATTTTAAAGTTTCTATGGTGTTTTGGTTTTTTTTTAATGATTAAGTTTATTTCATGTATACTTTAAAAAAAAAAAGTGTCTGATCAGATCAATATCTCATTATGGTTGTAGACTTAACTACCTTGGTGTTTCAGCCCAGCGCCATCCTGGCGATAAATTGTGCTGCTGTTGACAGTACCCGTTTTCTTGTTGTACTGCTTACTTCCACTTAAAAAAAATATTTTTCTGAGCAACAAGATAAACGTGAAACAAGGTGAAGAGTAAATCAGAGCGCATAAGAATTCTGTGAATCTAGATTTTATTACTAGACTGAGAAATCTAGAGTAAAACCGTTTCAGTACTCAAATGTAGAGTTTGCTGACTGGACTCAATACTTGTAAATGTTAAAAATCTGTATTCTGAGTACAATTTGCTTACGTCAACATGAAAGTACAGTAGTTTTCTGCTTTCATAACTCCTGGGCAAATATTCAATATTTTTCTCGGTTATTTTTTGATGGCAAAGGGGTTTTATTTCAGAATGAGCTAATGTTGAATTTAGAGTAAGTGTTGAAACATGTATTGCTCTCTATACAAGACTTGGTAATTGTTTTATTCTTTTATCTTCCGCATTTAAAGCAAATTATGCACTTTTTCCATAGCTTTCTGTAAAAGGTTATAATGACAAGCAACATATCTTACTCAAGAAGATCATTGAGAAAATGGCTACTTTTGAGATTGATGAAAAAAGATTTGAAATTATCAAGGAAGCGGTAAGATACATGAGAAATGTACATTTTGGAGTAATTTAAAATTGCATGCATTGACTTTTAAATGAAATCTGAGTGCTGATTGTCCATGGAAATACAGGGTGAAATTCTACCTCATTGAGACTGTGGAAGATTTTTTCGTCTTTTTTTTTTTGTGGTCACGAGTTCCCTGGAGTGTTTCTATTACATTCTTCAGTTAAAAATAACTGCCCCTGGAATATTCTTTCTGTCAGTCTTTTGTATGATTGATCAAGAGATTGCAACTTGATTTGATAGGAGTAGAAATCTAAGGGCAGGGGGGAATCTTAACTTGCTATCCTGTTTTACAATTTGGAAAGGCCCCAGTGGGATCTGGCCATAAAAGAAGGGGGAAAAGGATGAAGGGGGAAAAGGATGAAGGGGGAAAAGGATGAAGGGGGAAAGGGATGAAGGGGGAAAAGGATGAAGGGGGAAAGGAAGTGTTGAAAAGATTTGCAACATTTCTTCTCCCCAGATGTGAAGATGAGCTCTGCTCCTGGGTCAGAATTCTTTGGTGAAAAAGTAACCAGCTGGTTAAGTGCATGTTGACTTCTGGAAGTCTGACTTCCTAAATTTAGTGACTGATCTATATATATGGAATATAACTTTGATTATTTTTTTTTTAGCTCCCGAAGTAAATGTATGAACGGTGATTACATTTGCTAAGCCAAACAAGATGCATGATCGTTCTTCAAGTACTTTCTTTAGAGCAGGGCAGAGGTACAAGAAAGGAAATGAGCAGATTAGATAGTGGCACTCGTCGCAGTGAGCTGTGGAGGTGTCAGTGCACAAGGGTTAGACCAGTGTTGGGAACGGGTTGACTTCTGGCCCAGAAAGCCTGCAAAGAGTCTGCAGCAGATGAGAGCTGGGGCTGCAGGGCAGATCTCTCCATGCTTGCTGGGGTCAGATCTCTCCATGCTTGCTGGGGTCTTACTTTAATCCTCTGCCGCTGGTGGTTTTTAAACAGGTGACTGCCTAGGCAGACACCGGGGCCATCTTTAGTTCACTAATAGGAAACTCTAAGTGGGTAGATATTATACAGGAGGTAGATTTATTTTAACAGTGCTTTATTTAGGGCTCTGTGTACCTAAGATAAATTAGTTGTCTGGATGCGACAAATGTCGAGGTATAAAAACCCAGCCATAGGTCTGTGAATGATCTGTTGTGGATAATTTTATTTTAGTTTAAGATATTTTCCTGATTGTCTTCACAGTTTGCTTGAACTTCGTCTCTATTATGCATGTTCGGCCATCTTACAGGCTTTTGTTACATAGACCTTTTGTGTAATGTAAAATAAGGACAAAATACAAAAACTCAAATCAGATGGGGGATGGCCGTTTTTCCCCTCATGTCTACATCTAGCAGATAAGGGAGATACCAGCACCTGGCTTCTGTTTGGAACAGATAGAAGGATGCATCCTCAGCAACTTCATGCTAGCTGTTTCTCACTCCTGTGCTCTGAAGTGGATTACTTTTCTCCTGTGCTGGAAAATATTCCAGCTTGCCCAAACTATTAATTTGCTTATTTTGTAAAGATGCAGCTGGACTAGAAAGGAGTGTCCTTGGAGAAGTTTGCTGATTCTTCTCTTGTACCTCCTTTACCCAGGCAAAGAATTTCCCAGATGCTCCTGTATTTTTCTAACCAAGTCAGCCCTGTGAAGCAACTGGGAGAAAGACAGATTTTCTATTAGTGATTTTCCCCCACCCCCAGACAGTCATCATAGAATGTGTGTTGCCTGAGTAGAGCGACTTGATCTAAATGCTTATTTAGGTCTAACTAAAATAATTAATTTTTCCAGTCATTAATTTTATGGAGAAGTATGATTTTGTGCTCATTTCAACTATATTAATGGCTACTGCTTAATCTATAGGCTCAGAAGACCACATTATGACTAAGGTAATTTAACACAATTTTTTAACAGGTCGAACAAGCAAGAGAATGTTCTTGACATTTGAAATGTATCTTTTTGATGGTACACGAAGTTGAGATTACAAGGTTAATATTTTATGTTTAGAAATAGAGTTCTATAATTTGAACTTAATTATTTTGTTTTAGTACATGAGATCACTTAACAACTTCAGGGCTGAACAGCCTCACCAGCATGCAATGTATTATCTCCGACTCCTGATGACAGAAGTTGCTTGGACCAAAGATGAATTAAAAGAAGCTCTAGATGGTAACTTTCTGCCAGTTTTATACTTTATACTTTAAAAATTATTTTTAATGGAAAATGCCTTGTTACTAAACTAATGAAGGTACCGCTTTTGAACTGTGCCCATTGTTCAAGTGAAGCCCCTGCAGTTCCAGACCTGAGCTGATGCTGATGGATGTCGATGCCTCCGCACTTGTTCTCCAGTTTCTAGAAAGTATGGTGGTTCAGGCAAAAGGTCTCACATGACAAAACTTGCAGGCAATAGTTCAGGCAAAACTTGAACAGCTTTGTGAGCATGAGCGTGAGTATAGTGAATTCAATACTTAACCACCACTGCTACCATCATTTGGCAGACATTGGAGTGTATCTGCATTGTACTTCCCAGTGTGCGTACTGGTTCGTTTTTTCCATTGTTGGGGAATCCTAACTCCTGTTTCTGTAGATAATAAAGAACTGTAGATAGTAAAGAAAAAAATATATAATTTCTATAGCTAATGATAATAAAGAATAAAGAACATTGTGGTTTTTAATAAAGAGCAGGCACTCTGCTATATTTGAATTAAGAAGAAATTTCAAATTAAGAGATTTAATTGATTTTTAGTCATAGCTGAAGAACTCTTCCCTACCTGTATCTTACAACAGATAACTTACAACAAAAGGCTGTTACTGGGACAGTAACAGAGAGTGATCCTCTCTCACACTTGATGTAACCCTAATCTTGTGCACTATTAATAAGCAATTCTAGAGGCAAAAATTAAGATTAGGATTATACAACAATAAAGTTGATTTGGAATCAGGGAAAAATGTGGAAATGAATATTTTCCTGGTGGTCATTTACCTCTTTTAAAAGAGGTAAGGACTGATAAGCACCATATAGTTTTTTCTAATAGAAATCACAGATCCGTTGGATGAGTAGAGTGTGACCAGCAGGTCAAGGGAGGTTCTCCTCCCCCTCTTCTCTGCCCTGGTGAAGCTGCATCTGGAGTCCTCCATCCAGTTCTGCGCTCCCCAGTTTCAGAAGGACAAGGAATTACTGGAGGGAGTCCAGCAGAGGGCTATGAAAATGATGAGGGGCCTGGAGCACCTTTGTTATGAGGAGAGACTCAGCAAGCTGGGTCTGTTCAGCCTAGAGAAGGCTGAGAGGGGATCTCATCAATGTTTGACATCCACCCTTGAGATATTTATAAAAGGATGGGACCAGACTGTTTTCAGTGGTGCCCGATGATAGGATGAGGGGCAACAGGCACAGACTGAAGCACAGGAGCTTCCATCTGAATATGGGGAAAAACTTCTTCACAGTGTGGGTGCCAGAGCACTGGAACAGGCTGCCCAGAGGGTTTATGGAGTTTCCTTCTCTGGAGACATTCAAAACCCGCCTGAATGCATTCCTAGGTGAACTACTCTAGGTGAACCTGCTTTAGCAGGTGGGTTGGACTGGATGATCTCCAGAGGTCCCTTCCAAGCCTAATTATTCTGTGGTTCTGTGTGTGCATCCCCCACTGAATAACTGAGTGACCTCATAATCTTGATTACATTTGTCTTTTTGAAACTTTTGTGAAATACACAAGTATTGTTAGTTTTTATTTTAGTTGAGAAAAAGACAAAACAAGACATTAATGGGTTTGGTGGTGTGGTATGGGTGTTCTTGTAGTGTCAGGGAATTAAGAATGGAGATGTTGACTTTGGGATAAACACCCCATCCATTCAACCATCCTCTTCTTATTCCATTGATTCTATTTGTTAAACTATGCTTTGTGGTTTATATGAAAACTGCTTTGTCAAGACAAGCCAGCATAGAATGTGTGTGTATATTTACTCTGGGATATATTGCAAAAATATTTTTCTTGTGTATTGTTTGTTACAAAGGTACTATCACAACACCATATTTAAGATGAGGTTCTTTTTTTTGTCTAGATGGTAAATGCACAATGTGTTTCTCCAGCATTGTAAACTACATGCTGTTTGTTTAATAACTAAGGCTTTATCTTGGAACACCACCTGAGTGATTGCAACTGTTCTCTCTGGAGAATGAATGTCTGTTCAGCATGATTGGAAAGAAGGCTGCCTTTTTCTTTTTGGAATCTGGGTCAGACATATGTAAATTCTAAGCAAAACAAACTATATGATGAGTGCTGCTATTTAGACCTGGAAACTTTCCAATGTTGCATTTTTATGGAAAGATTCACTTTTTCATTATGATGAGTTTCTCCTCTTCTAAGAAATGCACAATGTCTAATGATGAGTTAGGTACTGCTTAGTGTATAAATGTATGTAATTGATTGAGCTGTCTAAATATCTATTCCAGATGTCACTCTTCCCCGCCTCAAAGCCTTTATAGCTCAACTGTTGTCACGGTTACACATTGAAGCTCTTCTCCATGGCAATATAACGAAACAGGTTGGTGTGATACTTTCTTTAATAAAACAATTTTTATCTCAAAGCAGCATAAAAATGGAAGACTAGTTTAATCTTTTCAGATCTTAAACAGTTTTGCCAAAGGTGATTTCGTAATTTGACTTCGTACTTTTTTGTCTTATGGGAGTATCATAGTGTCATTTTTTTTCACTTTAGATTTATTAGGCTAAGTGCCGCCCTTGTGTTCCTCTCGGAAATTTAATAAAAAACAACTTATGATCTAAATGCTTTAAAATTTATGTTGCATATTATTACTGTAATGTGATCAAGCTGAATAAGGAACGATGTGCTGCAGATCTTGCTTTTTCATTTAAAAGTTTCAGGCTAACTAACCGAGATTTAAGAATCCAACATCCTTCCAAATGAAGTACTTTGTACAAAGCTAAACAGGAATGGTGGCCCATAAAAAATAAGTGTCAGCTCTTGGTTGTGTCTTTTTTGGAGTAAAAATCAGGAAACATTTGTTCTGTCTTCAGTTAGAGTAATAACAGTTCATATTTGGATAAGAAATATAACAAACATATGAACATATGTACCAATACAAAATGTAGTGCCTTTCTTGTACATTTTTACTTTCTTTTTTTGGTGGGTTTCCTGTAGCATTATTTGTTTGTTATACCAGCTCTTTGATACTTTACTAGCAGGAGATGTTATAAACACTGCTAATGACTGCTGAAAGTATGGGGAAGAAAGTTAACTATTAAGGAGGGAAAAAACAAAGGAGGCCATAGCACTGGATGCACAAAGTTTTCTCTTTCAAGGATGTCTCTAAAATATTTTTGGCTTATAGACTATTTTTCTTCTGGAGAAATGTAAAAAATAGTCTCACTTTTTTTCTTTCCTTATTTCTTACATATTTGTATATGAAAGTCAGTTCCTTCTGAAATATATCTGAAGACCAGATTTTTTAGACTTCCATGATGATGCAGTAATAGCAGAGAAATGTGTTCTTTAGTTGGCATTAATGGGTGGCTGTTGAAGAGTCTTACAGCTAGAGAACTGGGAAGGCTGTACTGTTATGCCCACAGCTCTGTAATGTTTATAAATTATCTGCAAACCTCCCTGAATAGATGCAGGTAGGAAAACAACTCTGTTCTTCAGTGCCTGTGATGTGATCGTCACTGACAAAACTCATAAACCTTAATCTGGATCTAAAATTTTTCTGACTAAAATTCAGTCAAAATTGATTTACTCTTGTGACACCTTTCAGCACTGAAAACTTTTTTTAGTGAGTCTGTACTTTTGGAAACATTAAGACCTACCTAACTGTTTAAATTCCCATTTATTCTTGAATTAATTTCATTCTGATATTTGGTTTTTAACTGTTCTTTTATTTATTTGGGGCAAGCGGATGAATAGTAAACTAATTGTGTTCAGAACATCTGTCTGAACAATCTTGTAAATATTTTGTCTTAATATGGTGACTTGATTGGAAGAATGTATATGATTTTTCTCTAACCTTTCAAACTGTTAGACCTCAATGTTTTTGTCTTTGATACTGGCTGGGATTTTTGGGGGGTGTTGGAGGAGGCATGTGGTTATGAAGTTTTCAGACCTTTTGCACATTTGTGATAAGATCACTTATAATTTTTATTATTTTAATCCATCAAATAAAAGAAAGTATCTGGACAATGAGTCCTAATGCTGCCAGCACATCGATAGAATGCATGCTTGAACTCAACCATTAATTTGTTTTCTTAAAATCCTGTCTCATGAGGTGTAATTTATTTTGCAAGCATACATTGTAGGTGTCTTGTTTTCAAACTTTGAAAGAGGAGTACATCAAAGTGGTGAAAGGAAAGGAAAAAAAAAAAAAGCCCATTGAACTTTAATTTCAAAAGTGCTGGGGAGGACAAGGTGTAGTTAAACATGTAAACAATAAAAATAAAAATAATTTAAAAAAAAAAAAAAAAAACAACAACAAAACCCCACAAAATCCTCAACCCCTAAAGCCCCACTTCCTCTTGTCTACTTAAATTCTACAGTATTTTTATTAGATTACAATATCCCTACTTTCTGTTCTCGATTCTTTTTTCTTCTTTTCTCTTCTTTCATGTCACCATCAATAGCTGGAAAGTCTTACCTTGCTGTTAGGTACAGAATAACTAATCATAGTTAAAAATCCTCTTATGGTTTCTCTTCCAGGCTGCGTTAGGAATTATGCAGATGGTTGAGGACACTCTCATTGAGCACGCTCATACAAAGCCACTGCTTCCCAGTCAGCTAGTGAGATACAGAGAAGTGCAGCTTCCCGACAGTAAGTTACATGATTGATTTACAACTTTTTAATGCACATTAAATTGAGAATCTGTTTGTTAATGGTGTTTTTAAATGAATGTTACTCTGTTGCTAGGAATTTGTTTCAAAATGAGACTTAATTCAAATTATTTTAAACTTCAAATTTAAAAATATAATTAGGGTGTGGTTTTGTTAATAAAACTATACACTAATGTATTACCTTACTGGTATACTTGAAAATGGATTTGGTTTCCTTTTTGATCTGCGTATGTAAATTCAGCTGCTTGGAAGTTGGAACTAGATGATCTTTAAGGTCCCTTCGAACCCAAACCATTCTATGATTTAATCCTAACTCACTTGATATGATTTACGGAAATAAGAGCCCTGTCTCACTCTCTGCTACACACAGTACACACGTTTGAATAAGCACCATGCTTTGAGCACTTCTGAGTATTAATTGAACATTCAGTGAAGGATCATCTCATGACTCTTGCTTTTTGAGAAGAATAAAAGCTTTTACACAAGTAACTTTGTTTTTTTCCGATATAAATTCTTTTGGTCTCATAGTGTTTGTATATGATTTTAGTTCTATTGTGAAATATATATATATATATGTATGTATGTATGTATGTATGTATAAGAAAGGAGCTTCAAGGAATTGCTGGGAGTTATACAGGAATGATGCCATAGGTAGCTATACAGCCAAAGCAAGTTACCCATAGCTGATCATCAGCCTGTGCAAACTGCCATATACCAAAGAAGCCATTGCTATGAAATGCTGAATTATTTTTAATGTTCATAAATGTGTCTGACAAATAGTCTTTAGAAGCTATTTATAGAGTACACGCAATGCAGAATTCTACTCCAGTTCCAAAAATNCCAAAAAAAACAAAAAAAACCCACAAAATCCTCAACCCCTAAAGCCCCACTTCCTCTTGTCTACTTAAATTCTACAGTATTTTTATTAGATTACAATATCCCTACTTTCTGTTCTTGATTCTTTTTTCTTCTTTTCTCTTCTTTCATGTCACCATCAATAGCTGGAAAGTCTTACCTTGCTGTTAGGTACAGAATAACTAATCATAGTTAAAAATCCTCTTATGGTTTCTCTTCCAGGCTGCGTTAGGAATTATGCAGATGGTTGAGGACACTCTCATTGAGCACGCTCATACAAAGCCACTGCTTCCCAGTCAGCTAGTGAGATACAGAGAAGTGCAGCTTCCCGACAGTAAGTTACATGATTGATTTACAACTTTTTAATGCACATTAAATTGAGAATCTGTTTGTTAATGGTGTTTTTAAATGAATGTTACTCTGTTGCTAGGAATTTGTTTCAAAATGAGACTTAATTCAAATTATTTTAAACTTCAAATTTAAAAATATAATTAGGGTGTGGTTTTGTTAATAAAACTATACACTAATGTATTACCTTACTGGTATACTTGAAAATGGATTTGGTTTCCTTTTTGATCTGCGTATGTAAATTCAGCTGCTTGGAAGTTGGAACTAGATGATCTTTAAGGTCCCTTCGAACCCAAACCATTCTATGATTTAATCCTAACTCACTTGATATGATTTACGGAAATAAGAGCCCTGTCTCACTCTCTGCTACACACAGTACACACGTTTGAATAAGCACCATGCTTTGAGCACTTCTGAGTATTAATTGAACATTCAGTGAAGGATCATCTCATGACTCTTGCTTTTTGAGAAGAATAAAAGCTTTTACACAAGTAACTTTGTTTTTTTCCGATATAAATTCTTTTGGTCTCATAGTGTTTGTATATGATTTTAGTTCTATTGTGAAATATATATATATATATGTATGTATGTATGTATGTATGTATAAGAAAGGAGCTTCAAGGAATTGCTGGGAGTTATACAGGAATGATGCCATAGGTAGCTATACAGCCAAAGCAAGTTACCCATAGCTGATCATCAGCCTGTGCAAACTGCCATATACCAAAGAAGCCATTGCTATGAAATGCTGAATTATTTTTAATGTTCATAAATGTGTCTGACAAATAGTCTTTAGAAGCTATTTATAGAGTACACGCAATGCAGAATTCTACTCCAGTTCCAAAAATGTTTGCTTGAGGAGAAGCAGCCAGTTTCGATTTGCTTGCTGATATGCTCAAGCTATGACATTTCGATGTGTTAAAATAATCTTTACTTTACTCGTTTCATGAAAAGTATGCTATTAGTGGGAATTCTGCTTTAACAGTCCGAAGCCATTTATTATAGTTCCATTCCACAACTGATGGACCATTGTATTTTCAATTGTGGACAATAAGAATGTACATTTTTATGAACTGAAATGTTTTAACTTTGCCTTTTAGGAGGTTGGTTTGTATATCAACAGAGAAATGAAGTTCATAACAATTGTGGCATTGAAATATATTACCAGACAGACATGCAGAGCACTTCTGAGAACATGTTTTTGGAGCTCTTTTGTCAAATTATCTCGGAACCCTGCTTCAACACTCTGCGCACCAAGGAACAATTAGGTACGTTTTCCCATAGTGATTATGTGTCTGTATACACACTTACGTGGGAGATGATGCGGCATTCTTTCCTTGCTTAGTGAATGCTGTTTAGAGGGCACTTGGTAAATGTAAATCGTTTTAACTGCTGGTGACTCGAAGGAATATTACTGTGCACATAGTCTAAATTGAGAAGAAGCAAGCATAGTTTTTAAGATAATTCTGAAATACCTGAAACCAGCTCTAGCTTTAAAAAAAGTTTGATGAATGTACAGAAAATTTCATAGCTAGCGTTTTTACCAAAAAGATGTTAGATCAGTTTCCTAGATTTTTAGACCCTCTTAAAGAATCAGTAGTAGTTTGGTCTTTTGTGCTTGTGGTCCTACTTCCAGATGTGCTTGATGATTCACAAGCCCTAGCTTAGGAATACTGCTGCATGGGGAATGGTAAGTTGCCATGTTGGTGAAGACCTAAGTACATTTCAGGCTTTTTTAGAATATAGCTGTTCATCAATAAGTACCAATAATTGTTAGCTGAACCAGTAAGCCTGAGCGCTGGTAAGGTTACTCCAAACAGGATGACAAGGAGAGACAGACTCTGTGTGGTGGTTTGCATGACTGAAGCACTGGTGAGAAGGAGAAGTTTTTCCAAAGGTGAGAGGCAGGGACATGTCTCAGTGTGATGACTGTCAACTACTGAGATCGGGCAAGATTAGACTTCTTATGAGCAACTAGCAGAATCAGCCATAGCATCTTGATCAAAGGGATTTTAACTATCTAGATATTTTGAAAATAGGGCAGGACCCAGGTTATTTAGCACGTTTTTGGCATGTGCTGGCGGCAGGTTTTGTATAGAAACTGGAGGTAACAGATGAAGAGGAGGGAGAGAGCCAGTGAGGAAGAACTCTGTCCAGCACTGCGTAACTGCTATAAACAGTTGAAGCAGTAACAAGAACTCATTAAATAAATACTTAGCAGTACAAGAAAGAGGAAGAGAAAAGTTGTCAATGGGGGTGGCAGGGAAAGTCAATATGTTTTAGGATGGCTTTGTTAGTTTTAACTTGAAATATCAACCATGACCAGATGATTTCTGAAGTAAGTACCAGCGATCAAAGTCCAAGGCTTACCTTTGAACAGGAAAATAACAGATTAAAGGCTGTTCGGGTAAATTAGAAGCTTTTAAAGAGTTCAGGCATGATGAACTCTATGTTACATTTAAAAAACCCCAAAATTACGCAATCCTGGAATTAGAAATCTTATAACTGAGAATTTGTGGATGATAGATGAGGTACTGGAAAAATACACATGGGTAAATGCTGTATCTTTCCTTAAAAAAGGAAAGAGAAGAGCAGGGAAGTTACAGATCAGTCAGCTTAATTCTGGTTCCTGGAAAATATGGAATAAGTTATTAGACCAGTTCTAAATTCATAGAAAATAACTGAGAGACTGTTACTGGACAAACTCAGGTCAAACTAAGCTAATTTTCTTATACAGAGTTTGGCTGTACAGATGGAAGTGGTGATGCCGTATGTCTCTTCTTGGTAGTACAAAAGGCATGTAAAATTCTCAAACAAGCTAGAGCACCTAGGTGGAAGTGCTACACATCTGGATGCAAGACCATCTGGAAAGTGTCACGACTGAAGAACAGTTCATGAGAAAAATGGTGTTATGCAGAGCTCTATTGTGATCCAGTGCTGTTTAGTATTTTCATCAAAACTCTGGATGATAGAAGAGTGCATATAGTAGATCTTCAGATAATACTAAGCTGGGAGAGGCTGCAAGTGTGTGGGAAGATAGAATTCAAAATTAGTTTGACATTTTGGAAACAGGACTTGAAGGAAGATAAGACGCAATTTGGTAGCAACAGTTTGGCAGGAATAATCAACGGCACAGATACAAGGTAGGAAGCAACTGGCGAGGCAGCAGTTTTGTAGAAAGCGATCGACAGGTTAGAGTGGATCAGAAGTAGAACATAATTCAGCAGTGTCACGCCGCTGTGTAGAACACTGGGATGTATAAATGGGAGCTTCCAAGATTCACACAGAAAATACTTCTGTATTGTTCAGGTATGGACTTGGAAATACTGTATCCAGAAGCAACATGAGCATCAAGGAACGATTAGAGAGCTGTAAAACAGCGTTTAAAAGACGGAACTGTGACAAATTAGTTATCAAAAAAAGGGAAGAAGACTGAAAAAAGGCTTGGGTGTTCAGTTAAGTAAAATGCTGCAGCAAAAACGAAGGGAATAATATTTTCTTTGTATCTAATTGATACGAAATAGTGGTCTTACATTGCAGCAAAGATAATTCAGATTAGATGGAAAATGGAATTAGATGAAAAAAATGATAAGAAGTTCCTAACCAGTGAGGAAGAACTCCACTAGAGTACAGCTTAATTTCTTGTTACCTAATCCTGATGGCAGAATTCCTCTTGTTCTGTCTTGGTGTTCCTCATCTCCTCCTCACCCTCCCCTGAACTAATATTTATCTCAGTAAAATAAAGGTGTTTCAAAAAAATACAGTGGCATATTTTTAAAACCTGCATATTTCATTTATAATACAGAATTAAACTTAGCATAAAATTGCATTCCTGTCAAACATGCTGTGTTTGGCAAATTTAATGCTGGACCAAGGGATTTCTTTTAATTTGTTTTAATTTGTTTTGCCAAGGTTACATTGTATTCAGTGGTCCACGTCGGGCAAACGGCATACAAGGACTGCGATTTATTATCCAATCTGAAAAGCCACCACACTATTTAGAAAGCAGAGTTGAAGCGTTCTTAAAAACTATGGAGAAATGCATAGAAGATATGACAGAAGAGGCCTTCCAAAAACATATCCAAGCTTTAGCAATTCGTCGTCTAGACAAACCAAAGAAGCTATCTGCAGAATGTGCTAAATATTGGGGAGAAATCATTTCCCAGCAGTATAACTTTGACAGAGGTAAGATAAATTATAATTCCTTTAAAACTGAATGCTGTAGTTTGGCTACACTTGTGACTCTTGAGTGTCATATTCATTTGGGAATGACTTAAACTTTTACATAGTCTGTGCGTAATTTAATATATCTTTTGTGATTCGTGTCTGGAAGTTGTATTTTTTCCTTCTGCCCTGAGAAAATACCTCATTTGTGCAGCCTGTGCTCTCAGTGCCGGGGGAGCTGTTGGAGGATCAGCGTGTTCCTGATGTTCGCCGTGTGCCGGCGGGTGTGAAAGCGTCACTGACCTCAGGGAGACGTAGAGTAGGTCAAGGATTCCAAGTGGTTTGAATGCAAATGTTGATGTCTCAGGAGCTCAAATTTCTTTCCGTGGTGGTCAAACGTCTGTGTTACATATGTACCTGATACTTGACTGAGATGCATTCAGACACACTTGACACTCCTGCCGGTGCACACGTTTCTATCAACCCTATTCCTCTTCCCGTTGTGCAGCTCCTCTGAGGGAGCCGTGGCAGGGGCAACAGCAGGGATCTTGACTAACTAACATGTGACCTGTCTCTGCTTAGAGCAGGCTTGGGGAAACATGAATTCTGGGGTTTTTTTTCATCCATGATATTTTGAAGATTAGAAGCTTGTAGAAGACCAATAGAGATCAAACATGTAGTGTTATTACTGAAAATGGATGGACAGTTATTTACATTGTGGTCCTACACAGTATTTAAGTTGTATTTTTCCCTTTTTCATCATTGCTTGAAGATTTTTAGTCCAAATTCTGAGATATATTAGTAATATAGTTTCTAACATGAAAGATAAAGTTATAGGTACAGATCAGCTTTTCACATATTCATGTCTCAACTCTTATTCACAGCTATAATTTCCCATCTTCCATGCATAATGTGCTTCCTACAGAAAACTCATTCTGAATCCTGTGACTTCTCTTCTGCTTTACATGCACAATGCTGGCCTTCCATGGTAGCAAATAGAGTCTTTTTGGTTGACAATGACTAACTGATCTGTTTAAATAATGAAGAACTTGAAATTGTCATCTAGCTTGGTCTTGAGAGAGAATGAGAACTACTGCCAGGGCTTCATGCCTGAGTATAAGGAGTGATGTGGAAACTTATCCCCTCGCGTACTTTTTTTTGTGTCTGAAACAGTTTAATTTTTCTCTGGCTTCTGTTTCTCTTTTCACTGTACTTGGATCTGTATTATCTCTCTGGAATTTCTTACTGCTAGCTGTAGCCGTGACTTTCATATCTAGATCTCACTCAATTTATTGTTTCCCTTGACTTTTATGTCTTTAATTCCCCTCCACCCACTAGTAATTTTATTTCATTAATGATTCTAATATGACTAGAATTCTCAAAATCAGAAATTCATATTCCAGCCGGAAGAAGTGAAAGAGTTTTTTCTTCAGGTTTTTTCATTGTTATTATTACTTTTACTGTTTTACTTTATTTAAAATTTTTCTTCCAAATGTCATCTAGTCTTTCAAACTGTATTTTGTTGATTCTTTTTTATTTCATCCATGTGGAACTTCATATTAATTACTTACAGCCTGCCTCACAGCCTTGTTAGCTGCATATTTGTTCTCTTGCACGTATTTCTTTTTCGATCTTCCTGCTAACCCAAAGAAAAGCAAGCATGCCTACAACACAGAACAGTCCTGCTTAGGCAGCAATGATACCACATGATTAATTCATTGCGACTTGATTTATATGAAGTGATGTAGCTACTGAGACACATTGTTCCCAGCTCTATTAAAGGTGATTATTCCTGAACAGGTGCAATGTAGCCACCATTCCTTACATTTATTTAAAAGTATGTCCTGCCAAAGTGCATCCTACCATCCTGTTCTCTTAACTGTGAATGAAAGCCGCCTATAATCAGTCTTCATTAGAAATATGTAATGTTGATTTGAAGATAACATACAGAAGCAGGCATATCTATCTTAGCTACTGAATAACAGTGCAATCGGTATTCTTCAAACACGCATTTTTTTGTAAGTCAAATCAAATGGACTTACTGAAGTGTAATTTTCTGCCAAGTTTCCAGTGACACTTTTATAGTGAGGCAAGTACTAGCTTGGAATCTTAGAATGAAAATCGTATTACAGCACCTGAATTTGAAAGAAAAATACTTTGAATAAGTAGTGTGCTAATAACCAGCTATGATTTGCAGACTTGTTCTAATTTGTACTATTGTTGTGCAGATAACATTGAAGTGGCTTACCTGAAGACCCTGACCAAGGACGATATTATACAGTTCTACAAGGTAAGTTAGTCATGTAGTAAAATGTAACTTGGAAAGAGATGTAGATATAACTGGAGGTCATAACTGCTTTATGACTGAGCTTGGCCAAAATTGTACATTTGTTCTTTTATTTTTTTCTTCAACTGGTAAATGATTCCGTTCATTTTGTGTGCATGAATTGTGAATGGAACAGATATTTTTGAAGCTTCGTTCACTGTAAATCAGCACCTTTTTTTTCTTTTTCCTCCTCATAGTTAGGCAGAACAAAGGAACAGCATAATGATGCAATAATTGTACATTACAACTCAGCATGAAGTTGCTAGACAGATATCCAATATAAGCAATTGAAATACTAGGGAGGTGCCCCCCCAAAAAAAACCCCAACAAGTTGGGCCTCATTCTTTCTGTTTTTTAAAATTTCATAGGCAATGATAATTCATTCTGTTGCAAAGTGTACATATTGTTTTATTACTTATGGAACAGCTAATAGCTCAGGGAATACTTGGCAAAATAATGTAGATGCATGTATGTGGAACTTATTATTGGATGGAAAGATCTCTGCCCATGAAGCAGCATGGGTATGTGTGTATCTGTATGTTCTTTTTTTCCTCTTGGTGGGGGCTAATGTCTTTCAAAATGGTTTCTCTTTTGTACTCTGTCTTATCCTTTTCACTTATTTTAAAATAGTACGATAGCACGGGTAAAGATATGCAGCAAATACAAACTTAGTAAATGGAATTCCAGCAGCCTTTATTTAATAAATGATAACTTGAACAAGTGTCCACATTCTCTTTTTGTAGGAACCTGTACTATTTTGCTTAAACTAATGCTCAATACATGATTATGCAGTATTCCAGAGCAGAAGTAAGTGGCTAGATTGGTGAACTAGTCAGCTGAGTTTAATAAATGTGTTCAGGGTAAGGTGCTTCTAGAAGGCTGCTAGGGATTGAAAATTCTGCAGAAAGTTTAGGTTGCATTCCTGATCCTATGACAGTTAATGGCTGAATTCCTATTACTTCCAGTTTTTCTGATTCCCAAGCAGTACATGAATTTCTTAACTTGGTTGTGAAATGATTAGAACTACTGTAGGGATGACCTTTAATGATGTTTGAACAGGCATCGCAGAATTCATCCCTCATTTTAAAGCTTAAATTAAAATGTATATGCTGACATTCTTCTCACACCTGAAGTGCTTGATGTTTTTTACTGTAGGTGCTGTTGGCAATAGATGCTCCCAGAAGACACAAGGTATCAGTACATGTCCTTGCAAGGGAAATGGATTCCTGTAAGTATTGTGCTGAATATAGCATTTAATCAATTCCTGTTCAAGCAAGTTGTAGTTAAAAACAGCCATGTGTTATGCAAATGCACTATAAGAAAAATTCAGTGCTAGAGATGATATACTTTTCAGAGAAAAAAGTATTTCTTTTTATAGGTAGGTTGGCTTTTTTCATATGGGTGCTTCAAATTTTCTGATTGATGTTTGTGGCCAAGTTCTTCAGCCATTCTGAAGTATATTGATATTAAACCAATATATCTTAAAATAGCACTTCTTTTTTCAATGGGATAATTTAAAACAAACATAAACCTCTGTAATAGTTCTACAGGGAAAAACAAAATTAGGATTTTCAGTTATCAGTACACCGAGGGAGGGTTTTTTTGCTGACAAGCAATGCATGTCCACAATTTTATTCAAACACTCTGAAAGGAAAAACAAAAACAAAACCCAACCCTCTAGGAATGTCAAACATATTTAAATTAGAGAAAGTAAAAGTTTGTTTAGGTTTTATTTTCAAATAATCTGGATCAGCTGTGCATTGTAAACTGTGTTGTTCCATTTTGGAATTCAAGAAGGAAAAGCTTAAGAGTGTTCCTGGTTAATATAAATAAACCGAGAGGAAAAACTTCTGTAGTGTTTTTTGCGGATTTTTCACCAGTTTATACTGGACTTAAATGCCAACATGTAACTGTTCGCAAAATCAGGAATATTAAAGGCTTGCAGATAGCTGCCTGCCTGTCATGAAACTCCTTCCAGTCTCAGAATGGATGATTTTTATGATACTATGGAAATTGTAACACTGCAGCTGAGTAAGGAAGACTCGCTTCAAAGCATCCTTCCAGTTTTCATGACTAATCATTGCTGAGTAGAAATAGCTCTGATACTTCTCCCTACTTTTAAAAATGTAGTAACTCCATTGGCAGAATGGTTTATTAGTTGCTTGCAAGGGGATCTTCCCAAGACAAGGGTGAGCATGGGAGACAATCTAGCAAGTGGTTACTCTTCCAGAAATTATAGCAAGGTATTCTTTCCACATGCTCCCCAGTCCTAAATAATTTAATTCGTCATATGGCCTCTCTTCTGCCATGAAAGAGAAATTGGGACTTCAGTGCGTTTCGTGTGAGTCCAGATGAGCATTCTTCCAAGTGCAGGTGCCCTTCCTCCTGCACACAGACACACCACTTCCCTGGGAACGGAAAAGAACAGGAAGCAGTAGGGTAGAGATACCTGGGATTTTAGGAGGGGGAGGCCCTTGACCTCAGGGGGTGAAGTTTAGGGTTGAAATTTGAGTATGGAGGTAGAAGGGAGGTTTAAGGATTTAAGACTAGAAGTTTTTACGGGCAAGTGGGTTGGATGCAGGAAGAAGTTTGGGGGGCACTGGAGTAGAGCGTGCATAGGGACAGGCGGGGAAGACTTGGGGCTGTTATCCAGAATTTTGGTACACAGAGCCTACAGAGTAACCCGCAGGCCTCTGTAGGCAAGATGTGCTGTTGTTGCATTGCTCCTGTGGTGATATACCACTGACATTTACTACTGTTCTCAGGATTTGTACTGGGAAACAGTTTTGAGTATTCATTGATCAGTAGATTAGTAATTTTTATTTCTACATTTTCTTCATGTGCAAGTAAAATGAACAAAAGCCACTGCCTCAGCACATGTTTTCAAGTCAAATGATGGATTAAACTCTTTCAAAAGACAGCCATGGAGTATAAAAGCAAAATCTCATTTAGAGATCCTTTAAAATTAATAACCTGTGCTTTATATAGATACCTGTCTTATAAGACAGTTTATTATGTAAAAGGTACTGATTAAATTGTGTTCCTGAATTAATTCTGATGATGTTAAACAGGCCCTGTTGTTGGAGAATTTCCATGCCAAAATGATGTGAACCTGGCACCAGCACCACCACTACCACAGGTAAAAAGAAAAAAACACACAAAAAATGCCAGGCTGTATTCTTAATATGGAAGTTTTGTATCGTTAAATATAAATTTGGAGGGAGAAACAAACTTCTTAAAATTAATGATGTTGTGGGGCTGACGTTTCAGCTTTTTTTCCATAGATGTTGTCATCCTGTGTAACAACAGGGATTTTTCCTCATTTTTTTTCTTTCTTTTTAGCAGTCTGTCCTGTTACCTTTGTTCCTTCTGTTCCATTGAAATGAAAGCTAATAGTAGTAGTAAATTCAACTGAGTATCTAGACTGTGGAGTAAAATATGGATTATTATCATCTGAATATACTAACTGTATATGATTGGATCTCTCAAGTGCCAAGAGAAAGATCAACAAATGTATCATCTTTGTTGAAAAAAAACAAAACAAACCAAATAAGCCCCAAACCAAAACCAACAAAACCAACTATCTGGTAGCATAAAATATTAATGCACCTTCCTGTCAATGTGTAACCTGTGGAGGAAGCACTTTGACAAATTCTGTTCATACAAGTATCACAGATTTCACTGTGTGGTTAGATACGATAACACTGGGCCCTTATTGGAACTCAAATTAATTTTCTTGAAGAAGGATAGTAATGTTTGTCCCAATAGATAATTAACTTCTCACAATGCAGCAGTAGATCTGTGTTCTTATTCAGTCCTTATAGGGAAATAATCACCATGGGTGGAAATTTCTGTATGAATTATAAGTGGATATATTAGCCATTATGACTGAAATATTAAAAAGTTACTTTGTTAGTGCAACTAAAAAGAAGAGCTCATTGAATTGCTATTGTTTATATGATCCTACCTCTGATATTCAAAGGATAAGTGGGATGTATAAGTAGATTGCGAAATGAAAAGAGAAGCTCTGCACTTGCAAAAGTTCCTGCCGTTATTAGTAATGCAATTACTGCATTGTAGCTATTGTTTTAAATTATGTAAATACAAACCCATTTATTTCGTAAGAAATAAAACTGTATTTTGGGGGATCTGTAATAATGAAATGTGAATCACTGTTCTGGTTTTGTAAATGGTGACAATCACTAATATTGTAGAACAGAGCAAGAAAAATGTGTTTATATATAGCTGTAGCAAAAGTTAAAATGAAAAGCAAGGAATTTCTCACTTTTCTGACTAAAGACATTGAGCAGACCTTTTCTTGCGTACACTTTTTTGCAGCCAAGTGTGATTGAAAATATGACAGAATTCAAGCGCAGTCTGCCGCTCTTTCCCCTGGTGAAACCACATATCAATTTCATGGCTGCAAAACTGTGAAGAACCCCCATGGATGAAGAAAGGCAAATGATCAGTACTGACATGGATTCAGGGGACTTCATGATGAACAAAGTTATTAAAAGATCGTTGGGATGAATGGTTCTGTTTGTTATGAAAGTCCCAAATTCCTTCTTGGTTCATTTGATATTAGCTGTGTGTTAGGGATAGAGACTATATCAAAATCAGTTGTGGTCATGTGTCATTTATATTACAGACAACCTGTTGAAAACCAAAATCAACTGAAACAAAAATAATAATAAACTTGTAGATGCAGTATATTTTTAAAATAGTATATCCCTTCAAATTTTTATGTTGATAAAATAACCCCCAAGAGCAAACAAAATTGCTTGAAATATCCTTACTGTCCCTGAGAAACACCATTTAGTATCCCAATAATTATCTTATTGGGGGCTGGAGGGGATGAGACAAGTAGGTCCTTTTTGGGATGGGGGTCAACAATTTTTCTTAAAAAGAGACTTTCACATTTTTTTGAAGCGACATGTTGAATGATACTTTTTTTAATTGATCCTTAATGCAACCAACATATTTTCTATTTAAGTTTTATGAAGACTAGTGGGGGGGGAAAAAGGAAATTTGACAACACAGTCATGAGAGAATTATCTTAATGAGAAGAACTGAAGATACGGGCATGATTTTAATCTTTCTATACAAATTTGGGGACATTTTTTATCAAAACTAGTAAAATGCTGGAAACACTTTAATAGTGCATCTTTATTATCGAAAGTGTTGTCCCAGTCTCTTGATACTGTCAACATCCTGTTCAGTGTTTGTGTTACTGTGAATTGTTTCCATTTGGTATATAAAATACCTTATTTGGTGTCATTTTTTGTTTTCAGTTGCACATGTACTGATGAAGAACTCGGTCTGTTTTGCCTCATTTGTTACATCAGGTCTTGGTCCAGCAAAGTACTTACTAGTGCACGTACCTTTAAGCACATGTTAGTTCTTGACTCAAGAACAGGTGAATGTCAGATACAGGCGCTGTGATGAATCGGCCACACCTGCCACGTCTGTGAGGGACATCTGGTCCCTCAGGAAGGCGTTTGGGACAGCACTGTGTGTGCAGTTCTGCAGTAGTGCAGGGTGTGCTTCAGGTTACATCACTAAATGCTTATTTCTACTTCTTTTAAGAGGGCTGCACAAAACCCAGAAGGATCAAGAAGTATGCTGAAGTACTATATGTATATATATTGCATAATTTAGTAAAATGGTAAAACAATATATGGTGTCTGATCTTCACCAAGTTTACTGTAGCCTTCTGCAGAGCATCTGGTGCGTGGGAGAGCCCCCTGGTAGGAAAAGGTAAGGGAGCATCTTACTAAGTTCTCCTACCTGTTTAATTCATAAAGTTGATTGTAATTATTCAGATAGCATAGAGTATGCAAAGCACTGAAGATATAAAATCTGCTCATCAGGAGTGTTACTGAGAGTTTGCTTCGTATTAAAAGAACCTGAAATTAAGGCCCTGATGTGACACACATGTTGTCATATGTCGGAATCCTGTTATATTCGATGGAGCTGTTCTTGTCAGCGAATCAATGTTCTTTCTTATGCTGGCTCTGAAGCCAAATTGAATGAATGCTTTGACAGGGCAAGGGCCTTAAATTGTATTTATCTGAGAGCCTCTTCTAATTGAATAAATACAGTGTATTTAAAAGTTGTTTTAAAGGTTAACAGTATGTGTTTCAACATCTTTTTAATAAATTTGATGGTAGGTTGTGATGTAACCTGTTGCCAAGGAAGGCCACTAGCATTTTTTTTGTAGTCTGAGGAGGAAAAAGGAATTAGACATAATGTAAGCAAAACCAGTAGAGGTGTCTCTGTTCACCATCTTTTTCATGGATCTTTCACATAAAATCGTCTTTTTACCCTCTTGCATTTTGCTTTTGTTTATAGTTTTCCTTTAGTAAAAATATTTGTATTATATATATTAAAAGTTTTGACAACATTATAAAAAAAATATATTTTGGGATTTAGTATTTAAACATACCACTCTTACGGTGAATAAAATAAGATGGCTTCTATCGTATGTAAAAATAGAGAGATATATATATTCCTGGAAGTACTATCAACTCTAATTTTAACAAATTATATTGGAATGGCAGCGTGTTTAACACAAGCTCACAAATCATGTTTTCCGGAGGAAAAATATGTAGAATTTCAAAGTTCTGTGACTGGATGTGGAAACCCACGTAGTTTTGCAGCAACTCTTAATTGCTTTCAAGTGTTCTCCAGCATTTTACAGTTTCTGAGTTTGAATAGAGCAGTAAATTTTGATAAACTCAGGCATACTAATGGGTTCATTTTAATGGATCCAAAGCTGCAGTGTCTACAAGCAATAAAAAACTACCTAGAATACACTGTAATTCAATTTTAGTGCTTGTTAATTAGTTTATGTAAGAAACCATAAATTATTATTACATAACTGTAATTTTTGCAAGTGCTATTTTAAGCAGTTGATGTGGAATTGGGTGCATGTGACACAGCCAGTATGACAGAGTGCTAGAGTTATTCTGTTTACAATAAAAAAATCTGAATTTAATGTTTGGAGTTCTTAATTTGTTTCATTTTAAATTTTTTGCATACTGGTAATGTTACATCTATCAGTCTGTGTGTGTTTTTTATTATAAGTTAATTGTGATTTTCTGCTCTCCAGTTGCTTGGGGTAGTGAGGCTGAGTAGCATTGCTGGAGAAGTGTCCCACTCTCCTCTGGGGAAGTGTCAGAGGATTTGCCATGTGCCATCCCACGCCTTTCAGGTAGATCCACCTCTCTTGCTCTCTGAGTGTATGAAAACATAATAACAGAAAGGTAGGAGTATTTGCACAAGACAGGATTTTAATTATCCAGTCTGAAATTCTAAATTCAGAGCATTGCCGCAGCCAGACTGAATCGCGCCTAGTGCAGCTGTAGTGTTGCTTTTGAGAAGGTACTTTCCCCAGTCATTTTCTTTGTTTTATGCGCACCAAAAGATTACATTTAGAAAGGTTAGGAGTAAATGTGATTGTTAGAGCAGTAAATAGTGTCAATTCTGAATTCTGACAGCGTAAAGATATGTCAGCAGGCATTTCTGCTCTTGTAAGGGGGCTCCTTGAAGTATTATCTGGCAGTTAGCAATGTTAAAAGAGACAGGTTTTGTCCTTGGCATTGGCAAGAGTGGCTGGTATTCTCTGTGGAGAAGCACAGTGCCTGCAGCCCACCCAGAAAATCACTTGTCCCCAGCATCAGGCCTCTCTTTCTCCACTCCCAGTCATTAGGGACTGGTGTAAATCTTGACTCATTGGCTTTATTATCTTTTGCAAAAAAATCAAGCTGTCCAAACTTACTTTGACTGTGACTGTTAGCCATAAAAAAATGCTTGAGCTTTCTCAGAATATTGTGGATGCGCTTGGACGTGAACTGCCCTTATTGATAACCAAGTTTAAATCCCGCATTTCTGAGGATTCGCCACCACCTGACTCTGTGTTAGACGTGCTTCCCGCTCCAGATTTCCATTACGGCTTTTCAGCACCTGCCTGGCTCTCCTTTCCAGAAGGGCAGCCAGGACTCGTGGCAGCCTTCTAGGGACTGCCCAAGATACGTGAACTTCTCACTGGAGCAGCAAGTGGAACTGGGGACCCCTTTCCAGCCCCCGCTCCACCCATACAGGAAGCTGGGTGTCCTGTGGTACATGTGGCTCATACACGCACATCCTTTGGTGGCGAATGCTTACTCTACAAAATTAGAACAGGTTCAACAGATGGGAATGAGGAGGTCCCCACCCTACGTTACCAACCTCCTGGGAATTACTAAAAAATAGGCTCGAGAAAATTCTAATAGAAGATGGAAATGGAAGTTGATTTTTTGGTAACTTGCACTAACCACTGAATTGTGGTATAGAAGAATGTACTTTTTACGTGAAGTTTGTTGTAAAGGATGAGCTCCTGTGATGGGAGAAATAGGAGGAGACCTAGTTGTGAGTTCCAGGGAGATGCAGGAGATCAATACTAATGCATTTTCTGTTGTTAAGGCTGAATCATTTCAGAACATGCGCAAAAATGGTATCTGGGAAATTGAATATAGAAAATGTGGGTGTGGACAAAAGTTAGTGAAAGCTGAGACTGGGCTTTGAAGATCTAAATTTTTGAGGTAATGCCTTTTAGTGGACAGGAATCGTAAAAAAAAATGCTGTATAGCTATTGAAGTGATGCACTTGATAACGCGATGTTGGAACTGGTTTAAAACAGGAGAAACATGTAAACATTTCACAGCATTAGCATTCAAAAATGGTTCACTTGGTATTTTTCAAACTTCCAACTTGCTTTGGAATGCAGTAAGTTTAGCGGACAGGGTTCACCCAAATGCTGATTTGACATGTGTGCGAGAGCCAGGGAAGGTCACAACAGATTAGCGCCCATCAGTGTTCTGCAGTCAGTTGGCTGTAACACAGTTCAGCATTTCCCCACCCAGTCTTTTGTCATTACAGTAACTTTTAGCCTGCTAAGACTTGTGTGTTGGAAGCCTTCTGCAGTACCAGGGAGAAAAAAGCATTTCTTATGACCACTCACTGCAAGTGCAGTTCTCTGTTGCAGTTGTGAAACACCAGTGTCATTCACCGGCACATATCTGTTCAGGGTGAACCTTCAGGAATCAGAAAAAAATCTATGCAGATAATTCTCCCATTCACAGATTTGATTAATATTTATTTCCAGATAAAACTGTAGGAAGAGAAAGTAATTGTGATGGTTCCACAGCATTAAGTGTATTTTAGAAACACGGGAATCTGTACGTATAACTGGATCTGGCATCTCCACTGATTGTTTAGTTCTGCTGCTCCCTGTGTCACCTCCAAAGGCAGAGATGTCGCTGTTCATCTCACACTGCACCACGTCTCTCTGACCAAGGTGGGATGACCAGAGTACTCCCATTGTCCCATCAGCCCAAAGTGTCATTGATGTCCCTTTAGCACTGGCCTGCACCCAGTCTGGGCTGCATGCGTGTTCTAGGATACTTCTTCTATGATTAGAACGTATCTTCTAATCATGGCAAGCTTTACCCATGAAATTATACCAAGATGGCATCTAGAGTGTGTCTGAGCCTGGCGAGCTGGCCTGGCCTGCTGCTGGAGCTCAGCACAGTGGGAGATGTAAGCAAGTAGAACTATGTCAGAAATCATTTGAAAACAGGTGCTACTCAACCGCAGCAGGAGACTGATCTGCTGTTGTATGCACAATATGATTTTATTGCTGTGAATAATCTAATTAAAATGTACCTTATGCAGCCTTTTCCTGGAAGCAAGCATATTTAAGAGTGGAGTAGCTTGTAGGCTTTGTGTAACTTGAAGAATGTATATACAAAGAATGTTGTAGTTTGGATTTTCCACTTGAATGTAAATGTTAGTAATCATTAGTTTAAAGATGTTATGAATGTGAAAATACAGAAGATTGTATTAAGCTCAGTGTATACAAAATGTAAGAGTGAGCTGAGGTGCTTGCCTGCACTGTAAGCTACTGAATAAAGATAACGTTGAAATGGAAGATAATGCATATAATGTTGAAATGGAAGATAATGCATATAAAGTTGAAAGCAACCAGATGCATGCCATTTTGCACTCCTTGTCTGATAATCATGTCTATCTGTTATGTCATTGTGTATAAATTATAAATTCCTGTGAAAAGCGGTCATGTGTTATGTCTGTAAACTACCAATGCACAACTGTGGCGCTGTATAGCTAAGAATATGTATTAGGCTTTAAAAAATATTTACTTGAGTAATTAAGAGTGAATACAAGACCTTATTTTCAGGACAACATTCAGTGTCTGAACAGTCTAAGTTTCTTTGATCTTTCAAAGTAACAGAATAAAAGGTATCAGAATCTCTCATTAATTTCATTAACTCTGCATTCTCTACTGAACAGACAGCAGTTGAGATAATCTGGAGAGTAAAGCCTAAGTAAATACTTAAGCTGGCCTGACAGCTGGAGTAAATGCATTGCCCTGTAGTATGTTGATAGCCCATGATTATAAAATATGTATATTTTATAATGGTTTGGGCATAAATTCTGACTAGTCATTTAAAATAGTATTAAGTAATGTTGGAATATCTTAATAGCCCTGGAAGTCTTGTAACATTCAAGGGTTCTTTTCTTTACTTTGAGATCCAGATTTAGGGTCTTAGCCCTATATAGAAAGAACATTAAACAGAGTCTTATAGTTTCATATCTTGCTGGACTGAGCTTTAATGTAGCAGTGGTGTGACGGATCTGTTCGAGAGATGCCAGAGGAGCTGCCTTGCTGTTCCCCAGGACTCACTGTACACCATGCAAGCAAAAAGATAACTTAAACCCCAAGATAATGTACACCTACATTTGTAAACTATGCGTTGGCAATGTAATTAATCTTATAACTTTTTTCTTGAGCTAAAGTAAATAATACCCCTTCCAAAACTGTGAGGAAAGATTTAATATATCTGGTTGTCCAGCAGCTCAAGGAGAGGTAATTGTTCAGAAAATTGACTGCAACACAAAATCAAAACTGAGTGTAGATTTATGTGTGTGATTAAAGAAGAATATAAGGGATAGCATAATTAGTAAGCTTGAACTATTTTACTTCTTATGTTGGTCATTTTTGGTTCATTGAACATCCTGAGGTGCCCTCATATATGATACCACAAATGTACTGGCAACAGCACACACAGTCCTGGTAGACTGTATTGCAGGAGAGAGATTGCACAGTTCAGAGAGATGTCGTGAGAATGGGCAGCACGACAGTCCCCACAGACTGACAGCGGCTTGTCCATATAAAAAGCTGAATTTATAGTGTGTCTCCCCGATTCTGAAAGTACAAGTGGCTAAAGTTATTGGGAGCGGAGAGCGATCCCCTCTGTTGGCCTCTTTCAATCTCCGATGCTTTGGGCAAATGGTGGAGTTCTGCTCTTGAGCAGCAGCTACACCAAATCTCCTTACTCAGCAGGTCTTCCCTTTGGTTCGATTTAATACTAAATGTTACTAGCTTTTCCTTCTCAGAAGCGAAGTTTAATTATGTCTCCTGCAGTATCAATAGTGCACTAATTAGTGCTATTTCCAACTGCTTCCCTGTGTCTCCAGGTAATGGCTGTGTGTGCGTATTTGAAATTACCCGTCACATCTAGTCCCCAGGCCTTGTAATGAAAACAACAGAACCGAGTGTTTTGGTTATCGTGATATCAGCAAGAGAGTGAAAGACCTGAAGTTGGACTTTTTTGGTCCCTTGCTGATTTTTTTAGAGCTGGCACTTAACAAAATATTTTTTGACCTGGAAAGTCAAGTGGAAGTGACTTGACAGTAAATATTGAACTCTTTAGTGCCACTTTCACAGTAAGAAATTTAAGAGTAGGACTGTATGCTTAATTGTAGAGGAATGTTCAGGTTCATGATGTAGTTGTGCATATTCAGTAGTTACTCCCTGCTTTTTGACCAGGTGGGGTAAGGGAAGGCCAGGAAAGGAAGAATTTTTTCTTTTTTTAATCTGATTCCAAGTTTAAAGAAAATTGCTATGCAAGAAAAGAAAATTTCATAGCTTAATTTGTAGAAACTGTCAAGTTTTTAAAACAGGTATATTTTAATTTTTTTAATGCGAAGTTTAATTTTTATTGCTTGGGAAACAGCATATACTTCAGAATAAACATGTTGGCTTAAATGATTCACCATGAAAAAAAAACCAGCTTTCATGGTATCTTTCCTTCACACTGTAATTGAAATTCTTCTTGGTGCTACAAGATACAACATTTGCTGTGATTCCCTATAGCAATGTGAAGAGTTGTGTGTTTCGTCTTTATGCATGAAGATTATTTTCTCTGTTTTGCTGGGGAAAATCATATTTGTATGATGCTACAGAGAAATTTAAATGCTTAATTGGAGAAAATAAATCACCTTTAAAGCGCTAATTTAAATTGTCCACATGTGTGTTTTATAAGGAGCGAGACTGCGTGACCTCTTCACCAGTTTAGTGCCTCGTTAATGCGTCCTGCGTGCTAACACCTGTTTTCCGAGGTGACGGCTGCGGGGCCGAGCGCGGGGCCGCCCGTTCTCCCCGCCGTTTGCCGCCGCCCTGGCCCGAGGGAGCCCGGCGGCGGGAGCGGGAACGCGCGGGAGCTGCCGCCAAGCCGGGGCGCCGTGAGGCGGTGAGAGGGGCCGGGTGTGGGCGGGCACCGAGGCGGCCCGGGGAGGTGAGAGGCGGCCCCGCTGAGGGGAAGGGGCTGGAGAATGGCGACCGGGAGCGGGGGTCCCGCTGGCTGAGGCCCGTGTGGGAGCCCGGGCCGGGCCGCGGGAGGCGGGCCGCGCAGGGCAAGATGGCGACGCCGGGCCGGGGGGCTGTGGCGGGCTGGGCAGCCAGGGCTCGGCGGGCGGGGGGGGCTGCAGGAGCCCCCTTATCGCACACCCGCCTCTCTTTTTTAGGGGGTGAGGAGTGTGTCCGTGAATTACCAGGGGCTTAATTTGCAGCAGGAAGCGGAACGGTGGCGTTGCCATGTATTGACCATGTAACTGACGTGATGTCCGTTATTCTGGGGAAAAAACGACATGTATCAGGTTATGGGTGTCATGAGTGAGATGATCTAAATTGGTCAGCACTGCAGAGCCCTGGTACTGCCCACTGGCCACCCCCCGGGGGAAGGGTGTCCTTGTGGAGTGCTTGGCGTTGTAACAACAGGCACCACGGGGAAAGTCATGGAAACAGCCATTGTGGGTGTGGAGCAAGGTTCGGAGAGAGTGGCGGGGGGGGTGTGGAAAGGAGTGAACGGGCACGTCACAGACAGATCCCTTCACAAAAGAGCTCAGGAGTGAAGTTGTGTAAGCCACCGTGGTTCTGGTATTTCCTAGCATTTGACAGAACAGGTGGCTTGGCAGTAAAGTACTCACAGCACAGACTTTGGGGTGTAATTGCCAAGTGTTCAAACTAAAGGGAAACTGAAGTGGGGGGAGCAGCTTTCCTTGCGGGTACCTTAGTGACACCGCCGTGGGTTATCTCGCCATGCATTATCTCGTGGGGCAGAGCCACAGGATCCGTCACATGCTGGATGTGTCATTGATGAGGACGTGTGTGTCTGTGTGACAAGCCCCATCACTGGCGTTTCCAGGTGCTGGAGAGCAGCAGTGGAGATGAGGCACACACCTTGCTCCAGCCTCTGATGGTGACAGACCTCTGTGTCTGCTTCCTGACCATATGTAAATATGTAAAGGGTGAGTGTCACCAGGATGGAGCCAGGCTCTTCTTTATGACAACCAATGACAGGACAAGGGGCAATGGATACAAACTGGAACACAGGAGGTTCCACTTAAATATGAGAAGAAACTTCTTCTCAGTGAGGGTGACAGAGCACTGGAACAGGCTGCCCAGGGAGGCTGTGGAGTCTCCTTCTCTGGAGACATTCAAAACCTGCCTGGACGCCTTCCTGTGTAACCTCACCTGGGTGTTCCTGCTCCAGCAGGGGGATTGGACTGGATGATCTTTTGAGGTCCCTTCCAATCCCTAACACTCTGTGATTCTGTGGTGTTTAAAGTTTGACAAGGTTCTTAGCAATTGGAAACAAGGTCTTAGTCAAGGAAATCTCAGGCAACCTGATGGTGGTAGCAGCCATCCCGTGTCAGGTGGGAGTGGAGGAGGAAACATTTCCCTGCAGAGCTCTGTAACTTGAGGCTCATTTGTCCTTTAACAGAAAGGATCCTGCACATTAGCTTTCCAAAAGTGTGTATTAACAGTCTTCTCTTGTCTCTAGACTTTCTTGTATGTGGGAACTCTCTATATATGTAGGTATGTGCAGGCACGTGGGTACTGGGGAAAGAAAAGCAACATTGGCCTTCATTACGGAGCACGAGAAGATAAATTGCTTTGACAGCAGTAGGTAACTCTGATTAACTGCATACTTTGCACAGTGACCGAAGAACAGAATTACACGGCAATAGGGGAATCATCTGTCCCTTTTGCTGTTCTTTGCTGTGCAGCGGGACCTTCCTTTTCAGTCACGCTCACCGCTGGGTGTGAGCAGCCCTGGGCTGCGCCTGCCCGTGGTGGCTCACAAACACAGCTGCTTGAGGAGATGCCTGGTTTGCACACTGAAAGGATAAACTGCTTATCCTGTTTTCTGTAATTCTGTCACAGAGAGCAAAAGCTTATCTGAGTGGTTTAACTTAAGGGGAATACAAGGCAATATGGTTGAAGGAGATAGAAAATAGAGAAGGGGTTCTGAATCAGCTGATTTGTATTTAAAGGGTTTATTCTGCTTGTTGTCCTTTCTAAAAATATTTTTTTTTCTGGTTTGGAGAAGTGCATAAAATCTGACAGATGAATAAATTGTACTCTCCAGAGCTGTAAGCATGAAAAGAACACTGCAGAGATAATGCATGTTCTTGGCTTGAGAGAAGTCCTGTCCATTAGAAATATACCCCTCTGAAGATTGATCTGAACTTCAGAGGTTTCAATTGAATAATAGCTTTGTGAGATCTGAAATATTTTGAATTATTTAATTTCCCATCCACTGAAATTGAATAACATTGCAGTTGGTGATTTAAAACGTTGTTGAATTAATTATGACATTTTGTTAAATTCCCTTTTGTCTTTTCCTTTGTCAGTTTTTTATTTCAAAGACTTCAGCTAATGCAGAAAGCCTATCACCCCAGTGCAGAGGAGAGATGAGTCAGAGATTTGTCAGCTTGAATGGCCTTAGACCTTATGCCTACAAACCACCGTGATGCAAGTCTCAAGTGATTACTTGCATGTTAAAGAGCAAGGCTGAGAAAGCCAGAGCTTTCTCCTTCCCCTGCCGGCAGGACCCGCTGCATGAGCTCGGGAGCAGCATTTTTGGTCAAAGCTAGTTCAAATATTGACACCTCAGACCATAGGCAGTACAAACGCCTATGATCTGCCTCATCTCCAAACTGCAAACCAGACATGTTGCCCATATTAAAAGAAGAAAGGCCTGCAGCCATGACTTGGAGACCATACGATGGGAAATGAGATTACACCCTGGCTGATGATAGGCCTGTCAAAGCCTTTTAGGATGCAGCACGTTGGTCTATAACAATTCAAATTTCAGCCAAAGGCAACGTTCTCCCTTGTCTGTATCCTGCAGCTTATTTTTGTGTCATCCTTCCAACTTTATTTTTCTCTTGCATAATTTAGAGTGTGCTATTTATGGGACTAGAATAACTGTCAGCTTGGAGAAGCGACACGGTTTGTCCTGTATATAGTGTGGGTTACAAGGCCGTTAGAAGGTTGCTGTCCCAAAATGGACAGCAATATACCTGTACATGTGTTTTGTATTCCAGTTTCGTGCCATCCCCTATTCTTGTAATGAATAGTCTAAGTTTAATTTCAGGACTCTATTCTCTTTCTGTTTTAGCTATGCCATGTTGTATTACTAACATAATCTATAGACTAAACATGCTGTTTTTTACTTGGACTTCTATGGTAATATTATAGTTCATTATTATTTTTAGATTATGAGTTATTGCTGTCATATAAATTGCCCTAAGACACTCGTTTTCATTTAAAAGGGCAAGAGCATTTGTTTTGTTACTACACTCTTGTCTGCATTTTACTGCATTGGAGCAGAATTTATTTCAGACAAATGGTTCTTGCATTTTTTTAGATATTCTTTTATATGCTGTTCATTAACTTGAAACATCTTTTACTGAGAGAGCAAATCAACAGCCTAAACAGTAATTATCTCTCACAAATCACCAATCCTTGATAGAATAAGGCACATTTACAATTTATTCACCAGTGTTTGGTGGCAGCCACTTCATGATAAAACAGAATGGTGATTTTATGAGGTACAATCCAAAGACAAGCCATTATCCATATAGGACTTGAAGAGTATGATTTGAAAGCTTTGAACAGCAACAAAGTGAATTTATATTTTGGACTTAGAAAAAAAGGTCAAGGCTTGAACTGAGAACAATTACAAACCTCAAACTGAAAAAAACCAGTGCATGGTCATCACCTTGATGCTTGCAGGCAGATGCAAAAAATTTCAGCTCCACAGCAGGTGCTCACATGAGGGAAAAAAGCAATCTTGCCCTGGGATTCAGTCCTCAGTCTAACCACCACCTGCTGTGTTTTGAGAGAGGAGTTATCCCTGGAACACTGCATTTGCATTGTCTCTGCTAATGTCAAGGCTTAGCACAGGACAAAAACATCCTGAATTTAGCAAAAGTACCAATTCAGATAAGTACAGGCTCAGCTGTTGCTAAATTGGCAATTATAAGGAGATGGTCTCTGCTCCCCCACCATCATCATTGTTGGCGCCTGAAGTTTTGTCTCAGTTCAGCAAGTATTCTATTTTGTAAGCTCTCATTTGTCTTCCATTTGACAGCTTACAGTGATTTTGTTTAGCTGTACTGAGGAACTGCTGTCAATGGAAAAAGTTCCAACCACCAGAGGCGTATGAGAAGGATTAGCCAAGATCTACAATTCCTACAGTTAGAAAATGGGAGATTAACTATAAAAGGACTGAACCAGAATATGAAATCAGACCATCTTCTCAAATACTGCATGTGTTCAGGGATTGCAAATCCATATCCAACTATCTTTATCTCTGACCTTTCAAAGTAACTTTTCAGCATAACCGTAACTACTGGCAGGAGGAGCAGAAGCAGGAAAAAGGAAGTGCTGGCAAGTCCTAGCGTTCTACCTGCTGGGGGCCTAGATCTGCTTTCAGAAAATGCAGCATTTTAGAGTTCCAGTATCTGCTCCAGGCTTACATTGCAACCCCAGCTGTGATAAGGAGGGATGATCTTGTTCTAGACATGATATGAAATCTGTATCTCTTTCCTGCCAAGCAGTTGGTACGGGTCCAGAATCCTGCCACAATGCTGTCATTTATATATTTTGTTATTTTGCAGACTCTGAGGCTAACCTGGCCTCTGTAAAGCTGTTGTACTGAGGTCTGCCTGCATATTGGTGTCAAAGCCTTATAATGCACCACTAAAGGATTTTTAAATAAAAATATTGTACCTGCTGGGGAAAAACTGCATGAAGCTTGCTCAATAGAGCAGATCAGTCTCAAACCCTTCCTTACTTGAAGCGAGTAACAGCTAGCTCAGCTGTCCGCATTTCAGCTGTGCTCTCACTGTACAGCACTGGCAGAGGGCACCCTGTGCCCTTTATGCCTTTGACTCCACAGCGTGACTCATGGGCCTTTCCTGTGTCCTAGAACTGAGCTTGGCTTCTGTCCCAGAGGAAGAGAGGGGTGCTGGTCTGCCAGCCCAGCTCCAGTACAAAGCAATGACTTTTAGGTCAGCCCAAAGCTCTGTAGGTGCCCACTGCCCCAGTACCAGACCCCTGGTACAGCTATGCAATGAGATGGGACCATCTCAGGTCTTCACATCCCTTTTTTGTATGTGTTATTAAATAAGAGTAAGGGAAAGAGGGTCTCGGCCCAGCTCTGAGCTTTCTCCCAGCAGCCCTCACACCTGTCCTGCTGCCTGAGCTGGGATGAGCCCTGCAGCCTGGGTGAGCTGTCAGCAACGTGGTATCGCCCTTTTCTTTTGGTATCGGTATTGAGCAAAAGGGCAGATTTTGTTGTGTGCGTGCACCCTTTTTTAATGCTAATATATTTTAAAAGACAAATGAACTAAATGCGCAACTCAAAACAGCACAAAGTTCATCTGTTAACAGTAATAGACTTTAACTTCATTGTGCGCTGTCCCCATCCTTCAGCTTCCTTATCTATTAGACAGGAAACATGAAGTCATGTTACTGTATTTTGATGGTGATACTGTTCAGTTCCTCTGCAAGTCAATTAGTAGAGACTTGACTTTCAAAAAGGGTTGTTATAGAAAAAAGATATTTTGAGACATCTAATTACATCTCAAAAATGCAATAATTAAGGAGGGAATCGGCTTTGTGAATACAGGAAATGTTAGGATGCAAAAATACACCACTTGCTTTTGGAGTCTGCTTGTCTCATGCCATATCATTGTGGTGCATGTTTGATTTATCCTAATTATATTTCAGTATATTTATTTGGAACTGCCAAATACTGAATTCAGCTTGCTTATGCCTTTTGTGCCTTTCCTGTGGTGTGAAATACCACAAGTCTTGTTCTTTTAAATACAGAATGGAACTAAAAAGTAAAAATGACCATCCAAGCTGCATATCATGTTCATACGTATGCAAACATGTTTTAACATTGGCTCAGTGGCTGCAATTCACAAGAATATGTAAGGTGCAAGAAAAGGATTACATGGTTTCCCAGATGATGATTATGCAGCTGCCAAAAGGGATTAATTCGAGTCTTACGCAATGCTTTTAAAAACACTTTGTTAATTTGCTCCTAAGGAATATCCAGATGCAACTAATTACCCTGTAATGAGGCTCTTAAAGCTGCTGACCATCTAACAAAGCCGTCCAGCTTATTATATGGAATTATTTGCTTTGACTTTCCTTAAACTGTTCATGTGTGCATGCCATAAATGGTTGTATTCCAAAATGATGAGACACTCTAAGTGAGGTTTATGGGATTTAATTTATGTGGTAACAAGGACAAATAGGATAACTACAGAAGATGCATTCTGCTTGTCAGTGCAGGTTTGCAGATAATTACTTACGTAACATCTGAATGCCAGCTGCAGTCAGTAAGGACTTTGGCCACCACTTTGACAGTAAGACACTAGTAAAGTTAGTTAATATCTCACAGTAGTTTGGGGAGGTATCTGTAGTAGTATTTCCCATTCGAAAAACCTCCCATAATTACACTATCTGCAACTGCAGTTTTACACACACGGAATTTCCCTGTCTTGATACTTAGTTAAAAAGATTGAGGCACAGAGAGCTCAGTGCTGGAAGCCACATGGGACTGACTTTGCAGATTACGTGCTCAAGATTCACAGTTGGTCAAGAAAGGCCCCATGATGCTCAGATTTTTGAGGAGACATGATAATCCCTGCCATCTGGGACAGTTTCCATGGCGTGTTGCTGGAATCATTTCCAAAATGTCTCTACAGATTCCACTAGTAAAGTTGTTTGTTTGCCCTAATCTTTAGATTAGGATAAAATATTTCTGTGGGTTGCTAATGACTCTGCTCTTAAATGTTACATGAAAGGATTCCACCGCATAGTCTATGTGTTTTAGCTCAGCAAGAACTGAAATACTTTGAGCAGGAGTGCTGAGAGGAGTGTTATGGACTGTCTGTGATCACCTACTCCAACTCTATCCCAAGCAGCTTAAGGCCTGAAGACTCAGGAAATACACATTTTCTGTTGTTTGGCATAGAAGTAGCTACATGTAAATGTTATAAATGTATTTAAAAAAATATTGTAATGAGTCTCACCACCTATAAACCAGAAGGGCTTTCACTTCTGAGCCCCTTTAGAAAGGAAAACAGAACAATTCTGTTCATAAAGAATCTAGAGCTGAAGAAAGAAATGCAAGCACCCATACTTTTGAAATCACTCGTGAATTTACCCCTTAGATTAGTTTGCATTTTTATTCATCTTTGGAAGGAGATGGAAAAAGAAGCCTAGTTACCAGCAAGGTGGTATGTGACAAATATATAACACAATCCTGTGTCTGCGACAGGAGATGGGGCTTGGCAATGTGGGAAGGTCAGTTGCATTGCTTGGTATTTCATTTATGCTAGGTGGAAAGCACTTCCATTTTTATAGTACCTTGACATTTAACAACACTCTGTGGTAGAAAACCCTGCAGTTAAAATATACCATTGCTTTTTCAAAAGAACCCACTGACAGAACAAAAAAAAAATGCATTTAAAAGTTACCAAGTAATTTAACAAAAAACTAAACCTGTTGCTTAATAAGTTCAGACTGAATTATCTGTATAGGTTAGCAATAATTTTCTATGCCTCTCTCAGCTTTCAAAAGAATTGCTATTGTGTTGGTTATGAGAAATCCAGTGGACATTCATAACTTGGTACTGAGGAAATGTGGTCTAAGTCTCAGATTCAGTTTGTCAAAATGGCGTTTTTTCTACCTCTGAAATGATCTTCAATTAGGCTTTTATTTCTTCAATCCCCTCCTCTCCCAATGACTTTCATCATGTAACTTGCATTCCATGAAGCTTCTGCAATGCTTCTCATCCAGAGGGAGTTATTAGAATGTGATGTATATTTAACAAACATCTGTCTTGGATTAAATTAAAAAAAAAAAAATCCCTGAAGGTGAAGCGCAAATATCCTGGAGAAGCAAGGCTTTCCTTCTGCACCGTGGCCTTGTTTGAAACAGAGTAGTGCAAGCAGCTCACACAAGAGTAATGCTGGAAATTATCACTAGTAACAAACTCTGAATTACGCATGGGATCTTAACCTAGAACTATGCAAGGCAGGCAAAGTGGTAGAGTTTTTTCTACTATCTGAACCAGCAAACAAAAACACTGTTGACTTTAATAAAAATAAAAATGTTTTTGATTCTGTGCTAGTTTATGTATTCCACCTTCTGTGCATGAGAAGTATCTGGTGGGGAAATCTGGTAGGGAGAGGCTCTTCCAGAGGTAGTGAGTTGGGGTGCTAGTAATGATTCATGGCAGAAAAATGACAATTACTCAAAAAATAGTCCTTAGACATACAGTAAATACTCAGATCAGTGTGTTCTTTTATCAGTTCCCATTAGGTGCAGCTAAGTGTTACTGAGTTGTAGTAAGTGCAGAAGAACAACTCTAAAATATAAACGACCCAAAACATCGAGCTGTGCCCATGCTGTATCACAGAGTGGTCTGATGCAAGAAGTGAGTTGCTTTTTTTTCTTTTTTTTTAAATAAGCATAGTAGTTCCCACAGTGGCCCCCTGCTTCGGCAACTGCTTTTCCATGGCTTCGTCATCCAGCATTAAATGAGGTGCCTGCAAGATATGTTTTGACAGGTGCTGCTGAGCTGTTTAGTTGAGGCAGTTTCAAGTCATGTCTGCTATTTGCTTTTAGTGGTTCTGGAATGGAATTTTTCTACTGAACTACTGAGTACAGTACAACCAGAAAGAACTGCTTTATGCTCACAATATTCAGAGGTGCAAAAGCAATTAAATACACAGAGCATGTGAATAACTAGCTGGCAAGAATGGACAAAGAGGCCACAGATGTTCAAACCTTCTTGAGGTACAAGGGCCATGTTCTAATGGAGATAGTTCATCCCAGTTTATGGAACAAATAGGTTTTTTTTTTCCTTCAGTTGCAGGAACTTTCTCTTTGTGCACATCTTGTGACTGCTGCCTTTCTAGAAAGTGAGCTGTATTACTCAAGCTATTGAACAAGGCCTTGAAATGAATTAATAAAGCCTATGCTGGACTATAAATTAGTAAAGCAGAAAGAATTTGAATGGTTGAAATGCTGGGCAAACTTCGGTGCAAACACTTCTCATTTTACAGCTCATTCCAATAGAGCAACCTGCTCAACAGCAGTGAAGCAAGAACTCTTGGCCTCAGCGCCTACAAGAATTGAACCATCTCCTTAAGGAACACTGGCTTCTGATTTCCCCAGGTTAAGCTGGAATTTATTCAAACAGATTTAAGTGAGAAACTTTGCCCAAATCACAGCAAGTAGGAGAAGGTGTGCCTGGTTCAGTCAACAGGGTTAGAAGATGGTAGTTCAGGTACTGAGAGGCTGTGAAGGTAAAGGAGGATGATATACTGCCAGATTTAGAGGTATATTCTGAGTACATATGAGAAGAGTACTTATTTGCCTCATTAAGTTAAATATCAAAGAGTATGTGTCATTTCTTTAATAACTTGAAGATTTTCCTGCCCAGAAAACCCAGGTAGAAACAGTAAGAATAAATTGTCAGTAAGTCATGGTAAATGCGGAGTCAAAGGCCTACGTTTAGGGAAACGGAGATAAGAGCAGCAAGATGGCAACAGCAGGATTCCTCGAATGTTAAAGTGAAAAGAAATTAAGCCATTTAGATTATCAAAGAAGAAAGTAGATAATTAAAACTGCACAGCCTTAATGTTTTTAGGTATCTTAAATACTGCCTGCATCAAATTTTGTTTAGTTGACAAAACTGTAAATAGCATTGATCTTGACTGTGTAGTAGTGCGATGGATTAAACTGTTGCCTCGGTCCTAGCAAGAACCATTTTCCAATCTATTGCTGCTTACATGTATGTACTTATCTATAGCCAAGGACACTTTTAGTACAATTTTTTAATTTAAATACACAGACAAAAATACACTGGAATTAATAAAAACTTCTGAAAATTCAGGACAAAGGTTGGTTTCCATAAAGAGTTTCTCTCGCAGGCTAACGCTCCAGGTTAACTGTCAGCCTCCTTGAACTTTCTGTCAATCTGGCAAGTGCCATCCCAATCAAGTACTCAGGTGTCCTCATGTTTTGAGGAAAAAACAGGAAGAAAATTAAGGTGATGAATAGTACTTACATGCCAAAACAGAATCACTTCAATTTTAATCACCCTGCAAAACCAGAACTTATTATCAAACTGCACAAGAACGAATGAATATTGAACTACTTATTTGGTTAGGATAGTAAGTTCCATTTCACACTATGTAGAACAAAGTATTGACTTTGCAAGTGTGCAGGGGAAGGGGCCTGTTAGTGAGAGGACAACCGCTAAGACTGTTTTTCAGAATTTCCCAGCTTTTACCTATGATCCTATCTCATGCTTTCCTCTATCAACCCCCACTCCAGCATGCTTAAACAAACCAACCAACCACAAAAAACAAACCAATCACCAAAAAACACATCAACATAAGTTTCAGCAGCAGTTGCCTGCTAGAAAAAAATTCCAAAACCAGCCTTGTAAGTGAAACTGGCGTTTGTACTTAAAAATGGGAAGCAGGAATTGTTATCACAGCATTTCTTATGAGAACAGATAATGCGACTGTACTCAATAACGCATTAAACAAATTTGATCCTAGTTCTTCAAGAAAGAAAACCCAAATAGTGGCATGGACATAGAACATTAAGGTTCCAAAAGCAAGATTACTGGTACAACAGAAAATGAAACCATGACCTTTGCAGTTCTACTTCCCCTAGTTCTCTCCATCAGCAAAATCTGCTATGCAAACAACGAGACATACTTGTCTGTGGTTCAAAACTTTTCTAAAGAGCAGATATACTCCTTACAACCTTCAAACACTTACTCCATGAACTTGTCCAGGTTCCACAGTATGCATTTAAAAAAGGGGAATCCTCACAGCTGCCATGATAAACATCATGCAGCTGAAACTCCAGTAAAATTTGTGTCCTCAATTAAAATACATACTCTGACTGAAGTCACTATACCTAAGCATATCTTTTCTTACAAGGATAGAACTACTCTAAATGCTGGAGAGGCCTTAAATAGCTACCTGGTTGGATCCTTCTCTGATAACCAAGGGAGACAGCAAACCTTTGAGAAACAACTCCAGATGAGGGGATCAAGATGTTTTAACCATGCAAATTGTTACAAAGAAAAGCTTTTGCAGGGGAAAGAAGATGAAGGAAATAAGCACCTTTCACACAAAAAAATACTGAAAAAGTATAGTGGGGCTCCATCTAAACCTAAGAGTTTAAGATAGGAGGGGAGAAAGGAGAAGCATCTCCCATGGATCTCCGTAATCATGGCTTAGATAATTTGTGCCTGTATGTTGATGTAATGGAAGACAAAGCTACAGATAAGAAAGTACACTGAGAAATGCTAGATAACATTTCATATTCTTTGTTCTGAAAGTAATGGGACATAAATTAACTATTAGTGAAAAAACCTTCCTACAGCTAGTATTATCTTTCTCAATGAAGACAGATCAGTGTATTCCCCAAATAAATGCTGCACACATCAGCCAACCCAGAGATACACAGTAGCTCCCAAGCCGGGTTCTGTATTACCCAAAGTTGTTGATGTTGCAACAATTATTTTGCTTAAAGGATTTGAGAAATGCATTACCCCCAAAAATGTAAGTTTAAAGTCTTATAGTAATTCTTCCATCATCTCCAAGATATTTCTTTAGGCTATCAGCTTTAAATTGTTCATATAAATCCCTAGATATGCATTAAAACAAAATACATTTTTCATCCAGAAGTTTTGCTACGAGCTTTTGTTCAACTGAAAAAGTACACTGGGAGTGTAAAAAATATTTATTCAACCTAATTCAATGTCACTATAATTTGCAATACTTAAAAACAAGATTTACAACAGAGTAATGAACTTCTGACAGGTGAAATTTATAATCCATACAGTATTTTTATAATTGTATTTTTACAATAGCTTTAACTTCCAGAGAAGACTATGAGCTTTCCCATGGAACAAGTTTCAGACCCATGTAATTTTTGCATCGTTCACTTCTTCATGAGACTTTAAAAAACAGTAATAAATTGGCTGGAAATATATACAGTGAGGACCACTGAAAAGCTGTTTTCTCAAAATTAGGAATTCTGTAAGAAATACATATTATATTGTTTCAAGGCTATCTTACAGAAAGCAGCAACTTTCAGAGGTTGCTACTCTATATTTAGAGTTTTATACAAAAGTGAGCCCACTAAGACAAATATAATCAGCAGACTTATAAGATTATAGTAATTTTTCAATTACAGCAAGACCTCAGAAGTATTTGATATTGATTGAATATATAATTTTCAATACCTGTATAGTTTTGGAATACTAGTTGGCCATTATATACACTTTTGTACAGTTCTAAAATATTACATCTCAGTAATTAAGATAAACATACTATAGAAAAGGTATCATATTTTGAATTTCTCTAACATACATTATTGCAGTCAAACGTGAAGACCATTCTGCATTTACTTTATTTCTGCTGAAAAGAAATATTTACTTATGAATACTTTCACTAAAAGATTTTTTTAAACCTTTCTCCATGCATTTGACATACTAATATGAACAAGGAAAAAAAAACCAACAACCCACAACTTTGAGAAAATCAAATAAATTGTTGTTAAGAAAACACTTCAACTACCAAATCTAGGTTAGGTGTAGTATGAATATTCAATGGCTGTATCATGTTTGTCAAAATTTAACTTCACAAAACAGTCAATTTCTGTTGAAATTAAGTGTATGAATACATCAAATAACTGAAGTGCTAACATCTCCTTCAGCTGGCTACTCTGAACATATTGTAACAGTAAAGCTTACTGTATAAATAAACTTGGTTTATTACATATTTAAGGTGTGTCCTTTACCGAATGGAACCCAGTTGCCCGAGGAGCGCCTGTCCCACTGCTGCGGGTCAGGTACCACCGTGTAGTGTCGTCCCCTCACAGCCAGTCCTGCCCTGGAGCCCAGGCCTGGGACTGAGCTGCGCCCAGGCCTGCAAGGTTAGAAGGCTGCCCTCAGCTGTCACTTGAAGTCTAGCTTTAGCATCCGTTGTTGTTTCCTCACACTGCTACTGCTCTTTCTACTGGTACAGATATTTACATAAGCAAAAGGAACATGAATGCTAAACAAGTGCTCTAATGCCTGAATACAAAAGGAGCAACTGAAATTTACTTCCCCTCATGTAATTATTTTACTGTGGAGGAAAAAAATGCTATCCAGCACCAGTTACAAAACCAAAAGAGCCATGAGAAAATAACACTAGGCACTGCAGAAGATACAACAGGCCAGTAGAGACGACCAGTAATAAAAGTCACCTGGAAGCCATGTTAATTTCACCACCTAGTTCTTAGGTGGCTAAAGCTGACACACAAGTCTTGCAGAGAGTGATCTACTGCTTTCTCTGACCAGTCATTTGAGTGTTTCACACTCCCTGCTTGATACCAGTGACAACCAAGGAAATCTTTATTGACTGATGTCCCACAATTACTTCTCCTTGGTAATGACTCACATTTCTTTTCTACAAAAAATTCCCTTCATTGTGTGAAATGCTGAACTGGATGATAGCATGGGCATGAAAACACATACAGAAAAGGCATTTGGAGATAGCTTACATTAACTACACAATTTAAAATGCTTTTCTTCTATAGTTGATGCGCTTTTTTTCCATTCGGCATATTGGCTCAAGAAAATAATTCATAAGCCTGTCACCCAACAGAAACACCCAAATATAATGAAACTCACATTCTTCGGTTCAGTGGTGGCAGAAGGATTTACGCTGCCACAGGACAGTGCTTTATTATATATCAAGAAAAAAAATAGGAGCAGCAACGTATCACAATTCTCCACTACTGTGCAATAACGATGGAACCAACACAACATGGAAACCTGTTAGGTGAGACTGTACGACATCCGGAGGTCACAGCCTTACGCTCCTTCTTGCTCAGGATAATTTAAAATCTTGCGGTGAGCTTGGCGCAAATATTGCTGCTGTTTGAAGTAAACCTTAAAAGCTCCTTTTATAGCAACAAAAGCTATTCCACCCTGAAATGAAAAGATATTTTGAAAACTTGCATAGTTCAGTGTCATATCCTTGGAAATATTATTTTTAAAAATTGCTGGTCAAAGAAAATTTATTTTCCAATCATATAGCGTTTTCTTTTGAAGTTTAGCTAATTAGAACAATTCCGAATTAGTATCTCAAAGTTTTCTGTCACAATGCACTATTACAGAGGTTAATTTGACTTAAAAGGATTACATACTAGATCTATAAAATCTTTTTAAACCTTTTATTTGCTTGGAAGTCTGACAAATGTTCAAAAAAAAAACAAACCAAAAAATCCCATCCTATTTAAAGAACAAAGTACAATGCAGATATGTATCTGCTTTCCTCCCTTCTCTGAATATATACTATACATAAGGAATAACACTCATTACCATTCTATAATGAGACTGTGAAAAAAGCCACTTGCCAAAAGCAAGTGTGGATTGAAGTAAAATGTTTTTTTTTGTAAAACAAACTTTTCAGAAAGTTTTACAAAATGTTTATCTCAACTCTTCAAAATAAGAAGAGACACTAAGAAGCCTTTAGTCTGCATGAACAGTTGTAATATCACTATTTCTTCCATATGGAAGAGAGGGGTGTATAAACATGTTGGAATTGAAACAGGTCTGAAGTGACAGATGACCAGAGGTAGCATCTTAACCAAATTCAGTGTGCTTTCCCCTGAAAGGCTCCAAGCCAGAGAGGCTATTCACAAAGGAAGATATTTTCTCTCTTTGTCTTCCCCCTTCATTCCACTTCTACAGAGAGTTTATTTTTCTCTCCTTATTAAAATGAGTAATAAAGGGATTCTCTCAAAGAATCAGTAAACAGACACTAATATGAAAATGTTGATAATAAAAACCCCGGACTTCACTTGCAGAGATTGTTCTTAGAAGCTGCTGGCTCCTTATCTTCATTATTACCCTTAATTACTGCTTAGCTCTACCTAGTACAGTACCGGATACAAGTTTCAGCCTTGTCTTGAATTGAGATTAGTTTCAGTCATAAGGATAAAGTCTCTAACACACATGATGCTAGTCCACTGCCAAGACAGGCAACCTTAAAAAAAAAACCCTTCCCTTAATCAAATGCCACTCACGTTCTAGATCAATTCATGTTGTTTTTTCCCCACTCCCTCCACAACGCAACACTTCATATTCCCATTTTATAATTGGTTATGAAACAAACAAACAAACAAAAAATACTGAATCTTACCAAGATTGTCCTTTGTAAATTTGAGTTAACGCTGCTGAACATCAGCTTGCCAACTATTGTGGCAATAGTAGGGAAAACGAGAGCTCCACATAGAATACGTGTAGCGGAGACATGGTCTGCCAAAGGGTTGGCCTCTGCTGGAATACGAGGAACAGGACATCCAATGCCTAAAGGGACGAGAGTGGGGGAAGAGAAGGTTACACAGCCACTACCTCCAACAGAACATAGCACGTTAGTTCCTGCCCCCCACTTCATTACAAGGCTATAGCCCAATTACTTTTGGAGAACTAGCCCTCTTTCTCAGTGAATGGTCTGTTTCTATTAAATGACTGTATTCATTTTTACTTTCAAATAAGACCCATGATTTTCAGTAACTGTTTTTGTTACCAAGGCCTTAACTGACACCATGCTCCTGTTCCTCTTGCCCCATCTTTCTCACTAGGCACTATACAAACTGAATCTGAATAGACTGAACATAAACCAGAGTGAAGGTGTTAATCACCTTTACTTAAGAATGGCAAAAACTACTTGCCTGGAAATATGCTGTTCAAAATTTGTAGCTTATTAGAATATTTGCGCCACAGTCTGAGCACGTAGTCCTCCCAACGAATCATCTTGCCCAGTATTAGCATGACTGGGATCGTGGGAAGTCCAATCAGAAGAAATAAAGGATCAGCTCTCTCCATGACGTCAAGACCTTCTTTGTGACCCACAACCTGGTAAACGTGCATATAGTTGACAAACATAACAAAGGCCACGACTGAACAAATAATATAATTTTTAAAAACGCTAGTTTCTTTGAGGCTTCCCACGCATTTTAAGTTAAGGAAAAATAATACAGTTTCACCTAAAATAGTGAGTTTTCCCTTTGTGTCCTTGGTTGCTTATCAAGTGTAATGCAGGCGAGCTGCCAGCTCTAGTTTGCAAATCATTAATCTTGCAGAGAGCTGTAACACAATTCCTTACCATCTCAAGAAAAGTTTCATGTGCTTCTGTGTTAAGTAAGAACCTGAATATCTGAAATATCAAAACAGCATGCTTTCCAAAATGCATAGACGAATTTACAATTTGCTCTTTAAAGGATAAATTGATAGCAAGTATCTCTAGATGTTTCAATTTAAAAATTCTGTTACTTAGGAATACTTTATGCAGCATAGATCACCATATAAAAAGTAGTGCTTCACTAGAAAAGGCAGGAAGAGTTACCTTATTTTCAACTGCAGTGGAAACAGCAGCTTATCTTCAGTTGTACCTTATTTTTAAACATGGTTAGTGCTATGATTTTAAAGGACAGTCATTACTGACGTGTCTAAACCTTACTACTGGCTCATAAGAAATAATCAGACTTTGCAATTTATAAAATGCACGCATTAAAACTGTAACAGAATGGTGCCTTATGTTTTCCTAGAGAGTACATACTTGTTATTTTACATAAGTACCTCTAATAGGGCTGAGAACATAAAAAGAAATGTAAGTGGTAAATATCCTCTAGAATCATCTCAATTCAAGAATTACTAAAATGCTAAAAAAGTCCTTGAGGTGCTTCTAGAAAGAAGGGGCTTATTCATGACTATTTCCATAAGAATCCATGAAGATTAAAACCACTAAAATAATAATTATTGCGTTTGTCAGGCACTGGATTTTCATTGACAAAGACCCCATAAAACCCGACCACAAACCCAATAACCAGTACTTCTCTAATAGGTAGGACACCAGGAAGAAGCTGGGTAACGTACCATAGTATCTTCAAACTCTACTTTTTAGCCTTGCTTTGAAAACCACTCAATTTTATTCTTCTAGAACAGAAAGTTACACCACAGCCTCTAAAAATAGGCATAACCAATACTGTTACTGCCAAAAGATTATTCCTCCGAATATATTCAGCATTTGTCTTCTAGCTTCTTCACGATCTTCCACCCAAATTATGATGTCTGATGCTATTCTTTTTCTCTTTATAGTATTAGTCCATCAAAAAAGCCTCAGTATCTTGTCTCTTCTGCTTTAGATTACTATTTCTCTCTGTTTTCAGTAACTCCATATGATTTGTTACTAACTTCACTACCCCTGGAGTCACAATGTCAATTCTGTATTTTTCTCCCTATTAAGCTTAACCTTTAAAAATAGCTTTTGTGCTTCTCTCTGGCCGTTCAACCAAAGGAGTAAGAAATGCATCAGGAAACAAGTTGTATTATACCCAGCAAATCTGGAGTGGCAAAAGGGCTGGAACAGTTTCCCCCGACTCCCAGTTTAATCTCAGGGAGGCTGCATCAACTCACTTGGGCTCTGCTTCATGTGGCTGGCATATACATTGCTGCTGTGAGATTGTGTACAAACAGAACCGAACAGCACAGTCTTGAGATGCAGTGACTTGTAGAACTGCAGGGCAGTATCACACAATTCAAGGAAAAGTAGTGCCATGTGACTTATATGGATAAGGACCAGGTTATATATTTAAAAGTAGAACTGTGTAGAGGAATACTTATTAGCATACAGATTTATTAGTTCTATCTACAAATGAATTAGAATCAGAAATACTTTATGCTTTCAGGCAAAACACAGGTTATGGGCTTGATATAGTAATCAACAACTAAAATGGTAACAAAGGTCCTTCTAGTTGTACAATCTGTGAAAACTCTTGTTATGTAGTTGAATTAGGACAGCCATGAACAAGTCTTTCCACAGTTAATAGTTGACCACTTGTCAACATTATTTTTTATATTTAAATAGCAAGTTCACAAGAACAGAAGAGAAATAAGGTTTTTTTTTTCCCTTTCAACTAACCATACAGTCTGAAGTAATTAGAAGAACATACTCTTAATTTGCAGTGTTTTGCATTTGTTGTTTATGAACAAATGCACCATTCAGACCATGCATTTTCCTTTATAAAATAAAAAAGTGGTAGGACTGAAATATTCACTGTCTCAACCCTTTGAATGTTACTAGCAAAATTTTCCTATAGGTAAAAGATCAGTCTCATATATTTTTCTGAAGAATTAGACTATCCATTAATAGTTAGGTGGTAATGGCACCTTTTCTGTAAGAATGTGTGTTCACCAGTGTGCCATACAAGGGGCAGCCTGCTGCAGGAGTAGGGAATTTTGTTAGTTGCAGACCAAACCACGTTTGAACAGGCCTACTTGGCTTTATACAGTATGATCAGTTAAAAGTGAAAAGCTTTCTATCCAACCGTCTTCAATTCATTTGTTAACTACACGGAAAGCGCTCCAAGCAGCTAAAGCATGTTTTAAGCTGAGGAAAGAGGAGTCTTCATTACTGGACTTTTTCTTTAGAAGTGTTGCTTTCAAAGCTGGTAAGAAGAAGAAATACATGTGTACCTGCATCACCGTCACAGCTCCGTATGTAACAGCTGTCCAGTATATAGAGCCCACCATTATTCCAGCCGCAGCAAATGGACATGCCTTTGAAATCAGTCGATCTGCAAGATCCAAAACGTAAACAACTGGACCTATGATAAAGGAAAAGTAAGGTTTCAAAATATATGCATATAAGCATACTGAAGAAAACTCTCAGCATCTATCACTGATAAGAAAGAACTTGGCAAAATGCAAATCTGACATCCCACGCATGCTGTTTAAATGACAACATATAATTTAAAAGCTACTAAGCTAAACTTGTATCTTATTTCTACCTACCATTTCATTCATCACAACATCTTTCTGAGAGATTAATATACTGGTTAGAATACTGACTAATTTACCCACTAAAGCTGACTAGCTTGCTTTGTGTTGAATCAGAATTGTTCTGTTGTAGAAATCCTTTTAGGCTTAGTGGCTTTTTTTATTTGTTAGATATTTTAGTTTTCAAAAAGGAAATACTAATTAGTAGTAACGTACTTCATGTGCTTATCTTTGACAGCCTCACCTGAGAATTCTCTCACTAAGCTATCCTGCTCTGCAGTAAAAAGTAGCACAGTCAATATGAAAGATTCCTTCTGCTGGAAGAGGCTACATTCAATATTTTTGAAAACCACCTCTCAAACGTTGGAGGAAAAACCCCTCCTATTCAGGTTATTTATTGCCATGGACAATGACGCATGAATAGAGTTTCATTGTTCTGTGTATGGACAACTGCACTTTCCAGACTTACACAGAACAAGACATTACCCTGATCAACTTTGGTGACATAACCAAGGGCACGCTTGCATCTTTTCTTTGAGAGACTGCAAGAGCACCAGCAAAGCAAAAGCCAGAAACTGAAGTCTAAAATGTATGTATGCAAGTGAAAAATGTCAACACTATGTTCAGATTCCACGTTACTTTCCTATTAGTCAACAAATTCTACAGACTGTCCTCCTCCAGTTCTGCATTAGCTCCTTCCTACTCTTCCTTACCAAAATCAGTGAAAATATTAAAGTTATTCTCAAAACACACAGGCATTCTTCAAGTAACTAATTCTCCATGTAATCACCACAGTTTATCCACTTGGCATCTAATTATTTTGCTACTTCTTAATTTTTTTTTTTTGTTGGTCTTTTTCCAGAGCCGGGGGTGGGTGGGAAGGGAGTGATCTCTTGAGCAATGCTGTTAAGTGGCTTACTAAAGTCCTGAGAGACTACACCTCCAGGACCTGCACTAGATGAATTGCCAGGCTAGTTCACATGCTGGTTTGTGCACGATCCTGAGTTGTTCTCCTTTTTCCTCCTGACTTCCAGTTAATCAAAACTTGTTCTGAGCTTGTCCAGAACTGAGATTAGGTGTCAAGGATTTTTTTTCTTTTTTACTTTTCTAAAGGTATTTGGCATTGTCCAAATACACAAAAATTACTTGCTGTTCAGTTCTGGCTTGAATACTCCTAGTACATAACAATTTTATATTCCTATTTTTTTAGGGTAGTTTACCCTGTTTCCAAAGAGATTGTCTCTGAGCTATCATATTTACACCAAATGAATTAAAAGCTGTGCATTTAAATGTATGATCAAGATTTGAAATTCACATTAAAAAATTTGCAGAACTTGCTCCATGTAGTCTCTAGCTCTGCTGGAGCTTCAAGTTCTTAACCAATTACTCATGTACTTCAAACTGGTTACCTTTGCATACATCTTCTAGTACAGTGTGCACTCCTTGTTTTAGTAATAAGCTCTAGTGCAGGAGGCATCTTCCTATGTGGCTTGTAAGACACTAAACACCTCACCAGCGTCCTGCTTCAAATACATCAACCCATGTAAATTAGTCCATAAGTAGCTGACAAAGCGTAACCGTAAAGTTAATTTATTCTCAAGTTGAGCATCTTGTTATTGAGTAGGTACCAAAATTAAAGGGTCTCTGAAGAAGGAACACTCTACTCAAAACACAAAGAACTGGAACAGGCAGTTCAACTGTATTAACAGTTGTGTTTAACTTTCCAGGACAGACTTGAAGTGCTGGGATGTCTATCAATGTGCTGAAAGTAGCAACAAGGTCATAACTTCAAGTGCTAAACACACAGTAACTTACACATCTTGACTGTTTCCCACAATCACTGAAAAGTTGTTTGTACCATTTTGAAAACTTACATTTGTTTGAAGAATGTGAAGACAAGAGATTCAAAAAGCCCATCATATTTGTTGAGTCCTAAAGGGCAACACAAAGCCCTGAAACTTGCCATATACGTCTTGGCAAGGTGATATGGCAACAAAAGTCTAACTAAAAGCACTAACAAATTCCACCTACTAATACTAACCATTAGAAGAAGCGAGCTGCAGAATTAGGTATAAAATCTTGAGAAAAGACTAGAAAAAACATTCTTCCAATATTTTTTGTTTTAATTAGCCTTTTAGGAAGAAATTAGTGAGAAAGGAGGACAAACATAACTGTTTCTTTTAAGATGGCATTAAGGAAGAAGCAGGAAATTAAATATCACTGACACAGAAATTAAAGGAAATACAAAATACAAAAATATTTTTATTTTTTAAAAACTATCATGCTTTAACAGAGCTTTTTCTGCCAAACTGTTTTCTATTTATTAAACTGAAATAATTATCTAAAAGATACTTTAGGTACTTTCAAAGTAGCAATAATATTTTCCTATTTAATAAAGTTCTCAGAAGAGAGGAAAATAGCTAGTAAGAACATAGTTACTACCAATCTCTAAAACTGATAAGCACTATCAAATTTGAATGGAATTGTAATTTTAAGAAGATACGTCACTGGGGTGGGTTGTTTTCACTTGGTAAATAAATAGACACCCACTGTTACTTATAGAGATATTTGTTGATATCTCCTCAAGCTGACATTACTTCAAAATTATCATCATATATAAGAGCAGTTGTGTTAGGGAGTGCCTTTTCACAGAAATTTTATTTTAAGAAAAAGTTTCCAGCAGTACATTCGAGAAATCTTAATGCAAATAAGCTTCTGAACTATGATACCTCCAGGTAACTTCAGTTGTTACTTCTTCCCTGCTCAAGTAATTTTAGTTTCTTGAATGGTACGACTAGTAACGTCTTCAAAAGATACCTGCAGCAGAGACAGGGCTACTGGCAAGACTGCCTGAAAACATCTTACTGTCCTAACTCAGCCTGCTGTGACCTTGACTTGACTTACAGCTTGAGTTGTGATATAACAGTTTTGGGTTACTATAAAGAGATACAAAAAGGCAAGACGGCCTCATTTGTTTAAGGCACTACAAGTTCATGATTGATTTTGATGGAGCCAAATTAATCTCCCTGCGATGCTACAGATGTCTACTATACTCTTACACAAGTCTGAATTTTTATGCCCTTCTCATCTTTAAAAATGGAAAAAGATTGTATTGTGAGGGAAAATATAATACATCAAAAGATTATTGCATGCAAGAGCTGAACAATCTTTCGCAAGCATTTAAGGCCGGCTTCAGAAGCCAGAAATGGCAGCATTTAGGGATCTTAGCTTTCAAATAAAGTATGCCACAAATTGCAAGAACAAATGAAAATTCCTGTTGTTGTCTATGTGCACATATCCTCTCCAAACTATACTTGCTTTCCTTTTTTCCTATTGCCAAAATAAAATGTAAATGCAGCTGACATTACAATTTAATCATTCAAGACACAAGTAAGAATTTTAAACAGCTTCAAGTTTTGTGGTACCTTGTAAGTGTCCAGATATCAAACAATTCTCCCCGCGACTCAATGCTAAATGTTATCCTTTGTTGCCTTCTTTATGTCAGAGATTAAGATCCCTCTCTACCTTATCCTTATAGGAAAGCTGAACTGTGATGGATGTATGAATAACTTGGTAGTAAAGTTCTTGCTGGTTTATGTTTTCTTGAATATCAACAGTATACTAGTGCATATTTTCTTTCCCATTACTCAGTATTCTATCATGGAAAGAAATGGCATCACCCATATAAAATTCCCTTCACATCTTAATTTTATCAGCCTTCATACTAACAGAAAATAGGTTGTGTCCCAAAGAACTGACAGTGCAAGTTATTTTCAGCTGTTTCATTACAGAAATAAGATACTTAAAAGAAAATATTATTTAAAATCCTCTAAATGGCTATACTCACATGCTATATCAGCATTTCTTTAATACGTTTTTTAAACAAAATTAAAGTTTCCATGGCAACATTTCTTCCTGCCCTACTTAATACACCATATAGAACATATCGGCAAAAGAGGGCTGGAATAACAGCAACCACTGCTAATTTAAATATATGCAACATATTGTGCAGTGTCCTACTCAGCTACTCAAGTAAGTAGACTCTGGAAGGGCATCTCCAAGTTTGCTCTTTTGCCTTGACAAACAGAGTTAGAGCCGTGCCCAGCAACCCCAGATATTCTTCCTCTTGAATACAGGGCTATATTAACTCAGGAATACTTCCTGAACAAAGTAAAAATATGTTTTTCAGGTAATGAAACAGGTTGCTCAGTAAAGTTTTCAGGATTTCCTTTGACAACAGTTTCTCTGCAAGCTGAGGAGAAACAAAAGGATGCATTTATGTGCTAACATGTTGCAGTTGGTGAAAGAAGTCACCCTCTGCTCAACAAGAAAAAAAAAGTCACATCAACTATGAATTAATTATAGGTCAAATACTAATAAGACTTATCAATATATCCAAGTGGAACATATCCCAAATTTTCAGAAGGTATTTAACTAAGCCACCAAATAAGACATGAGCGGAATATAAAGTTATTTCTTTCTGTCTGGAAAAGGGAACAGACAAGTTTTCACCAGAATTCATGCTCTGAGCACAAAAAAGAAAAAAAAATAAGAACAATATAAAGAAACAACCCATTGTATTGTTCAACATTTAAATGATACATATCTTACCTAGCTTTGGAAATACTATTAAATATTCTGCATTGCACTGAGGACAAGCAACTCTAGCAGTACTGTTTCCTCTTTGCTTTTCGTCCACCCAGCGCTGTAGACAAGTCTGATGCACCCATTTGGTGGAGCCCCTGCACCTGCAAGGTCTCACCCACTCCGCTGTCCGATCATCCTCATCGGTAGCAAAGCAAACCCAGCAGCTCCTGCAATTACAGGAAGGAAAAAGAAAAAAAAATTAAATTTTTTGCTTTTACATGCTTAAAATAACCTTTCACATATGAAAGCATATCGTTTTAGAAAATGTGCACCAAGAGGAGATGATGATTGTTGCTTCACTCTTACAAAAAATGTAAGCATTTTGTACCACAGTCTTGTTCTGGTATTAACATAACATCACAGACAGCTAAACAACTGCTATTAGTATATTCTGAATTACTAATTTAACTTTTAGATAATTTATGTATTAAAAAGCATTGAGACTATAGTTCAACCTCAGAATAATGAAACACATGAAAAATTCATATATTTTAAATGTATTGTCATCTCCTTCTACAGTAGACATTTTGCTAAGTTTTTTAAATTAAAAATATAAATCAATACAGTAGCCTGTTACTTGGGAAACTAACTCAAATCCACTTAAATGACAAAACAACCCAAATGATACAATGTATCACAAACCAAACTGTAAATAATTACATTCAATTCATTCCCTCTCTTTGAAAAGAGACAGTACTTCATCCAGATATTGATTTTGTATAATATAAATTAAGTTACAAAGTATTTAAAAAATACTACTGTACTACTAGAGGAGGAAGATTCTGCACTGAAGAATATCTTGATACATAAATCTTGATATATAAAATTCAAACACATTAATTCTATAAGGAGAAAACACAAGACTGACAGGCTATGTGACCTGACCTGAAGGGAACACACATCCTGGCAATTCCCAGACACCTGATCTGATGATTAGGCCAGAGCCTTCTAAAGTGTACAACTTGCAAGAGAAAGTAAAATACCTAGGCAAATATCAGATATGTTGACCCAATCATTTAGTTTTTAGTGTGAAATAATTTGCTGCTTCCCATACTGAAGATGTTGAAATTCAGATAATAAACCAGACCAAAAAAAAAAAAATCTAACAAAATAAGGATCTACTATACATATAATCTGGTTAGATGCATTTTTTTTAAAAGAAATATTTTGCACAAGCCATTGCAATCATAGTTAAACTTTTATAAAAGTGTATGGCAACATCATCCCTATAATTTAACTATAAAAATAGATTCTAATTAGATATTATGCACTCACTGAAGTTTTGCAGCACTATTTTGCTGCTAAAGTTTTGTTCTCTTAACAATAACATTAAGATTCAAGCATTGTGATTGTAGTTTCTATGTGGGGATGTTACCGTGGTTCATGATGCTTTTCCTTCCCCTCCCCTAACATTTGTTGTCTGTGATAAATTTTCTTCCTGGCCTTTTAAACTCTTCAGTCAAATCTCCTCCTTGTTTCAGCTTCTCAACTACTCCATCTCCCCTTTATATTTTTCTTTTGGTCTGCCCTTTCTGCATCCCATCTCTGACCTTTGTTAGCACCCGGGAGGAGAAATTACAATTCAACAGTCCCCTCTAACTCCAGTCATTTTGCTAGATTGTCATCTCTCTTTTATGGAAATCAGTGCTAAATAGCTGACATAAAACTTACTTGACAAATTTATACTTGAACATACACATACTGAAGGTCTCTCCTCTGCACCTCTTAAAAAAAAAAAAAAAAGGAAAAAAAGAAACAAGCTTGTAACTAACTAAAGCTTGTAAAACAAAATTTAGAAGGGAATGATATGCATAGCAAGGACCCATCTTACTAGAGCCATTTTCAAAGCAACAAAAACATAGTAATTCCTTTAAAAGGTCACTATTTCTCCCTTGTAAAACTGGCTGGGGGTTATGTTTTGGTTTTGTTTTTAACTCCTTTATGAGGAAAAAGGGGGTACAAATCTACAATGGGAAACTTGAGTTTTGTCAGGTTCAAACTTGAAGTAATGAAAAATATTTTTGTCTAACAGCTTCCTTTTAAGACCTCACTATTTTGGATAGTATTCTATTTGTAAACTGAAAATGTTTCTCTACAGAAGAATAACCATGTTTTGTTACTGTGCCTATGAAATATCTGTAAGAAATTCTTTCAAAGTGCTAACTCTTTTTCTAATTTATAGTGGTGAAGTATACTGGAATTAAGCTCTGAGCACCTAAGAGCAGAACATGGCCTGTAGCAACTTATTACTGACATGCTTGTGAAAGGAAATGCAATTTGACATGGAGATTCCAGGGAAGACTCCAGGAAAGGCAATTTAATATTCAACAATAGGTAAAACAAACGTAACTGTCACATCCATATGTCCAGTTGTGAGCACAGAACTTGTCACAGTAGGTACAGACGTAAATTGTTAACATTGGTTCTCAAACCAGAACCGCATCAGTTTGCGTTCAAGAAAACTGTTCAGTTGGAAAACTGACCTCTTGAATCAGATCTGCAATTTCTTTCATTTGTCTTAATGGAAATGAAAAAACAAAGTCTGACTTTGCTTCTTTCTGTCTTTTCCCACAACATCTGTTTAAATCACAATCGTCATGATATGCACTCCTGTAATACCATCCCTCTTGTGACCTTCATGCTCCCAATATGCACCTATAGCAGTCCTAAATGAAAGGACACATTAACCTTCCTAAGCAGGAGGAGGAAAGACAGCCAAGCCACAAGCTAGTAGGAACCTAGATGAAAATGCTGAGACCCCCACAAAAGTTTGAAAGTGTTACAAAGCACGGCAGACATTTTGATTCGTTGCACTTGATATCAAGAAGTTCTTAAGGAATGCAAGTTCTTTCAGTGTTTATTAATTTTCTATTTATACCAAGAACTTAAAAAAAAAAAAAAAGAACAAACACAATAATACAACACTACTGAGAATTGTTCCTCTTCGACAGTTTTTTTCTGCATTAAAGGTAAATGTTCACTCATTCATTCCACATCCTATTTAGGTCTGCTCTAAATTTGTAACTTAGAATTTTGGTTTTACACTAAAGGCTTCACAATAGAGCTAGGCAGGTCTGTGGCTGCCAGTAAGGTCAGATGCCACCATACCACAGAAGACTAAAGTTTATTCAAATAATGACACATTTAAGCATGACCATAATCTTGCCACACTGCAATTTTAACTAGTGACTTTGTCCATCAATACTACGTAGATTAAATTCTATTCAAGTTTTCTGTTAAGGTTAGTAAGTCAAGAAAAACATGCATCTTTTCTGTAATTGCTTCATCCAATTTCTTGCTAGGCAATCATATCTGAAAACCTGAAAGACCCATGAAAAGAACAACAAAATCCTTTGCAGACTTAAACCTTTAGCAAGTCATGAATAATGAACAGTAAATTCCTTGTATTCTGTCATCAGCTTAATCTCCTTCCATTGACAGCAGCTGTAGCAGAAAGGGCTAAATAAAACCATTTCAAAACAAGTAGCTTGGCTCTTGCCAGATTTTCCATTTTCTTGTACTGAATAAAATATGACCTTGATTCTTACCACTGAATCAGACTGCTACTCAGATAACCTGAAATAGAAAAGGCTGACAAGGTAGAACAAAGCATTGTTTCTGATAGAAACTCAAACCTTTTTCCTTGATGACTTTCTGCAGAGCCAAATCAATAACACTAATGTATTTTTCCACACTTCTTTGGCTTAAAAAAAAAACCCACACCAAACCAAAACATACACAAAACCCATGCCATTATCATTATTTCAGCTTTGAATATAGGGTTACAAATGCCTTTTAAATTCAGCTCCCCAGCAACTAAAGCTCTCTGGTCTCAAAAATTCTATTCTGACTCAAAGAATAGCTCATTTATTGCGTCTATTTTTTTCTCTACCAAAAACAAATTCTTTTCAGGACATGACATATGTTAAAAGCAAGTGGATGGAGAGGAAGTTGTGTTGGAGACTAGAGATCCTACACTCCAAATGTTATATGACTGGTCTAGAAAGCCAAGGCCCACCTAAAAGCAGATTTCTCTAAACCACGAGTTTCTAATCAGTAAGGAAGCCGCTCTGTGCTGTACCTGGTAGGAGTTACAGCTCCAATACACCTGTAAGATCCTCCAGCACCAACAGACACAGCTAGAGGCGGACTGCTTTCCTTCGCATTGAGTTAAACTCCTTCTAAAGGTTACTTTTTTCCCAAACCAGTCTTAGGTTCTAAGGATCTAATTCATGTTATTTAAATCAAATCTGCCTCAGTCTGTGGGAGCTGAATTCACCATGATAACAGCTTTGTTTTCAAGCAGGCATGACTGTGTAGGCCATACAAAAAAGTAATTTAATTACATATACACTAGTAAAAAGTTTGCAGAAATATTTCGTGCCCCATTAGCCCAGCAGATACCGTGTCCACAAGGTGACCTGCAAGACTGAGACAGCACAGCTGCTTTACAGGCTGGTTTCAAATATTTAGTACTGCAAGACAGAATGCAAAAAGCCTTGGAATTTTTTCCCCAGTGTTCAGTGGCACACATGTATGAATGGCAAGCAAACCCAGGAAATTTCTGAGAAAATAAAATTCTTGCAAGACTTTTTGCATTTCCCATGGTAAGGGCCAGGTCCTGCTAAGTTGAACATGCGTGACATGCTCTAGAACCATGAGCTAAAAGGCATTTTTCCTCTTATTACAGATCCTTCATAAAATGTAAGAAATCTCTTCAAGAAAACTTTTCTGCATTTCTCCCACATCATAAAGCACACTGCTTTCCCTTAAAGCAGCAGGAATTTGCTGCTATCTCGCTATCCCAAGTAAAGCATCCTTGTTCTGTTAAGTATTAAGTGACTGAGTGGCTTATTGTAATTGCATTTCACATCCAAAAAGAAAAAAGTGAAAAAGCTGAACCATAAGTGATAGCAATAATAGCACAGAGAGCCAACGCAGTAAGGGATGAGAACATATCTTGGAAGAAATGGCTGAAAGTGCTCCAGTAACTGGCCAGAAAAAGGCACTGTTCCAAAGGATGATCCACAAATCTGCTCTTTGGAAGAGGCCATTTTTCATGAGCATCTATAACAAATTTTTATGCATAGTCTATACTGACAGATAAAATATCTTTGATGAAGAATAGTAATAAGCTTCCAATAAACCTGCCAACTATACTCTAAATACTATAATATCATTTGTAAGCAGGAAGACTACGATGTTGGAAAAGTCAAGGGAGTTACCTAACAGCATCCAAGAGGCTGCTTTGGAGCTGGCTAGCATTTTAGCAGGGCAACACAGCAAACTGTTCTCTCAAAAAACAAAAGAAACAATGCATTGCAAATGCTACTGCTAAACACTTCCTTTTCCCGAGTCTGAAGGAACCAGCAGAAGTAAGATTCTTGTGCTACAGGGCCGCTATCTGGTCACAACAGAATGCGAGCCTAGCCCACGTACCCCCGATAAAGGCTACAAAGATGGGAATACCACCTAACCCAATAAATGCAGCTCACACCATGCTTCACACTTTAACTGCTGGAAGAGATGAACTCAGCTCTCAAGCCTAACGCAACATGAAGACTTCAACGGCAGAATGCATACAAACCTATCAACCACAATAGTAGAAGCTGGTTATCAGAGCAAGGCTGCAATAGGATTACACATGGAGCACCATTCTTTCCCTAGTATTTTCCTGGTCATCACACACAGCGGAAAATAATTTTTATCTTCAACCCAAGCTCTATCATACTCAAAAAATCCTTACACTATCCTAAGGCTAAAAAAACCAACACACACAGGCAGAATGAGGAACAGAGATACTAATGCAAAAATAGTAGTCTTAGATGCTCCATCATGACTTCCGTGGATCCTTTTTAAGGCAGCATGGCACAGCAGCCATATGCCATCCTGGATCGTTCAGCCAGAAAACATGCTGTCACTTCCAAACAAAGTCTAAAAGCTTGAAAGGAAGTTCCTGGAAGTCATATGGCCTAATAACCAATTCTGCTCCACCTAGCCAGCAAGGAGAAGCTGATGACAATCTAGAAACAATAGTAACTAGCCTTCACTGTAGTAGTGCTTTCATTAAAAACAGCAGGGAAAGGTTAAATAGAGAACACCAAGCTAATATTGCTGTGAGCATGTGGGCACATAACTGGTATCCATATATAGGTCCTGGCTTCCTCTAATCACTGGATAGCATTGTTTAAACTAGATTTTTAAAAGCTTTACCAAAAGCCCATGGATGACTGAAAGCCAATAAGCAGTCATTCAAACACAAAACCAAAACATTGAATAATTAACTAGAAAGTGTACCAGAAAGATCTAGTGATTACCAGAAGTTCAACTTAAACTTATTTATATATTCTGAATTATAGCTCTAATTAAGGAGAAATATTTTACACTTGAGTTAACCACACCATATCAAGGCAGAGATATGAGTAAAGGACAATTCACAGAATCCTGCTGGCAACTTTCTAGCTTGTGGATAAAATTAAACCTTTAACTGCCAGCCACCCCCTATTGTGCTTGAATCGTGCCTCACATGGCTTTTATGGCCTTTGCTTCTACCCAGCTTAGAACAAGACATCCCCCACAGATTTACCTATCTCATTGGGTTTTAGTCTCTAGCTTGTCAAGGACAATCTAGACTATCAGTAGGGGGAAAAAAAAAATATCACCTTTGTTTAATATTACCAGACTCTCACTTTTTCAAAAGGAAAATTTGATAAGTCACCAAGGCTCGGTGGCCTTGCTGTGAGCCTCTAAATGTACAAAGAACTTTGCTGTTACAAACATTTGTGCTTATTTCTTGAGGGAGGGAAGACAAGGCCCTGCTAAAAAATGTGCAAAGGCCAAATCAGGTAAAACTATTACTTATGCAATAAACACATTACTAAAACATTACACATTTTGCTAATTGAACTGTTATTATTACATATTATATATATATTATTATATATAAGCAACTTGGCATTCAACAGTTTAAGCTCCTGAGTGCCTGCTAGGGGGCACTACCACTGATTCTTACCCTCATGTTTAGCAAGAAAAATAAGTGACTAAAACAAGTGGNTTAACCACACTATATCAAGGCAGAGATATGAGTAAAGGACAATTCACAGAATCCTGCTGGCAACTTTCTAGCTTGTGGATAAAATTAAACCTTTAACTGCCAGACACCCCCTATTGTGCTTGAATCGTGCCTCACAAGGCTTTTATGGCCTTTGCTTCTACCCAGCTTAGAACAAGACATCCCCCACAGATTTACCTATCTCATTGGGTTTTAGTCTCTAGCTTGTCAAGGACAATCTAGACTATCAGTAGGGGAAAAAAAAAAATATCACCTTTGTTTAATATTACCAGACTCTCACTTTTTCAAAAGGAAAATTTGATAAGTCACCAAGGCTCGGTGGCCTTGCTGTGAGCCTCTAAATGTACAAAGAACTTTGCTGTTACAAACATTTGTGCTTATTTCTTGAGGGAGGGAAGACAAGGCCCTGCTAAAAAATGTGCAAAGGCCAAATCAGGTAAAACTATTACTTATGCAATAAACACATTACTAAAACATTACACATTTTGCTAATTGAACTGTTATTATTACATATTATATATATATTATTATATATAAGCAACTTGGCATTCAACAGTTTAAGCTCCTGAGTGCCTGCTAGGGGGCACTACCACTGATTCTTACCCTCATGTTTAGCAAGAAAAATAAGTGACTAAAACAAGCGGAAAAAAGAAAAACCAAACAACAAAACCAAAACAACCCCATACACACACAAAACAATTAACTTCCAAAACTGAAATATGCTTAAAACAACATGATTTGAAAAGCTGAACAAGTAGTCAAGTATATACATTACATAGCAAACACTGAAGAATTCTAATAGCATTAAGTTAATGCCTTAAATATTTAATGGATTCTTTTTATAGTGCAGATAGCATACTCCATAGGGAAAACATTTGCTTGAGCGTCGTTTGACAAAGCTGTCAATAATCACAAACACTGAAAGTAACAGAGATATGAAGCAACTAGCAAATTATGTTTAAAAGCCTATTTAAAGTTACTTCCTTGAATGTTCCTTTAAACATCTTAATTATGTACTAATTATCTGTAATATTCACAAAATTGTATAGCAGTATGTCTGAAAGCTCCTCCTGATGAGGAGAATGAAAACGTGAAGAAATTCCTTTAAGTGTTAGCTTATCTCAGTGTCTAATTGCAAAGCAGCATACTGTCAAGGTATAACTGAAGTAGTAAGTGGCTCAATGAGCTAGAATTCATACACTAATATTTACAGCCGCTGATGAAAGAAAAGCTGCTAGCACGGTCAAGATACTGCAAAAACTCTAGATGGCAAGAAGGCCAAATGCAGCTTTCTTTAACAGGTAACATGACCTACTAGGAAAGTAAGACACCCAAGTACTGACAAGCTGAACTATATGATTTATGTACAATAAAGATTTAAAGGAGGATGGATTATTATTTGAGGCTAAAAAAATTGTCTAAATTCTAGCAGCACTGCCAGATTTAGCAAAGGATGACAGCTTCAGACCTCAAAGTAGTTTTAAAAGCCATTCTTGCTGTAATTCATCTGCAATCTCCTGTATTAAATTCTGACAGCACTCCTCACTCCCTAGGGATATTACACATTTCACCAGGTGCTAAACATTGGGTTTCAACTGTCTCCATGGTTTCCAATACATCGGATTTACTTGCCAGACAATAAAAGTATAAAAAATAAGTAACTATATCTAATTTCAGTCATTTGAGGCCTTGATCACAGTCATCACAACCTGAATTCTACTCTTTTTGAGAAGAAAAAAGAGCACTTGCATCATTTTCAATAGCTCAGTCAATACTCTCTCCAGTTAGACAGCCACACTGAAATTAAACCAAGGCCTACAAAATGTTGGCAGGGCAGGGAGAAACAACAACAAACAAAAAAAACAGAACAGTGCACAGAAAATTACTCATTTAGCTCTCTAACTTATTAATGCTAAATGACCACAGTTAAATAGATGATAGAGAGAAGATTTCTATGAAAAATATCAATGTATGCAGCAGAAAATTGATCTGAAGCACCAGAGGTTGTTTCTTAGTAAAAAGAGACTCAAAGTACGCTACAATGCTCTAAGATACTGCTATAGCTTAATTACATATACAAAAGATTCCCCAGTCCATGTTCCCAGAAAACAACTTCCTAGCATTATTGAAGAATTTCAAAATACTAGCACTGAGGCTACCCGTGTCATCAAAGCAACTCTGCTTACAGCACACTGCTTGCTTGAAAATGCTGCCTATGCAAGGTTAGGAACCACTGCACAACTGCTTCATTGCTTTGCCAGAATTCTCTAATTAGCTGTGCCATTCAAGGAGCAAAACTATATCTATTTTTCCTCTATTAGACAAGATATAAGTTAAAGCAAGTGTTTGGTTGACGTAAAGGAATTTAACTTTAACCTTTATTCCCTTGAGTTCTGAGACAAAGGATAACAAGCCTTAGTCCTTCATATCTCCTGGAAGATTTACTTTTCCGTAACATTAGGTTAACATGTACTTAGTAGCTTCCTTAATCGAGCGCTAACCATATCTGTGTTTTCAAAGATTGGTATCAAGATTCTTTTAAACTGCTGTTCTAAACTGGAATGTTAAATACAATTCCCATTTTCAAAAAGAAGATAAAAATATGTTGCTTCTATTAAACTAGCATTAAACAATGTTACTGTGCACTGGGAGAAAGGGGAAGAGAGTTGCATCAGAAAAATACCAATACTGGTATTTGTGGTACATGTACTGAGTTACAAATGTTACAAATATCAGGAGCAACATATATGCAGATTAGACCAACTTTGACATGTCTAAAACTGTAACCCTCTTGACATTAAACTGTTGCAGTGACGAGGAAAAGACAGATGACAAGAAACGCAAAGTTACATTCTATTGACAAAGGCTGCATTATGTGAGCTCAACCTCCCGCAGCAATTTTCCAGTTTCACAAAGGTACTGTAAAAATACAAAATAATCTTTAAGCACAATATCTTCAGCTACAAAACCAAACATTTTAGCATAGATTAATCCGTTAGAAACCAAAATCATGGCTACTCACTTTACCTTCCATTCTTAGGCAAGGTAATTGTGAAATGAAAGTTCAGTTTTTGCATAGATAATTTCATGGTTAAAGTGACCATAAACAATTTTTCTGTTATGTTCTTCCAAAGAAAAGAGAAGAAAAATAGGAAGTGTAATGCTAAAGCTGCAAAAATTGGCAGGAAGACTCCAAAGCAAGCCAATTGCTTTGAAGTCAAGGGTTTATATAACATACACTACTTCTCAAGTTATTCTCAATTTATAACTTCTATTTTTATCAGGTAACTTACAGTGTAAGAGAGCAAACCAAACTACTTCAGTCATCTTAAATCCTCCTAAAATACATAATAAAAACCGAACAATCTGAGCCTTGAGAATTACCAAAAAAATTGTAAACACCAAGAAGGTACATTCTTGGGACATTAATACCTCAAGAAAAACAAAACCCACTCTAATGTGGCAGACACTGAAAATTTGGAAATGTCCTTACTCTGAATAAATGTGAACAAAACTCCAAGGTGCCTTGGTGAAAGCATGAAGGAACTCTGCTGGGCACTCTGTAGAACTGACTGCGTGACTCACCAGCAGAACAGTCACGAGCACTCAGCACATGGCCTTCTGTAATTATATCCTTCACAGAAGGCTAACTGGCATTGGCACATTTTAGTCCAATATAAAATATCCACTTCTAAACAAAACTATTCTGATCCCAGGAGAAGGCATTTATAACAGGAGAAACAAATGAGAAGGTATGTAACGACAACATTACAGCTTTAAAATAGAGGGTCTAATATATTTTTTCCTATAAAACTACAATATTAAATATTACAATATTAAAACAGCTTTAAAAAAAATAATCTCGGAATGTCAGCCTCCCTTGTCCATAACAATTCTAATATTCACTACCTTCACACTGCGTTAACATTTTCTTTTCATATGGACATCTTAAAGAAAAGATACATAAACTGAGACCACTAAACAGTTCATAATGCTTATCAGCAATCAATCACCTAAAAGCCAAGAAATGCTAGCTACACTTACGCAAAAAGTGTGTTTTCTGTGAGAGTTGTTTCCAAATAAGTACACCAAGATTCCATGGTTGGCCCTTGAATCAGTTAGCATTTACTTATCATAGAGGAACTGTTATATAGCAGGTCAGTTTAATTTTCATTTGTATCTTTACCAGTTAAGATAATTAAGATTTAAAATCATAAACAAATGAACAGCTAGTCCTAGATTTAATACAACTTCAGCACAAACTTTTTTTTAGTGTTAGGCAGGAGCTATATAATACTTTCCCCAAAATTACTGTCACAAAAATCCTGAGCCTAAGCATTTTCATTGAATGGTAGAAAGCTATGAACAAAAAGCACTCATATTAAAATTAAAGTAACAGGAGGAAAAAAAAAATCTTAGAGATAAGGAAAAAAACCACAGCCCAACTAGGCAAGAATTCATCTTAACTTTTATGTACAGATTTCAGAACAGATGCTAAAAAAGGCAAAGTGCAGATTTGCCAGAAGGTATTAGTGGACTGTAACTCCCATGCCCAGCACAATATACTCATGTCATGCAGTGCAAATAGAGCTCTAACGCTGTGTTGTCTCCCTGTTTAAATTGGGGTTGCATCTAGAGCTGGTATCATGTAATTATTTGGGTTGGAAGGGGCCACAGGAGGTCTCCAGTCAAACCTCCTGCCCAATGCAGAAGCAACACTGTGAATTCAGACCAGACCATCAGAGCTTTCTCCAGCTGGGTCTTGAAAAGCCCCCTGGACAGATATCCACAGCTGCCTTGGGCAACCTGTTCCAAAGCTCAACTGCATCACTGCCCATCCCCACATGCTGAAAGCCTCTCTGTTCAAATTTACAGTCGTTGTTTCTCATCATCCTGCCAGGAATCTCCAAAAAGAGTCAGACAGTCTTATCAGCAATCTCCTTGGTAGGTATTACAAGGTTGGTAGTTATCCCCAAGCCATCTCTTGTGTAGGCTAAGCAGGCCTAGTTCCTTCTAACTTTTCCTAGTAAGTCATGTGCTCCAGCCCTTTGACCACCTTGTGTAATCTTAAAAACAGTTCCATTTAGAAACACTAACCAGAAGCAGTTTGCTTAAAAGAAACTTAACCACTTCAGATTGGGTCTTCTCATTCTTCTGACTGAAGATGAATTTGCTATTTGTGGTTAACCACACGTACCAGTTAAAAATGCGCAAGTCATGCACTGCTTTGGTAAATATAGGCATTAGATCCTATAACAAGCTAGTACCCAACTCATTCTATTGCTGAGAGGAAGAAAATAAGATGCATCAAAAAAGCTCTTACCACTTTCACATATGGAACTCTGTAAGTAGAACAAACAGACAATAACTGCAGAGATGGCAAATCGTTTGTGAGAAGTAAAAATATTACATAAATCCTATGAAGTATTTTATGTTTTCTATTCCTCTGTATATCTTATTTGATTGAACTCCACTTCTACAAAGATTTACTCATGTCAATTTTAGTCAGTGAGATTATTCACAGAGCACAACAATCAGTAGAAGTTTAAGGAGTTCGGAGTAAAGGTCTTAAATCAAGGACCACAGTGCACTCATTACATTGCCTAGGTTGTAGCATTAAGGTCTTAATCTGAACCTGTGTCTTTAGTTACTAAAGCATCAACAGTTAATTGTCCAAATAAACCTAAATCACTGCCCAAACTTCCAAAGAGGGAAGGAAAAGATTCAACACACCACCACACATGCTAACTGGGATGAAAGAAGCAACTGGAAATGATGTACAAAAACATTGCATATGATTTTTTTCTTAAAAACAAACAAACAAACAAAAAGTTACCATGGAATAGGATGACAGTTCAGAAAACTGAAATAGAAAATCCATCTATTTGCTATTTTGCAATGTTTGAACCTCAACTGATAGCATTTTTCTGACAAATCAGTGTTCTGGCAAATAGCAACAGTATTCTTGATACTCTTGATAGTACAAGTAATTTCTTAAGCCAACTACAATTCTGCATTTTATCTTTTAATTGCTTTTAAAGTCTACCTGCAATTTTGACTCTCGTCTCCTTTAAATAAGGAATGGCAAGGCTAGAGGACAAAAAAGTTGTATGATGTTACTCTAGCTTTTATCAAGGCGGGCTCCATATAGACCACAGTTGAATCAACTACTAGCCAGCCAGAAAATAATTAATACTAATTTAAAAGTTAAACCATGCTAAAATTACCACTATACTGACTCTTCAGCATGTACCCGCACAAGCCTTCCCCAGATTATTTATATTTTGACTAACATCTTCGAATACTGAAAAAAAGAAGGCGGCAAAAGTGCCCATGTTCTGGCCAGCTGGCAAATACATGGGAAAGAGGAAGCCGGAGTTGTCTTTCATTCAGACAGTGTGAGGAGTACCACAAATCACTACCACAGAACATGCTTTTAAAAAACCCTACAAAACAAAAACCCAGCATTCTGAACCCTTGGTACAACCAATTGCAAATGCATTTCACACATAATCCAACTGAAATCAAGAGAACAAAGCTTAAAAACATGAGTACATCTTAGCATTATGGCTCACATTAAGTTACATATTAGCAATGGCAGAGCTAGGGAAAAGGTTTTTTTTTTTTGAAGACAGCAAACTGACCAGATTATCTTCATAAACAAATAAATCAGAGACCATCTGATGATACATTTATCATAAAAGTAACAATATTTTTTAATAATTTGACTACATTGGAGATTTCTTTTAATCACTCAAATATTTACATTGTCTAGGTTTTCTATCAACATGGGCTTGCCACCGACTTCATTATGGCAAGTACATGTTCAATAACTATTTTTCAAATCTTGTCACTTCAGAAAGTGCTCAACTGACACAGTAAAAAGACTGCATAGTAAGCTAAATAATTCTTAGTTTCGTTTTCTTATATGTATTCTAAGAGTGACTTTGGTGAGACCCAATCAAGTGTTCTGTAAGAAGGCTACATAGGATCACAGCCAACCAATGTCCTGGCAATAACAGGCAAGCTATTACAGAAAGGTACAAAATACAAATTGTATTGTACAAGATGTGGCTATAGACATAACTTAAAAACATGCTGAATTTACACATTAGTTCTCCTTAAAAACATAACTATTAAAAAAATAGGAGGTAAAGTCAAATTGCATTTGATAAGCAAATGACACATGAAAAATGCTAAGTATCTAAAGGATTATGTTTTTAATCAAATATAGCACCAAAATCTGCCAGAAAGCCCAACATATTAACTCCAAAGTTATTCAGAAAAATAAAAAAGTTTGAAAAATTCATTAAGAAGCCAGAATACCTGTTATGACAGGTGCTACACAGGGCAGCTTGAAGAAACCCTTAGAAGAGTTCAATTGGAAGAACTGTTATCAGTGCTGAGAGACAGAAAATTTATAGGACCTAATTGAATAGGAAACATGAAAAGAAGCACATAAAAGACTGAAGGGGTTTTGTGTATTTTCAAAATTGTATTTGAGAACACCAGAAGGACTGACTCATTTCATGATCTTTGCATGCTGGGCACAAGAATTTCACTGTAAAGGTTTGACATCATAATACTCATCCTTTAAAAATGCTTTTACATTAAAAATATGTATAGCGTATCAAATAGCCTCTGCCTGTTAAAATTTGGCAAATGCATTAGGATTGACTTTAAAGTAAAGTTTGCCTTGTGCACTCAGTAGAGTCATAGCTATAATTTCTAAGATATTTTCATGTAACCTGGCAATTTAATTTAAATATTGAACAACATTTTTACATTGATTAACAGCACATAAAACCTACTGCCACATAATTTAAATTTTTTAATGGAAATTCCTATCTTTCTGTAATTTATGCATTGAAACAACACGAATAAAGGGACTCAAACCAATAAAACCTCACAATTTAGACAAACCACTAACCACTACCTTCAAGTACACGCTTTAGTCCAGGAATATGGCCCTTCACTATAGATTGCAAAGAATTCTGGATGCAGAAAAGGGTAGTATTTTAAGACTATTATCTAGGCCTTTACCTAAACATGAGCTTGAAGAAAAAAAATGACAAAAGGGATGGAAATTCCAGTTTTGAGGCCAGAAAGGATTATTCTAAAAATCTGGATTAGTTTCTTAAATGCTGCAGACAAGAGAACTCCAGAATATAGTGTCACTTTGCAGTCATGTCTACTCACGCTTCTTGTGTTTATGCTGTAGCCAATCCTCAAAGCAAGTGTAAAATCCTTAGCTAGAAATTCCAAATAACAAACTCCTTACACCTTAACCTTTACCTTCTGTGTTACAAAGGCACAGTTAGCTTCCAGACTGAAATTATGCAGGGAAAATAAAGGAGATGGACTACAAAATACATAAAAGAAAGATGATTCCCAGGCAACAATGTTGAGATGCTACCAAGACACTCCTCACACTGGAGAAATCCAAATTGCTTTATCAAGGAAAAAAAAAACCAAAACTGCAAAACTGTAAGTCATACAGACATACAATCGACGAGTAAAGAGAAGTAGTAAACTCTTCTCTCTCACAAATATATAATTAAAGAACTTGACATATGAGCTCTGAGCCTTGTATACAAAACAGTATGTACATTCAACTCTGCAGCAACACCTTACTCCTGATACAACAGTACAACCACTGTCAGTGTGACCACCTAGGTATTGGAAACAAAAGAAAACTCTACTTTTTCCCTCCTAATGTCTTAATTATTAGAATAAAAATAAAGACTTATTCACTGAAAAGCTATTTCCTGAAAGCTTCACTAAGAGATCTCAATTTGATTTAAAAGTACATTCTTTGTGTTAAGTTATAATATATTAACAGTTAAGATTAAGCTTTTGCATACATACGTTTTTCTCTTACCCAGGAAAACCATCTGTCATTAGCAACAACGATAACAGGATATGCCTAGATGCCTCTACGTATTTCAAGCCGTCAGAATCCCTACAGAGGATTCATCCCTGAGTTACATCCCCTTATGTGAAATATTGAAGGTTTATCTTGATCGTCACTACATACAACATGAAAACAGTTATGTATAACCTTCAGAAATGAGATAATTTTTTTTTTAATAACCCTGCTCCGTAAACCCAATATGTAACTGAAAAATTCTTTATACTGACTGTATTTTGAGGTCTTGATTACTCCAAAATCCTTCTTGTGGTATTGTACTAAATTCTGAATTAAATTCAAATCCTAAATAACTGGCTCCTTCTTACCATCCCACTCACCAATTCTCACACTGTTTCTAAAGTTTCCTGTACTGAGCCAAATTCTTATATAAAAGCCACAGTCTCTCTTCATACCTTTTACACTACCTAGGTACTTAAAACTTTTTCCCCATTGTCCTTGTTATTAAGAAAGACAGGGACATTTCCAATTGTTTTAGATGATATCAACTCTCCTACTCCAAGTTTACTGGAAAAAGTCTTTGAAAAGTGCTAGAGATAAAACTTACAATGTCACAAAGCTGAAAGGATATTAAGTGTATATCAAACCCCACATATCCATTACACATAACAAAATCATATACATTATTGGACTACAAACTTCATGGAAAATAAATGAGGTTGGGTTGGTTTTTTTTCTTTTGCAGAATTAACTCTGGAACCAACACTCTTCCTGATAGTTTCCTTTCCCCCTGCCACCTCTTGCACAATAGTTCTATCATCCTCCTCCCAATCCTTTTAATCTTCCTTACCTTTTCCATTTTATTCCCTACATTCACAGGAATTGTATAAAACTGAAAATTCTGCTGATGGTATTTCTAAAAATCTACCTACTTACTTCCTGTTACTTACTGGAAGTGCACTTATGGTTCCTAACTGCAAGACTCCTTAACAGACATTGTTCTAAATTATAGCCTAAATCATCCCATTGCCATATCTCACATCTTCATTTTTTCTAAAGCACAGACAAATAACCTTCCTTCCCTCTTCAACTCACTTTTATCCTCTTTCTACATCAAACTGAAACTTCTGATCCTTGCCTTCCAGGCTGCACAAGTTCTGCCCCTGCCTCACGTAGTTTATATCTCCATCACTTGCCTTATGGCAGCCTGTATTTTGCTAAATCCTCTTTCCTTAGAAGTGACCTGGAAAGGAGAAAAACACCAGGAGTTTTATGCTTCCTTATGACGAAAAATTGACAGGTTCATCAATGGAAGCCTGATTTCCTTTGGGTCCCCCACCTTCTGAAACACCACGCTATCACAACTCCTGCAACGAAGGCCAGCAATTTGTTTTGTTTATAGGGGCAGGTTTTAAGGGCCTCCTGGATGACTCAAAATTACACATAAGGAATCTTAAGCACTCAGGAGAACAGGGTGAAAGTGCTACATATTCAAATAAAAGCACAAAGCGAAAACAAATGCAATAAAAATAACTTAAGAGTTAGTAAGCATCTTCCCTTCCCTACACTTAAGTCAAAGTAGTGTTCAGGTTGTACTTTTTAATAGCACTCCAAAAAGCAATTGCAGGCTTTCTCCAAAGGTCATAAAACCAGTAACAAAACACACAAGGCCAGCTAAGCTTCGGTTGTCTTTTGGTGCCTTATTTTACACGCACATCAACGCTTTCCATACGTACAGTACCTCCTAGACCCACAGAAACCAGCCTGCCTTCTGCAGGCCTCCACCACTGTCCCCAGAACCCGGGTCAGCCCAGACACACCTCCTGCCCAAAACTGCCAGATGACCCCTGCACACCCGCACTGCTGCCCGCGGTACCTCGCGCTGATTTACGACAGAGCTTGCACGGCTTCGCCCAGACCACCAAAGTTTCAAGAAGCCAAAAAGTGAAACCGGCGCACGCCGCCGGCCCAAGCCCTGCCCCGCCTCGGCCCCACGCCAGCAACCACCCCCCGCGGCCCCAAACACGCCGCAGGCAGCACGGACCGACCCCGCGGGCAGCCGGGGACACGCGGGGAACTCACACGCCCACCCCGAGGGTTCCCTCCCGCAACGCCCCGGGGCCGGGCCCTCCCCGTACCTGTCCATGGTCTGCGGCAGGGCCAAGCCCGTCTGCTCGGACATGGCTCCCGGGAGGAGGAGCGGGCCTAGCCACGGGCCCGGAGCCTGACAAAGGCGGCCCCGGCGCCGACGAACCGGCACGTCACGCGTGTGGCGGAGGGGGAAGGGAAGCCAAAGGAAAGGCAGCGAAACCGCCCTCCCGCGGCCGGGGCGGCCCCTCCTTCAGCAGGCGGGGACGAAGCCGAACGCCGGTCGCTGAGGCGGGACAGAGCCACACGCGGAGCCTGCGCGGCCCGGGCCGCCGCGCTGCGGGGGTGAGAGGCGGCGGCGACGCCTCTGTGAGGTCAGTGCCGAGCGCAGCCGCGACACCCGTCACCACCTCCCGTCGCCGCAGCGCCTGCGCCGGGGCAGAGGCAGCGGCCGCCGCGGCACGCTGGGAACTGTAGTCCTGCCGCCCTCGGGAGTTTAAAGGTCCGGCGGGGCGCGTCCCCTTGTCCTCCCCCCTCCTTGTCTGTGGTGCCGCTCCCTCTCTCCTCCCTATGCCGCTCCTCGCCGCTGTCGCGTAGCCGCTGCCCGGCACCGCGCGCGGGGCAGGTAGGGGAACGCGGTGGGGGCGGCGGGGTGGCCCCGCTGGCGCACGGGGCGAGGTGGGGAAGGTCAGCAGCGCCCGGCCCCCGCCCGCAGCACTGGCCGCCACACGTTCGGCCGCCGCTCTCGTGCCACCGCTCTCGCGCCGCCACCCTCCTCCTCGCGCAGCGGCCGTTGCCCTTCGGCGCGTGTGAGGGGCAGCGGCGCAGCCCGCGGCCGCTCCTCCGCACGGGCGGCGGGACACACTGGGCCGCCTTCTCTGCCCCGCCCGCTCACGCAGGGCGTGGGGGGCCCCTCAGCGAAGGAGCCCTCCTGCGCACCCTCACCATTCCCTCGCCTGCCGAACAGGTGCCGGCGGCTCCAGGTCGGCCCCCCCGCCCGGGCCCTGCCCTTGGGGCGAGAGGCCCGAAGGAAGAGGGCATATTGCCAGGTGCCTATCCCGGTTAGGCTGCCGAGGAGGGCGGTGGCTGGCATGGCAGAAATCGATCCGTTTCTGAGGGTTTGTTGGCAGTGACAAGGACAAGCACCTGGCGCCCTTGTAAGTGGTTCTTGGTGCTCATGGAAGCTCGGTGGCCACTGGCTTCTGTGCGCAAGTGGGGTGAGATGCGGGAGAGCTGGTGGTAGTAGCAACGTTCTCATTTCACTTGTAAGTGTGCTTCCTAATGAGAAAAAAAATCCTTCTAAAGTGCTTTTAAAATGTGTTAGATGTTCTGAAGTCAATACAGACCATCCCAGTCTCTGAAACTGGGAATTTACAAGCTGAAAACCTTTTAGAGCACAAAGGTGGATAGCACCTGGAGAGAGGTTGCCTTCCGATTTGTCTCCACCTTGGGTGTCTTGTCTCCCACTCTTTTCAGTCCAGGTGTATGTAGATTGGCATGCATGTACAGGTTCTGCATCATGCCATGTTCCCCAAACAAAGGGCGAGGTCCCGCTTTTCAGAGGCAGTTGTGACGTTCCAGATTCTTGGGAAGGTTGGTTAGTGAAAATCAACTTTCTGTTTTCCTTTTCAGGTTATGTATAAATACATACGTATGTATATTTTTAATAAATAGCTTGTAATAAGTTTTGATACCTGTATCTAGTCCCTGATACCTTGTGTAAATTACAGCTTTGTTATGCTGCAGTTGCTGTACAAGGTAGTAATTTATGGGACCCACCCACAATTGTACAGCTGGATCAATCTACATCTGTTCTTGGTTGAGACAAGTAGCATTTGCCTGGTGGATAGACATAGCTACAGAGATCAGGTAGAACAGGAAGGAGATTTAGTGAATACACTGGATTCTTTAACTGTGCTGCCTTAGCTAGAGAGAAATCAATCTGTCATTGAGAGGAAAGTATAAAAACGCATGTAAAACATCCAGACTTGGGACTTGTAAGCTGTAATATATGTATAGAGTAGGGAGGGTGGTGTTTATTTTCTAATTCTTTAAATATCATAAACAGGAATGCTAAAGTAGTTACAGTGATGTAACTGTTCTTTACAGGATGTATAGAAGCATGTAGGAAGAAGGCATCATGCTAACATCCTGTCCCAGAAAATTTATTTTGTACTTATTCTTGGAACAGTGAAATTTGGTTTTGCTTGCACTACCGATAAGTCTTGGATGTACAGTGGCTGGAGTAAACCATATAGGCATGACTTCCTGGAAGAGAACCTAATACATACTGTCCCAATTACAGCTGTTCATGAAATATAAGAGCAATATTAGATATCAGAGTTTCTGGTTCCTAATCTTGGCCTGGAATAAGTCTATTGGCCAGAGCACTGATCAGCTAGACTAGCCAAATGCTTAGGTTTTATATATTTATTCTCAAACATTATGAATGGAAATAGGGAAACTGGTTTTATTCCTCAGATGATGTGATTTGTGCAATTTCTGTATTTTTGCCTTGGAGTAGGAAGGATATGCTAGTTGTCTGCCATTTAGGATAGTGCTATGAGGTCACGATGAGTAACAATGTCTGTGAACAAGACTTACCTGAAGAAATGTAACCAGAACTCAGGAGCATTTGACTGCCATTGGAGGCTGAAGAAGTCTGTGACAACAGTGGCTGCTTTGCTCTACCAGTGGCACAGGGAGGGATGACAAGCCTAGACAAAACCTGAAAATTAGGTCAAATAGTGAACATTTGGTAGGTTTGGATTTTTTTTTTTCAATATTTTACCAAACATGAAATATAAGAACATAATAGGATACATAAAAACATGATAGGTTAGAGGGTTTTAAACTAAAAGAGGAGAGATTCAGGCTAAACATGAGGAAGACCTTTTTTTACAGTGAGGGTGGTAAAACACTGGCCCAGGTTGCCCAGAGAGGTGGTAGATGCCCCATCTCTGGAGACATCCTAGGCCAGGCTGGATGGGGCTCTGAGCAACCTGATCTGGTTGAAGATGTCCCTGCTCATGGCAGGGGTTGGACTAGGTGACCTTTGAAGGTCACTTCCAACCCAAACTATTCTATGATCCTATAGTGGCAGACCTCTTGACATCCCATAAATAGCTTAAAGGTCCTGAAATTGAAAAACTGATATGTGCCTTTTCATTGTTCAGGAGTTGGAGAACTTGGGGTATGTATTCTCCATTTGTCTGCTCTTCTCAGAATCAAAGTGTGATCCTAAAATACATATATTACCATTTTGAAATATGAGAAAACACTCATTCCCTCACAGAACAAGAGTTGTCATTCCAGCCTCATCTCTTCCCCTTAGCAAGACCGGGTATGCAGCTGCTCTATTCAAATGCTTGCTTTATTCTCCCCGACAACCTCCTTCAATTCACTCTCCCTCATCCCCCTTTTCTCCATTTTCTTTCTACTTTTTATTCTTTATGCTTCCTTCTTTGCATTGGCCATCTCCAGTATAAATCTCAGGTTGCCTTTTGCAGGTTATTTTTTATTTTTTTAAGCTACTGTTTCCCATATCATCCCTTTGTAGATTCTTCTTTGTTCCTTCCTTCTGTCTCCATGATGTTCATTGTGCTCACTCTGTGTTCTCTTGCCTTCACCTGGTAGTAGCTGCATTTGAGCCCCGAGAGAACTCTCTTTGGTACAGATTCCCTTTTGTTGATGCAAAGTGATGGAAAATGGTTGCTACTAATTGAGCTTTGACTGAGCTCAGCCTCACTGATACTGACTGGAGACGGCAGCCATTTTGAATGAAGTAAAACTGCACATTTGAAGGCAAGTACAGAACTTAATGAAAATCACCATAACCAGCATAAGCTATTTTGGGCTTAAAGTTGAGCCCTAAATTTGGCTATCAGATTTATGCCAAAAGATCAAATTTTAAAAGACTAAATTGTTTGATAGCAGATTTATACAGGTTTAAGCTTAATAAAGAAGTTTACTAGCAATTACTGTAAAACTGATATGGAGGCATATTAAATATTTATCTGACCATTTCTGCAAGGCATGAAAAAGAGGCCGAATAATGGAGGAGCAGAATCTTAATACAGTTCTTTTGATCTGACAATATTAAGATTGTTGGAATTATTCACTGTTTTCAGTGAAAGCTAAGTAACCTGGCAATATGAAAGTGTTCTGTTTTGGCAAAACTGCACTTTAGTGGCTATGAATGTAATATATAAAATTAAATTACAACATCATGCATTTTTTTATCTACTTGATTTCATCTTTAAAAAGACAGGGAGCCCTCTATTAAATTAAAATGAAACAAATCTAAAGAGATACAAATGTTTCTACAATATTTTTTTTTTCAGTAACTTAATTCTTCATTTAACCTTCAAGTTGGTTGAAGTATTCACTTTCTGGCAAAAAGACTAGCATGGTTTGTTAGTCATAGAAGGCTTAAATTGTTTCATAATAAATTTCATGAAATAAAAATACAATGTTGATTGAGTTATCTAGGCTTCTTTAGGCCTTTCTTACGTTTGTTTCTTTGGAGCTGGCCCAGGTCAAGTAATTTAGATACCAGATTGAATTAAGCTCTTCTGCTCTGATACAACTTTTTGTTATTATAAAAACTGTTTTCCTTCTACTGGTTAGTTGGTAAAAAAACTGTCTTTAAGTCCCAGTTTTCTTTGGTTCTGGAGTGCTTCTCCATTTGCAAATATCATAATGAGCACTCTCCTTATCTTAATACTTGATCTACAAAGTGAAGCTGTCTCCTGGGAAGAACTGACAGTAAGGGTGTGGTCCTTTCCACATGCATCCTCAAATCATCTCAAAAGCAATTACCCAGAGGTAAATAGGTACATAAAGGAGGGATATAGAAGACCTACTGCCTGTCCTGTGCTAGCTGGGATATTTCAACAAGTGAGGTATTTTCACCTTCTGTAAGAAAGCAGTTTTCCTGCCCTTAATGATTCAGAGTAGCACAAACAGTTTAGAGCAAGTGTTGAGAAACTCTTAATTACAGCATTGATTTAAGGCAGGCAGACCATACAGTCCAACACAAACAGACTGTAGAAAGCACAGACATAAGTGTTTTAACAACCCGTTTTCAACTGCCCTAATTTACCTTTCTCAGCTTTAGTCATGTCTCTTTCATGCATAAAGCTATGCATATTTCATCCTTTGAAAAAATCAGCCTGCAGTTTTGTTACACACTTATATTGTCACACTTCTGATTTAAAAAATGTAATTCCTGTACAAACATTAGTATTTGGTCCTGAATAATTAGTGTTATGAATTATTATCCAGAATAAATATCCACAATAATTCATGGACTGGTACTAAACAGAGCACAAGTGCCAGTAAACACAATTCTGAAAACTTTACCCAACCTACACTAATGAAAATATTAATATCTTATGAGAGGAACTCCTGTCAGGCTATGTGTTGATGTGGAGGCCGGAGATTAGGTGGATAGTGGGTAGTTGAAGGGAGGCAGCCAAAATGTGGAACCACAGTGTACAGAGTAGATAGAATGTTAAACAGAAATATTTGCACCTTTCTTTTTTTTCTGAGGAGCTTATTTTTTGGTAGAATTTTTAGTATAGTAACAATAACTCAGTAATGAAAAAGTAGTCACTTAGAAATTGGAAATGATTCAAATAGTGCAAATTTTCACCTATGTGCCGATTTTGATTTGTTTTAAATGTTCACACTTGACCTATTTCTGTTTGAGTTTCAGAATATTTTTAGAGACGTGATTATTTAATATTTTCTTCAGCTAAGCAGCATGACACAGTCTCATTTGTAATAGCTGTATATTTTATAGCTGGTGTAAGCTTCTAATTAACTTCTTATATTCCGAGTTTGGAAGGAAGTTTGGAAATAGTAGAACTATTTCTTTGTCTAGCAATTGTTGTTGAGAATAGGTAGCTATTTGATCTGGGCTTATAAATTAAACTGTTAAAAGCTCTTATTTAATTACTCACTTTCAGCTCAGTCTGACAGATGTTTATGTCCTCAGAGCTGGTGATTCAGACTGCAGCAATTTTCCCAGGAAAGAGGGAGTGTGCACGTATTTTGTTTCCTTCCGAGCCCTGTTCCTTTCAGGCTAGCAGCAGTGAAATGCTATCTGTAGATAAGACTTCAAGCCCCATGATTCCTTGGGAGAGCATGCGCTGAAAGCTTCCAGTTGTCAAAGTGCTCTTGCCAGTGTGGTCGACTATTTGTCATATACCTAACCTGAAAGAAGAAAATAAATACACTGTCATTTTATTGATCTTTAAATACAGAAAATCAAAAGGTAACTGTTCCTTAAAAATTTCTGTGTTGACTGCGTGGGTTACTGCATGCAAATGGAGTTGGTATTGCTGTGGGGGTATAGATTTCCTGTACTGGATTGTAAATTTGTACAAATACTTAAAGCAGCAAATAATCGAGAGGTACTGTGTATTAGCCCAACATTAGACATTGGCTGGCCCGTCTTTCAAAGTCATTTATTGTCCAGTGCTTTTCCATTCAGACTGGCATAATTCATTAAAGGTAGGTCTTGACCTTGACAAGAGGGTTGAATTGTGCAGTGATTTTTACCTTTTAGAAGCAATATGAAAATGAATGTGGATTACAGTCCTTAGGATAAAGATCAAAAACAACTAGCTAAGTCAAGGTACATATTTGAAGCAACCGCTGTGCTAGCCACTATAGCTGGTGACTAACTGATTTAAATATACCTTATTGACAACAGAATTTTAACATTTCAGCTGCTGTGTTTTTCTCTCTAAATATATTTTTATACTGATAGCTCAGAACCAGGGAGGGGGTACATCTAATCTTTTTCTCTCTCTGATGTGGATCATTTTATGTAGCCTTAGGAGTAATAGTGATTTTGAGAGAAATGAAGCTAGTGCAAAGCTACTCAGAGCTTGGTATATTATGGCTTACTGCAGTATTGCTTTAAAGTGCCTCGCAAGGTTTTCTGCACCCCCAGCAGCAGCAGAGCTGCCTGTTACAGATGCAGTAGTTTACTCCATTCTTCTTAACTTGCTTTCATGTTCTCGCTGCAGTCTGTTCATGAACCCTTGCTCTTCGGTTTATTTATTGAACAGGTAGATAATAGGGAGCATGAGTAGTAACTTACTTGATAGCAGGAACCTGCCCTTGACATTCATTTTAACTAAAAAGTGTGTGTATGGCTCAGAAGGGATTTAAAAGAAAGAAAGAAAGAAACAAAAATTGTTAAATATACACATGGACCATCTAAAAACTGTTAATGTTGGAGAGGATTATGGACTTCACTCTTTGCCACGCTTCTTGAACAGTTAATTGATTTGGCTTAACTTTTAGTTTGTTACATGAAAACAACCATCATAAAACCCTCCAATCTTAGTAATGTATATATCATATGATAAGCTCAATAGAAATGCAACTAGGTATTCAGCGATGACTGTCTTTGACACAGTTACTCAAAATAAGTGATTTTTGGCTCATTTAAAATACTTTTGAGATTTATAATGATCTCTTCAATTGACTAAAAATCCTTAAAATGTAGAGGTTCCCATTCTAGTTTCATAGAATTGCTGTTCACTGAAATCTGTCTATACGTCAGTCCTATTGTGTTTCAAAATAATAATCAAATTATATGATCTGTCCTATTTCATGTGAAGCACCTTTTCTAGTTGATATAAGACTCAACCATTCTACATAAATTTACTTTAAAAACTTTAAACTTATGTAGCGATTTAGCAAATAATTTGAGCCACTAGTCTTTGTCTTGTGCATATAAAGATGGCTTTTCAAATGTGGCATGTCTGTATTTCAAATATTTCGATTTCCCCCATTTTTATTTTTCATTGTGAAAGCATCAGAAACATCACAGTCTAATAATACCTCTCAGATCTGCTCATTTTGACCTTATTTTTTTCCCAATGAACAAATTACTGATGATTTCATGCATATAGAAATACAGTGAGTAGAAAAACCTTTAGACAAAAGACTGCTTTGATGTAAAACAGCCTTTTACGCAGAAAGATCTTAAGGTCACCGAAGGCAAATGTAACACCCGTCGGTGTCTTTGTACATTAAGTGTCTCCACATTCCGCGCCCCCCCCCCCCCCTCCGCGCCCCCGTCATTGCGATCGCGTCTCATGCCCGCAGCAAGCGGCGAGCTGGGCGGCACAGAACGGCCAGGAAAGGATTGTGCAGCTAAGAACCGCTTCGTGTCAGGGCGAGATCTCGTCTGTGCTTTCTCTCTGATAAATTTAAATAATGGAAAGCTTGCTTGCTAATTAAGGAAGATCGGTACCCGGCTCCTTTAAAGGTCCCCTAATAGAGAAGGGGGAGGAGAAGAGCGAAGGCTGGTGTCTTTTTAACCTTGCTGAAGGACGCAGCAGTATTTATTGACGTATGCAAATAACCAGGGGGAGGAGGTGGAGGAGGAGGGTGCTTGGAAAAACAGGAACCAGAATCAGTTTCTCATTGCAGGGTGAGAGCTCTGAGTTCCGGTGTAAGAGAAAAGAGACGTGGCGAAATTGCTGTGTATCTCTGCCCTATAAGCACATCTCTCATTTAGACTGAAGGGAAACAAGGCATCAAAAAGGGTGAAGCATCTTTAAAAATATTTTGGAGGCAGTCTAGCACGATCAAAGGTTACATATTCCTAAATGGGGGAGGGGGAAGATTACGGGTTTGCCTTGCAACTTGCTGTAGCATAGCAGTAGGATAAGATTTTCAGCCGGCAAATGATTAAAACAGCCTGGTTTGTGGTATGAATGACAATGTTAATAATCTGTCTTTGTGGTTTTTTCCCCTACTGTTTCAGCTGCGCAAACCATGCAGGATGATTTACTGATGGACAAAAGCAAAGCCCAGCCCCAGCAGCAGCGGCAGCAGCAGCAGCAAGATCCAAACTCAGCAGAAGCCCCCTCTACACCCATCTCGTCGGAGGCACCCAAACCAGAAGACAGCAGTTCAGTGACTAGTATCGGCACATCGGCTCCTTCCCAAAATAGCAAGGAGAAGATGCAGATGGAGTCTCCCATTTTGCCTGGGTTGAGCTTTCACCAGCCTCAACAAGAACCTGCAGCCGGCACCTCCTTGTCTCCCTCCTTTGGCAGTACCTGGTCTACAGGGACCACAAACACGGTGGATGATAGCTTTTTCCAAGGGATTACTCCAGTCAATGGGACAATGCTTTTCCAGAATTTTCCACACCATGTCAACCCTGTATTTGGTGGCACTTTCTCGCCTCAAATTGGCCTAGCTCAGACTCAACACCACCAACATCAGCAGCAGCAGCAGCAAGCTCAGCAGCAGCAGCAGCGGAGGTCACCTGTGAGCCCTAATCAGGCACCTTTTGCCCAGAGAAATGCTGCTTACAGCCATCAGCCCATCATGACCAGCAAACCGTCTTCCTCCTCTGCCTCCTCTTCTTCCTCCTCCAGCTGGAATAACCATCAAAATGCAGCTTGGAGTACACCTTCCAACCCTTGGGGTGGGCTGCAGGCCGGAAGGGACCCTCGCAGGGCAGTTGGAGTGGGAGTCGGCGTGGGAGTGGGGGTTGGTGTGCCCTCTCCCCTCAATCCCATTTCACCCCTTAAAAAACCATTCTCCAGCAATGTCATTGCCCCTCCGAAGTTCCCACGGGCTGCACCCTTAACCCCCAAATCCTGGATGGAAGACAATGCGTTCAGGACGGACAATGGCAACAATCTGTTGCCTTTTCAGGTAAATGACTACATGCACCTTCTACGTGGTGACAGCTGTCACAAAGTTGTATTTTTTGCAGGAGTGTATTTCATGTTACGTTCTACCTGAGAGGCACCTCCATAACTCATATTTGCATAAAATAATAATGTTATAAGAAAGAAGTGAGGTTGATCCTAGGGAGTGCATACACAACATTTCAAAATTCTGGCTTAAGGTTTATAGTCTTATTTTTCTTGTATCTTGTTCTTAAATGTGACAGGGCTTTTTGTTGTTGTGTGGGGTTTTTTGTTTGCTTATTTTAGCATATAAAAGGTAGTAGCCTTACTTCGTGATAAATAGGTTTGGTAGGCTAAGTTCTGTTAGTTCTCTGTGCGTGATAATTTTTTGTACTTCATATTTTCCCGTATTTGAGAAACCAGAGGTGTTAAAATTGCTGGCTTCAGTTTTCTAACTGGCATGGTAATTTTAATCAAAGATGCTTTTTGACCTGAAATCCAGTTAATTATTTTATCACCACTGAAATAACTAATTGCCCTTCTGTTGTGGTGGGATTTAATGGGCAGTCTGTTCACGTAAGGTATATATATGAAAAGCTATATATGTCTGATATGTACACCCTGCTGTTATATTCACAGTGGACTTTTTGAATACATCTAGAAGCGGCGTGGGTGTGTATGGAAAGAGTGGCGTATCTGTCCTTTCCAGTAAGGAAATTCCTAATACAATTGATGTGATTTAGAAATGGCAGGGAGGTATTGTATAAAATAGACCATTTTATGCTGTTCAGAGTATTTGCTGAGAAAAGAGACAATAGGACACGACCTTCAGAGCCATATTGCAATGGAGTCTATTTACTAGCTACATAGCTCTGAAATATTTAAAGCTGCAGTGCCCTTCACTGTTTGTTTTTTTTTATCTATGACGACAAAGCAGATCAATTGCAGCTGAAACTGGGCCACATAGATGATTTGCAATTTTAATGCAGAATGAAACCTGTCATGGTATGAAATCCATTTTAGTTGAAAAAAGCATAGCATGCACACTTACGGTTATATCTGTACAAGGTGAAGTGAATCTCAAACTGCTTCTATATTAGCTTTTTTAGTTTCAGACAAATTGAAATGTTCTGGTTTGAAATACAGTGAAATCATATATGCTTTCTCTTTAGGTAATCACTTTCTCAACAAAGTATGAACTCAAAGATTTTCCACTTACCAGTATAGAAAGAATAGCATCTAGATTGACACTTAGTATTAGAAACAAAGCAAAAAAAAAACCTGAAAAAAAAAACCAAACACGCCCTCCCCGCTACTTTTAAGAGATTGTTGAAGTAAAATACATGCATTCCTGTGCACTTTCCAGTCCCATTCAAAGAGGGCACCTTATAGTCAGCCCAGAAATTTCATTTTGCTGCTTCATTCTGTTTAAAGAGAGAGTTGCTAATTTTTTATTGGCTGCCCTCAGTGAAGGCGGAGTGGCTGCTGGTGAACTGCTGGTCAATGTGTCTGTAACACTGAAGAAAGATTATACTTTAGACACAATATGCCTGGTGAAACAACTATGTTGCGCAAAGCAGAGCCACACAAGAGCTAATTAATATAGCTCCCAGTCTTTTTTTCTTAGGAATGGGAAATGTGTTTCAATTTACAATTATTCTCTTATTTAAATTGTCTACATGTAAGAGATTAAAATTCTGGTAAATTTGAATTAGTAGGGAAAACAACAGTAAATGGTCTTATTTCTGTGGTTTGGTCAGTGAGATATATCTTTAATGGCTAGACAGCTTTATTATTGTGACTGTAAATTGTCACAAATTAAACTACCAGGTATTTAGTCTTCACTATGAAATAGGTAGATAAATGTTTTTAAAGAAAAGGTCCTTTGGTTTTAAAATTAAGGTTTTGAAAAGCTAAGCCAATATGTAAATTTGGAAACTGTTTTTTTTTTCTCTCTGAATTTGACCTGATATTTCCCTGTTCAACTGAAAGCAAATACTTAGACTACACTCAGCATCAGCTGGAATAACAGTCTGATTCCAGAGACTCAGAAAACTTTTTTTTTTTTCTCTCTTAGGCTCTTTTTAATACAAGCTGCTGAATTTTGCATACAAGATTGTAATCTGGGTTAATGATTATTACTCCTATTCTTAACAAACTGCCCAAATCTTGAAACTACTATCAATAGGAGGCAACTGTTTAGTTACATTGGTAAAAAAGGAATTCAGATTAATGTAAGAGTTACTGCCTGGGTTCTGGTTGCCTTTTTTTTTTNTTTTTTTTTTTTTTTAAATTTTTCTCTCCCCCTCAGAAATCGGGCAATGTGTTGACACAGTTGACACAGTAAGTTCTGCTTGTCAGCACTATCAAGTAATTCTGGCAGGTTTATCCATGTACATCTGTTACCCTTCATAACTGAGCATTTTTGATCTGCTTCAGAAATACCTTTCAGTAAACTTGCTAGCAACACATTAATGCACATTAGCGAGTTCTTTGTGCTAACCCATTCTTTTCTCTTACGTTGAGATTGTAAGACTTTTAAAAATCTGTGGTTTAATGAATTCCTTAATAAGATATGGAGCCTAAGATGTTGTAAGTAAAAATAAGAATCTGAATATGTTCACTGGTTGAATTAACATCAGTGATACCTATTTTTTAATTCAGATCTTTGCAGTGATAAAAAAATTTTAAGGAGAAAACATCTATAATCAAGGTTTGTGTTCTGAGTCTGTGATATTTAAAGGCAGCTGATACTCAGCTACTGATATATCTAGTTCTAGGAAAAAATGTTGAATTTGAAAATGTTTTTTTTTTTCTTAAGAACAAAGCAATATGCTAGACATCTGCATCCCTGAATTTGAGTAATATGTTAGTGTACCTTGTATTGCAAAACCAATTGGTATCTGTCCCAAGGAGTTGTGCTGCAGAACATATTAAAAAAATTACAATATCAATTGTTAGGAATTCAGTTGACATCTGCGTTGTAATTGGTGTTGAAAGGCAACCAAAGTTGCTTTAAAGGAGAATGGTTTCGTATGTTTACTGAGGGAAATTCATTGCAAAAAATTGAAGACACAAAGTTGATAGCTTGAAAAGAAAAGAAGTAATCAGTCTGGAATGAAATATAATGTAGTAAATAAGACTTGGAGACAAGATCACAGGAACAGATGTGGAACAAGGCCAGGTATGAAATATAGACATTGGGCCAGTTTGTTCTTTTGAGTGGTCTTCAGCTTCCAAGTGGTTCAGGTGAAGGTCTGTTGTGATTGTCCTGTGTCAGGCACTAGTGTTGTGCCATTAATGCCAGGTGATCCTCGTTTCTGGCCTTTGCGGACTCATTGTCCCTGGAGCCTGAGCAGTGGTTCGGTTCCTTTTTACAGCAGAGCACTGGGGCTTGAGCAGAGCTCATGTCATCTCGTGCCTCTGAGCTGCTCCCAAAAATTCTTTTTTCTTTCACTTCTCTCAGGTAAATAGTGTATTGCTTTTGGCCATATGAAGATACTGGGACACAGCTTGTGGGGTTAGGAGGATTGATAGTGCCTGAAATAGACCCTTGGAAGCATGACTAAGAAATTAATGGATAAAATAGAAAAGGAATTAAATGTTTGGAGACCAGTATACTGATTAAGGAAGTCTGCTCTGTGGATGTTTAATAATAACAACACAATATCAGTTTCCTAGTTGTTGTTCAAATTTGGTCGTTTCTGCATAGTGTTCTTTACGAACAGTAAGAAAATGCACAATTGCAAGTTTTAGATTTAAAAAATGCATAGCAACTTGGTGCTCTGAAGAGTCTGGCATAAATCAAGTCATTCTTGGCAGCTTTACTGATAAATACTTCTCTAGCAGGAATGAATGAAGTGGTATTGTGGATAAAGATAGTTTTAACATGCTGTCTTCTGCAGGGAGGCTGAGAAAGGTTGTGGGTTTTTTAGGCGAAGTGTTTTGGTGTTTGTTTTTTTTTTTCTTCATTGATTTCAATAGGAATTAATCTGGACCAAGGTAAAATTATAAGCTAAATTTAGAAATTATGTATAGCTTCAATATTTCATACTGAAACAAAATGCAACCCAAAATATGCAGCGAGTTTGTATATAAATATGGGTATATATGCATAAATATATGTTTGTATGAGTATATATTTATGCATTTAGATATAGACACAGTAATTAGTAATACAGTAGCAAGCACAAGTACTTTGTTATGTGTTGTACTTAACACACTGTAGCTGGGTGAAATGAAGGACAAGGGAATGACCACTGCATCATGTTTATACTTCCATTGTGACTTTTAGTTGGTGACTAGTAGACAGCTCCTTAAGAAGCTGCTTTCTTTAAACGTTTGAAGTTCTTCGAGCCTCTGATATTAGCCCATACTTAGCTTTCTCCATGCCGATACAGATTGATACTCAAAACAAATTATGTGCGTACGCGCACATACATATAAATATACACACATATGCAGTAAAGTAATGCAGAGTAATTGTTGTCTTCAAGTCCTAGGGAAAAGAATATTAAATACACTGTTCAGTTTTATAGTGTTTGCGATAACTCCTTCACAGGCAGTGAATTAGCTGTAGCTTTTTTGTCATAGTCGTGTTTCTTAACACTATGGTAACCTGAAATGCATATTAGGATATGTCGTGCGTGTGTGTGTGCGTGTGTGTTAAAAATGATTGAATTAAAATGAATTCAGGTATTGGAACATTCACAAGTGTAACAAACACAGTTTTATATTTGTGAGTAAAGGAGTTTTACTGGCTAATACACACTGGTGACTGTCATTTTGGAGTCTTTGTTTAAATCTAGATTATTTTTTTTTTTTTAAACCAGAAATAGTTGTATCCAATAAGTCTATTTGAAGATTGTTTTTGAAAACACCGTATTTCTTTATTCTAAATTTTACTTTCTGGGCTCTTACTTCTTGGCAGTTTAGTAGATAACCATACTTAGTCACATTACTAGTGTCTTGAAAACTATTTATTGACATTTAGGAAAAAGAAAAATTAAAATTAGACATTTTTCTTACATGGAGACACACAAGTACTGGCAGCCTGCAACCTTATGAACAACAACAGCAAAAAAGGACTTAGTTGTTGGGGAAGTAACTTATCCCACTTTTTTTTTTTTCTTCTTCTTTCTTACATGCTTGTATTGTGACTATCAACAAGTATCCTCATTATGAATATTAAAACGTGAGAACAAATGTCATGGTATCTCAGTAGTCTCCCAGTCTAATAGATACAAGCAATACATGATATTTTGGCCTTAGTAGTTCTGAAGTATTTTACAATTTTTGTTAGATTTTAGATCTGATTGAGTTCTAAATTTCTGCATTTTCAAATATGTTAAAATACAGTAGGAGTACGGAACTATTTTGTAGTTAAAGTATGATGATGTGTGAACTAGATACTTATTGATTGTTGTCTTGATTTGAAGTAACCAATTGAATTGTAGATAAACCTTCAAAGTCAGTGAAGGTGGAGCAATGGTGTGAGTTCAGTCTGTTGATGTTCTGAGCAACTCCATATATAGGCAGAACTTCCTTAAAAACATTAAAGGTATTAATATAGAACAATTAATAATTTTGTCTTAAAGATTTGATAAAAGAATTATCTGTCTTTCCTTTGGGAGGTAATGTAGAAGGGAAGGTGAAGGGGATGGCAGTTTATTTTGCTCATTGCTGTCTTAGATCATCCCCAGTTTTCATTTTTTTTGCCTAGAAGCTGTTCCTGTGAATTGAATATGGGAGGAAGAGAGACCTGGAAGACTAATGTGTTCTGTTCCAGGTGATTTTCAAGAAGAAAATATGAGTTTGCTGAGTAGATGATGAACATTTCCATTTCTTAGTAGTTGGTAAAAAAGCTCTCCTTTCATTTAGGTCACTCATGAGTGATTTCTGACTGAAGCATACCAAAGGGAAGCTAAAAGATAGCACTGCTTAGTTTGAAGTTATATAGTGATCTTAAACTGTAGAAATCTGAATTTTGCTTGGACTGGGTAGACTACTGTGTTTTCAAAAACTTTTAAATTAGGCTAAAGAGAAAAACATCATACCAAAACTATCTAGTGATAAATCTCTGAGAGAGCCACTCTGGCTTTTACTTGTTCTTCTTTTTCCTACTGATCACTTGAGATTGTGTTACGAGTTTAAAAATACTATTCATAAATAAAAGATGTTTGTCCTAGAAATTTAATCAAAACATTATTCCAAATTGTGGCATAAACTCCCACAGCAAATGAAGGCCTTTACAAATTCATTTGTTTTTCCCAAAATAAGCATGCTGCTTTGATTATATTTTTATCATAGTAACATGTAATATGTTATTTAAGGAAAAGGATCTGTTCAAGACCTTTAGCATAATGGCAGCTAGCAGACTCTAGATAGAAAAAGTATCTCTTTTCTCTTTCTCTTCCTTATTTCCCCCCACTCTGTCTTCTCAACTCCCAGAAATCAATATTGAAAGCTTTTAGTGTATAACTGTTGGTTGCAATTAACTGCTGAAAATGGAACACGATATTTTTTGACATGAAAGAAGATGGTTTACTCATATTCCACATCTTTAGAAAAATCATATTTTTATTGTCAGAAGATATAAAAAACCAGCAAAAGAAATTCTGTATGGTCTTCAAATGGGAGGAACAATACAAGTAGGTGAAAGTTACTGTCTTCTCTCATGGGTAATCAGATTGTTATGCCGTTCTAGCCTGTTGCAAGCTCAGTTAAGTGCTTAGTTTTGCAAGATGATGCCTGAAGTAGTTAGTACCATTTCTGATCTCAACCTACTTGTTTGGTACAGTGGAGTAGAACTATAATTTCAGAAAGGTCAGGAAACAGAGTTTTCTAATTCCTGCTTACTCAGCATAAGGTCATCTAAATTTCCCTTTGAACTCTTTCTGGTGCTATGTGGGCTAATAAATTCCCTTCTATAGGGAAACTTGCTACATGTCCACATGTGTTCAGAGATTGTTTTTTTTCTCTCTAGTCAGCAAAAAGAGTAAGTGGAACATGTAGTATGAGAGAAATAAACCATGCATATTTCAAAACTTCAGGGAAATTTGTCACTCCTAGTAATATTAGCATTTTGTGTATAAGTATACACAAGATATATATGTACAACTATAGTCTGTATCTGTGTATGTATAAGCAGCTAGTTTTCTCCAGAAAATAATTGTAATTAATTTTCAGTAACACCTACTTCAGAATAGCTAAAGCTATTTTTTCAGCAACTATGCAAGTTGAAATGTAGAAGTGTTTTACGTTCTCATTTTCTAACAAGTACATCAGACCAATAGTTAGACTTTCCAGTTTTTAGGCTATCGTGACATTTTATTCATTCTGTACTGACAATAAGCAGGTGTCTCAAAGTAGTTTGATGAATGAACTACTTTATATAGAGACATAGATCTTCATTTGTGTAATCTTTTTATTACTACTTGTAAATTTTAGAATTTTAAAAATACAGGTTGTGAAATGCTACAGAAACTTTGTTTGTGTATCTTCAAACTTGGTCAACATTTTCATTTGCGTAAGCTTCAATTACATGATTCTGTTGATAAATTCTCAATGGCATTTGTAAAATACACCTACTCGATACCTTCCTTTTTCTCATTGTTTGGTGTGGCTTTGTCTCTTTATTGCATGCCTTTCAAACTCATCCCAGAGATAAAATTGTCAGTTTTTCTAAGATCTTATAGAAGAAAAGCATGGTGCTGATCAGGACAGATACTGATCTGTTTTGTCACAGCAGTTTTAGAAGGGCTGGTGTGATCTCCGTTCTACGGATGTAAATAAGAGGAACAGAGTTTGGGGAAATAATTTTCTTCTTCATGTTCAATCTGAGAAGAAGAAAAAGTTGTGGTTTGTTTTGTTTTTTCCTGAAATATTTAGCATATGTAGCTCTTTGAAAACAGAACATCTATTGACTGTTTCTAAGTTTGCTGCTTGTGTAAATCTCAAATTAGTCACCAAAAAGTGTAGAAAACAAATTGTTACCTGTGAAAAGTTTAAGTGCAAATTATTCAGAAATTAAGAATTTTTCATGAGGGAGGAGACAAGAAGGAAAATAGTTGAAGGAAAAGTGGGTCTTGCGATTGAAAAAATTAACTATCTATGTAAATCTTCCAAATTCTGCAAGATACACCACAGAGCTTCTGTAAGCAAACAACCTCTTAGTTGTTCAAAACCAGCACTGATGGGCACTGGATGAGATAGAGGTTTTGTTGGAAAAATGGTTTTGAAACTTAGTTATAGTTTACTAATGCGAAATGGTAGACCTTAAGTTGCACTGGCCGTCTTACTCCTGCATTTCCTATATTTGTGTGTGTGTGTGTGTATGGCTTTGCAAAGTCTGTAAGAATTTCAGTTTTAAATTTCCTAGAGTTTAAATAAAATACTTAAGCAAACCCACAGATTCTGTTACATGTTAGGATGTTGATTTCATATGATTCATCAGCCAAGTTAGAGTCTTTTGGTCAACTTTAGAGATTGTTCTTGGTTTAACAAAGTTAATGAAAGTAGCGTGTACAGAGCACATACTGTCAATGGGTTCAGTTGTGGGTGAAGCATGATTTTTGTGGGCTAGGCCCCTTTTTTGTTTCATCCAGACTTGAACTGTTCAGCTCCACTCCTGTCAAACTTCTGTTCTTCACTTCTTTCTGTTCCTGCTTTTTGATCCCGTTTTTCACTGAGGCTTCTTATTTGAGTTGGCCTTCCCTATTCTGCTTTCCATGTCAAAGCTTCGTGTTGCAGGCGAAGTCCCAATAAAGCACTGTAGTCATAAGCTGAATCATGTTCACTTTCTCTGTTGGAATTGCTCCTGTGCAAACTTAATAGCATGAGGGGTTTAAAGTAGGTTTAAATAACTTCAGGGACAATGGAATTTTCAGAAATATTAGCTAGAAGTTCTAAATTTTATAAATTCAGAAATTCTAACCAAGTGATAACTTAGTCTGAACATGCTGAACTGATTTTCTTCTGCCATCCCCACACCCATCTTCCAGAATGTGTGACTTGGGCTGGATTTTAACACAGATTGACAGAAAACCACTTCTGACATAAAATGAAAAAAAGCGTTATGTCTTTAATATCATCATTATATATATATGTATATATATAAAAATTTTTTTTAAAATTTTATCTGTGCTTTTGCTTAATCATAAGTGGATGGCCCAGTGAAATTCATCTTTCCTACATGGAAGAATTATTGCAAAGAAAGAAATGTACAGTCTTCCTATAAGGTCTCCTGGATGTTTCTTCAATCTTAAACTTACTATGCTTCTTTTTTCCACTAACCTTGGATTTATTCTGCCTCTATACTTATTAAAAAACCCCAAATCAATAAAAAATTAAAATGAAGTGACAGGTTTTTGTTTCTAAATCTTACTTTGCTGCCAAAATCAGTAATCATAATGATTTACTAAAAGTATCTCGCTGGCATCTAACTGTGAAATGCCATTTAATTTTAGTTACATGTCATACAATGTATGTAATGAACAATTCTGAAAGCATTTACAATGTTAAACAAAAAAAAGGTATGGAATGGGTGAACAGCTTTGAAGCTTGTGCCAAGTATTGTTGAACCATCTTTTTAGCTCAACTATGCTGATATATGTATCCTTTATACACGTATTTTTACTTTCACTTGGGAAGATGTTCTTTTAACAAATTTTAGACTTCTTTTCTTTTCTATTCTTCTCTTTATTTTTTCTTCTTTTTTTTTTTTTCCTGTTTCTTTCCTATTAGCCTAAAAAATTTTTTTTTTTAATTCCTGTCTTTCCAGACCATCCAATTAAGTGTTAAAAACGCAGTGTTAAGTTGAAAAAAAATTTCTGGAAAATGTAACCCTTATGTATAAGAAAGTAATTGCGCTTTAGTTCAAGTAATGCGTTTTTCTTATATTCAGTAATATATATTTTTTTAAATCTCCTATGCAGGTATGGCAAGCTCTTCTTGAATTGCTCTGAGCAATTCTTGTTTGTATTTTATTGGTGGTGTGCATTGGTTGAGGTGCAGGAGAGCTTGTATCTGCATAGTTTATCAGGCAGACATCTAGGATGTAAAAGACAGAAACCTACACTTTTTTGGAAATTTATCACGTGTTAAGCAGCTGGAAATAGGGCAGAGAATTAGCAACATGCGACAGACAATCATGAACTGTTGTATGACCTTACAGCAGTCAACAGATCATACTTCAGAAAGCTTAAATCTAATATATTAGACTTCCATGTTCCCTGTGGTCTCACCAGTAAGTGTTTTCCAGAGTACTACTCTGAGCTTTTTTAGACAGATCCTTTAATGTAATATTTTACTCTGTGAAGGAGATTTGTTAAAAGCATTAATGAATTAACATGTAGGTAGCTAGTGTTACTACCATTTACTACATAACCTTTACAGTAACTGTACATTTGTAAAGGTTTAATAAATGATTAATGTGTTAACTGATTGCTAGGGTCCAGCACTTTAGCAGATGGCTCGTAACCCAATCTAATACCATATATTGATGTGCTTAGTAAGCATTAAGATATAATAACCAAGTCTGTCAAGTGTTCATAACGTACTTTGTGGCTTTGAAATTTTCTTTAAACTAGTTATAAAGATGCCTTTTAGTTTTAAATTATGATTACCATAACAGTCTGACCTAATATTTCATGTCGTTAAATAGTTTTCTTAGCCATGTATTCTTTCTAGGATCATATTGTTTCTTCTTCTGTCGTTATCCCCCCGCCCCAAAAACAGTGCAACCTCTCCCAGTAGCAGAAAGGGCTTTTCTTAAACCTCACAAAGCCCTAAGTGGCAGTGAACTGTGCAGCACGAAAACTGGGGCAGAACAAGAGGGTGAAGGAGCAAAACTCAGGGATAAGAAAAAGTAGGATTTTTATAATACAAAATGAAAGTGAAGTTGTGGTATTTCCCTGTTTAGTAATCTAAGATTGTCATCTTAGATGACAATACACCCATTCACTTTTCTGTGGATGAGAATGTCTACAAATAAAATCTTGCAAACTTTAGGTTGAGTTTGACGCTTGAGCTTGGTGGCTCCTGCTACTTTTGGCTGCTAATAAACGAAGCTGTAGCTGTGACTTGTGAGTAATAAAATCAACCACAATTGTCAGCAGAGTTTACAAGTCATGTTTTGATGCAAATGTCTGTGGACAGTCTTAACCTCCCTTGTCTAAATAGGAACACACTTTTCTGACATGATTTTGCAAAGTAGGCATAGTAGGTTACTTATAACAATTTTTTCTTATTAGGCAAGGGAATAGTAACTCACGTTGTGTGAGCCATTTAAAGCTACCTGAAAATGGATTGTAGTAGATCTTGCAGTTTATTTGGAATGCTTCACTTTCCAGAGAAACTGGAAAGTTTTCTTGCTATTTCACTTACATGGTAGCCTTGTTTGAATAGAAACTTGAACTGGTCAGTGTTTCAAAATCTAGCTGTGTCCTTGGCAATGTTTGGCATGTAGAGTGAAGGGAATAATTTAAAAGAACAAGTGCAATGAAAATATTAATAGCTTTTTTTTTATGAATACAGGTGTGGAAGGATGCAAAAGGCAACCCTACTAGAAGTATGACTTTTCATACAGACTGCAATTTTGCTTACCTTTTCTCACCTAACATTTGTACTCATGGTATATAATTGTCCAGAAATTAACTAATAAGATCTTTTCTGTCTTCTTTCTGTCTCTTTTCTGGTTGGTGAGGTCCCAGTTTGTTGTGAAAGTTGAGTCTTTGAAGTCATGACCTTGTAGTTAGTACTGTTATATATCATCCTGCTTTGCTGCAGTTGTTAAAATTGTTTCAATGCTTTGTGTATGATGAGCTGATCTCCTCTGTATTGATGATATCTTGTAAATATTATTAGGATGTTTCTACTTTAATAACCGTTGTTGATAAAATTGATCTCGATATTTGTCTTTAAGAAACCTCATTAGTAACATTCTGTAGTAGATTTCTGTTTAACGCTTTCACTTCTTTCCCTTTTTGTTATTTTCTTTCTTACCTCAGTTGCACTAATTACCATTTTTTCCCATTTAGTTAGTTTGCTTGTAGCACCGTATGATTTTTTTCCTCATGTCTAGCCTGAATCCCCCCTCTTTTAGTTTGAAAAGATGATTTCAAAGGTTTCAACCCCCTTGTCCTGTCGTAACAGGCTCTGCTAATAAGCCTGTCCCCAGCTTTCTTACAGGCTCCTTTTCAGTACTCAAGGGCTGCAATAAGGTCTCCCTGGAGCCTTCTCCAGGCTGAACAACCCCAACTCTCTCAGCCTATATATGAATACTGATTATGGAGGCTATGTTATTTTCTCATGACTTCTTCTGATAAGTTTTTGTTTATTCTTTTGTCAGTCTTGATACACTGTTTTCTAGACATTTGTTGTCCAAGATATTCATGCTGAACTTGTTACGATCTCCCTGAATGTACTTACGTGGTTGAATATTCTGCTGCTTTCCCTGTAGCAACATTTCTTAGGGTGCCTGTCAATCTTTATTACCTAGTACAAAAAAGGAAGGTTCTGTGGCAAATCAGGTAGGCTTTTATCTCTAGACATTTTCCCTGTCTGGAGCAATCTTTACTAAATTTGCCCTGTACTAAATCAGTTTAGCTCTTATAAAGTAATAGGAAAGTGTTTTTTCCTGCTCCTATGAGTATCCTTTATAATTTCTGTGTGGAGTTAACATAAAGATGGTTTCCTTTTGGTTAATTGCCAGTTCATACGTGTACTTGCATGTTTTCTATGAGATTTCAGAATGGTTTTAATTCATTAAATCCAGATGTGCAGCAGTAATTTGAATGAGTAACCCCTAATTTACAACACAAAAATACTTATGGCTTCTTCTAAGAGGAAGAAATACCTGTTCTGGCTATTTTTCAGGGTTTCAACAAAAATATTCAGGTACCTTGTACATGAGACGGTTGTTCTTTCCCTCATGTCCTGGATGCCTTTAAGCCTCTTAGGTAATAAAAGATGCAAGTATGCATAGTGTGTTTCTGTTACTATTTTAATATATTTATTGTGTGAAATAATATATTTAATAACAAATTCAAAATCAATATATTAAACTGAAATTTTGCATACATGGGATGATTCAGTACTTGCAACCAGAAAAATTCCTTATTGGTTTCCAAATTTGATTTGAAATTGAATTACTTGCATACAATTGATCTGAAGAGTTGCTTCTAATTAAAACATAATTTGGGGTTGGGATTTTTTTTCCCTGTCCTTCTGCCCTTCCTCTAAGTGGAGCTTGATGCTATGAGTGATTTTTGGATTGCTACTCTCTGCTGTTTCCTATCTGTTCAGTTCCATGTGCACAGCCTTTGGTAACTTTGAAGCTGATCCAATAGTTTATCGCAAATATTCTTAAATTAAAATTTCTAACATAGTGACACTTTAGGAAAAGGATTGCCTTGTTTCCCAGTGGCTACACAGGGGTCCCCAACTCATGTTTAGAAGTAGGTGCACAGTTTGAAAGAGCCTCTAGTCCTTTTTCCCTTACGAGGAGGTGTCTGCAACAGTTTGGGGTTCTATGATAGATTGTGTCCCAATAAAGTCCCAGGATGGAGAACATTTACTGACTAACCGTTCTCAGTCCCCATTAGGAAGAAAGTGCAAGAGTTGATTTTTCTGTATATCGCAGAATGTCTCTTTAAGGAAGGTTTTAAATTCTTGTGCTACAATTTGTCATGCATGTTAATCATGCTGTAATAATATAAAGTTAGGAGTCAGCTTACACAAGTAATTTTAGTAATGAAAAGTATATGGCAGCTAATATTAATATAATTTGCAGTGTTTGCATCTTTGTAATGCTTTTGTCTTGTGATTTGGAGTTTGCACTTGTGCTGATTTAGCTGGCAAGGTGTTCTTAGGTCAATGTTATTTTTCCTTGCTATGGCAGACAGGCATCATTCTGCTGAACAGAGTGGTAGAAGCTCAAAGGTAATTTATCAGTGTTGAACTCTTGCATAGCAGGCCAACGAACCCGTTAAATTATGTCATTTTAATAGCTCAAGGGTATAATGAACAGCCTTATAAATTCTACTGCTGGCATATTTTTTTTTCCACTTGCTTGTTTTTGTGAATTGATTATCATCTTGGGTGTAACTACTTTAATCCTATATTTTACAAGTGTTAGAACTGTTTGTTAGTGGAATCAGTAACTATAATAGAAAGTGGATACATCAGCTTTTTGAGATGCATTCAGCAGCAGGACTGACGAGCAGATTTTTATCTAAAGCATCACGTTGAACAAAATATGACTAAACATAAATCCTGACAGTGAGTGCTCAGCTAGTTGTAATGTCTGCAGATCATTCCCTACGGTAGTGTGATGGGTGGCTAGTGTACAAATAATAGCTGTTTCGTAGGTTGTTTTGATTTTTTTGGTTGTTGTAGGGTTTTTCTTTGTTTGTTTGTTTGTTTTTAAACACATTGGCTAACTGTTTTGATGGCAAAAGGAAGATGTTTGAAATATTAAGTGTGTTATATTTCTGTTTTCTAGTAATAAACAGTGTTCCCTATTGGAGCATTAGCTTAGGTGATTTAAGGATTTCTGTAGGTGCTTTACTGTCTTTGAGGTGGAGAAATAACACTAGTGATCATGTGAGTAGTACATTTGACCTACTATAGAAGTCTATACTGGAAGAATAACTGAGGGTGCTTCAAAGAACACAGTATGTCAGGCTGTGAGGAAAGAAATGAACGATATAATACAGAATGAGAGAGTTTGTATCCAGTAGAGGCATATAGTGGTTTGTTCCCTGCAACTCCATGAATTGCCTAAACCAGGGCAACAGTTAATGTGTTCTTCTCAGTCTGCCCTGCAGCTACCACCACCATTTAGGAAAAGGCAGGGTGAATTCTATTACTTTCTTGCCCCACAGTTTGCACGCAAATATTGAATAGTCGGTACCTTGTTGGAATATTCTCTGTAAGTGAATATAATGCCAAGTCTTATGGCTATAAAGCCTAAACATTTCTATATATATTTAAATCATGTGTTAGTTGTGTACAAAAGGAGAATCTCATTTTAACTGCAAAGTAAAGTGAGCTTTAAACTGAATAATATAATTTCTATTAGTTTTTGTAATTCTATATAATGCTTGTTGTACCTCTTCTTATATCTGTGCTTATTAGTTTATTTGGAAGTAAAATTTGCAAACATTTCTCTGAAAGACTTCAGCTTTCTTGTAACATTTTAGAACTCAATTTTTAAGGGGCTAAAGTTTGGATACAGCATTTACCTTTTTTTCTGAAAAAAATGCTTGAGTAGGTCAAGTTTTCAAGGCTTTTGGATTCAATCTGAACTCTTGAATTTTAACTGTAAAAGTTTATATAACACAGACAAGATTATTAAATATCATTGGAGTTCTGAAATGCTATTTTTCAAATTATATGGAAATGTTTCCATAACCTATATATAATTAGATGTTATATTTGTATTAAACTTCCTTATTTTTCTTAAAAGCTTTTTGAACAAGCTTTAAAAAAATTCATCTTTTGCCCAAAGAACTTTTGAACGCCTTTAAAAGTAAAATGTGCTACAGTTGATAGTGAGAAAAGAAAAATGTGTGAAAAGTCAATGTGTTTCTTCTGTGGGCATTCCAGGAGCAATAATAACGTAAGAAAACATTCCTTTTTTGTTCCAGTAAAGGAACTTAATAAAGCCAACTTAGCTTAATACTATCAGAAATTAGCTGGAAAGATCAAAAAAGATAATGGGATTAGAATAAAATTCCATTAAGACTTGGTAGTAGTAGTTCTACTGTAGTGGTCTTTATCATGGACATAGTCAAATTTACCCTGTTTGTCTCTCCTACTTACATTTGATGCCGTCTTGTTTGTTTTGTTTTATTTTATATTTTCATGAAATCCAATATAAGGAAAAAATTATTGCGATTTCTGGTTATTCTAGTTCTGCATGCCTCTGTGTTGTCAGTCATGTTGCTACTGGCAGCATTCCAGCACCAAGCTGAAAAGGAAGTAACACTTGGTATTTACAGTTTTTTGGTTCTTTTGCTAAGTGATAATTTTACTTCGTCATGTGACCATATTCCTCAGATTTCCTTTTTTTTTTCCCTCCAAAATGTCCTGAGAATGCAAGTAGGATTGCATCACAGCTGAAGCTGCTAGGAGCTGAAGGCTGCTCAGTGAGCATGTAGAGCTTGCTGTGTGTGCTCATTCGTGTGTACCTTCATGGCACATTGAGCACGTCCCAAGCCGAACTTCCGCAATACTTTTTTTGCAATTGCTGTTCTCGCTGCTTTGGATTGGGAAAGACAAACTTGTTCTACTCGTGTTCTTAGTAATAACTCCTCTTGCAGGTGCTAGAAGGGAGTGAGCGAGTCCAGTTTAAAACAGTGTCGGCATTTTACCCTGTATTTATTTGAAGCTGTGTTTCCATTGACTTCGGCTTTGTTTGGCAATGCTCAGCAATCCTGTGCAGCCAAATTCAGGCTTATGTCAGGCGCAGAAGAATGAAACACAGCAGTGACCACACTGAAGAAGTTCACGTTGATAGAAAAGTTGTTTCAGCCATAAGTATTTTAGCTGTTCCCCGGGATCTCATCTCTTCCTTCTGATCAAAATACTACACGTAATGTCCCAGAATCTAATAAGTAAAAAATACTGGGGTTTTGCTGAGCCTGACTGGAGTTTCGGTATTCTCCTGGAGACAGTGAACGGTTCAGTGAGCAGAAGCCATCTTGCTGCTCGGCAGAGTTGGGCCGTGTTGTGCCACATGCTGGTGCAGGAAGCTTGAAAATCTAGGGCAGCGTAAAAAATGTAGAACGCTGAAATAAATTACAGAAACTGAGATATTGCTCACAATATAGGAAGCTTGGAAGCTTAACAAGAAGTCAGTTCGCAGACCGACTGAAATATATAGACAGAGGGAAATGTATGTTTGGAAGTGGCTAGGTACCTGAGGTTTTGCTGCTTGCATACTTAAAACCAGGCAGATCAGGTGTATGTCTTAGCTTAATGTATATTTTATGCTACAGATGGAGATGACCGTGCCAACAGGGATTGAACACATGCATAAATGCATGGTTAAGGATTTTGAGTATGGATGATAGCTAGGCTTGGGCAACATGTATTAGATTCCTGACATGCCTTCTCAGGGTAAAACTTTTCACTTTGTGACTGTAGTTTAATCAATTAGTTGTCAAGTGTCTCCCCTGCCTTAATCACCTGCAGAGACAGAAGAAAAAGATACACCTTGCTCCAAAAACTGAAGCTTTATGTTCTCCATATTTCTGCCATGGGATACATTGTTCATTTTTATTTTTTAAGTTAATTAGTTCCAAGTATGTTGTGCTATCTGTTCGAGCTGAAAGAGGTAGTGAGGAAGCCAGGCTGTATTAAGGTCCACTTAACACCTTTTATGGCCCTAGGCCTGATCTTGGCTTTGTAATCCATAATATAGTCATATATTCTTATTCTTTACCTTTCGCTCTTGCCAGTAAAGACGTGGTGTGTGTATCTACTGGGAGGGGCCTGAAGCAGCGCTAGGTATGCCTTGTCCTTACATGCCCATGCTCTGAGTCTGAAGGGGGCAGGACAAAGCACACCATATTACAGGGTATGACACAGGGAAAAAGTTCTTTTGATTTTGAATGATACTTAGTTCAGGTACTGCTAAGTAATCTTTGTTTCATAATTAAGATAACACTTAATTTTAAGAATGTCCTTTCCCCTCCTGGAATTTGCTGACACGCTGGTTACACCTCAGCCATCTCCTGGGATAAGCAACACAGGCATCTGGCCTAGAGATAAACAGATGTCTTCAAAGTCCTGGTTTTGATTAATTTCTGGACCTGGTTCATTATGCATATTGGATGGAGACTGGAGACCTCTGAAAAATTATGTCTGTGTAATTGAAGACTAGCATAATATATATGCACAAAAGTGTAAAATGCAGGCAAAATACAAATTATTGTATTTTCTCATTTTAGTGTCACGACTCTGCAGTTATTTTTGGCAAAGTTACTGTCATGGTTCTTTTGTTTGTTTGTTTTAAATTAACAGACATATTATAGACATTGTATTTTCTGACATTTCTAATCAGCCTTACAAGTAAGATATTTAAATGTAGGAAGTTGAGACCCAGCTTCAACTGGAGGTCTGTTTCGCTTTGTGATCCTTCAAAAATCTGATCCTGCATATGCATTTGCAATTTTTCATTATGCTTAACATACATGCTTTGAGGAAGTCTATGCCATGGATGAATGTATAGATAACAGACAAGGGCTGGGATTTAAAGTTCTGGGACCCATATCTTCTCTAAGAGTTGTTATTACTAAGCTGGTTTTCTTTCTTTCAAGAATAGACTATTGTAAGAACTGAAATATGCTGCCATATACACTAGCAGCAAACAAGGAAGGAGCTGCTCTGTGTATACAGCAAAAGTACAGTCCCACATGGGCAGGCTGGACTTAATCTTTTGCTAACTTAATGCTTGCTGTGTAGCCAAAGGCAGTGCCTTGTAGCTGGAGATTTGCCTTTTATCTACAATGTAGTTTAAGTAGGTCTTAGGATCTTTGTCTTCTCTAGAAGATTCCAGCAGATTTTTCTGACTTGCTAGATTTTCAAACTGCATTTCCAAGTTTTTTATTCTGCTTTATCATTCTGTAGTTTATATTTTGATTTCCATTCATGGTCCTAGTCCCAGAACTTCCTTGCAAAGTTCTCATGGGCCACTAAGGACCTTTATGAATTGTTTCCATTGTTGGGATTGTTTGGCAGTAGGTCAGTAGCCTGTGGAAACAATGCAAAAGGCAAATCAGGGAGATGGAACATGTATCAGTTCACAAAAGCAGGAGAACCAGTTCACACTGAGAAATAAGGAAACATCATCTTGTGTATGTATCTGCAGAAACACCAGGCTTCTTGTAAGAAATTGCTGAATTTAGGAAGCAGTCTTCAAATCTGCTGAGTACAAATGAGTTACTACTGAAATGAAAGCTACTAAGAAAAAGAGTAGTAGCCATTTTACGTAGGAGCTAGAATGTTAGCCCTGACTTGTTTGTTTTGTCACCCACACTACAAAAATCTGTATCAGCATACATTATACTTATGCACATGCCACAACATACTTGTAAAAATTTGTTGTTTCTAAATTTTCATTACTTGATTTAGCTTGCTCTGATACTATAGTGGGACGTGTTATAATTGCCTGGATAAAGGGTGTGGATTAAATTGATATTTAATCTTGAAAATATATTGCAGGTTTGTATGCCCCTTAAAAGGTTAGAAAGATCCTGCGTTCTAGCAAACCTGCCCTGTGCAGCCTTGCCTTCGATGCTACCTTTTTTTTTTCTTCCCTTTTTTCACATGCCTCCATGTGTACAGCTCTTTGGGAAGTTCTAGAACGAAGTAGGACCTCCCAGGGTTTTGCTGCTATAGTAGCGTACTTAAAACATAACTAACATACATTTTAATAAAGGAAAATTAAATTCAATTTATAGGCTGTGTCCTCTTCTGAACTCACTCCTTCTGGCCTTTAAAGCTAATCTCAGGAATGTTTAAAGCTGGAATAAACTATCATTGTGGAAAAGCAGCAATCCTGCCCTTTTGCTCTCCTGCCAGTGTTGGTTTTGCCAGCTCAGCTCTGCTGCAGCTGTATGGTAAACCAGATCAGGGGACCGATCTGACTGAAAAATACTTTCCCACCCCTATTTAGGATGAAGGCTGTATGTTTGCTTTCATATCTTCTCTTCAAAAAGGTGCCATAGTTTAGTACTGTAACACCTGACCTCCTTACATATTCACAGTACAAGTATTTAAAAGAAATAGAAAAAGATGATCAAAATTCTTGCTTTGAGGGAATAACATGGATTGTATTTAATCCAGTTACTAATATATCTCAAGAATGAATTTGTTTTTACGTCCAAGTTGCACTTTTCAATTTTTAAAGAAAGGGAATATGAAATAAAACTCTTCTCTCCTACTACGTATTACCTAACAGTGGGTTGTTTTAACCAAAATAAAGCTTTCTGTTAGGAAAGTTTTGATGTGTTGTTTTTCGTGGGGGTTTTTTGTTGTTGTTTTGGTTGTTGTTGTTTGTTTCCCCCCCCCAAGATCTATTTTAGATTTCCTGGATATAAATTTTATTTTGTATTCCATATGTATTGATCCAATTGAACAGGTGAACAAGTACTCTTTTAAACACAGTGTACAAATGTTGCAATTCTAAGCACCTGTAGAAGATGTAAAAATCATTAACAATGAAAATTAAAAATCAGTGAGCTCATTTGAACTTTCATGCTTAGTATAACTTCTAACAGAAATCAAGTATTATTCTTTGGACATCATATTTGACTGCCAAAAAGTGGTCAATAGATGAAACAATGTGTGAAGAAAATAATGGCAGTCCGCTTATAGAAAATACAAAATTAGCATGTTGGAGAAGGGAACTTGGATCTTCAGTTTAGAATAGGCTGACTGGGGGAACATGAGATTTTTGGCAGTAGGAGGATCTGTATCTCAGAGCTTTTTGTAATAGCAAACTTTTAATAATGTGTATTTATTTGAATTCTAGAACAGGACTATTGAAAGAATGCTTAATTATACCAGTGAGCTCATTCTCTCCTTTAGGTTTATTTGAAGACAACCTAAGAAAAAGAGGGTTCAAGAGAAATAGTACTTAAGACAAACCTTATGTTACATTTGCTACAGATACTGCTGCTTCTTGTCTGAGGATTTTAAGTTTTATTATTTCAAGCAAGAAGATTATCTTGTAGTAACCAGCAGGTGAAAAGCGTTGTTCCTGGAATTTGGGGGGCGTATTAAAATGAAAGTTTCATTTTGCACAGTAGAATATTATAACACTTTATTAATTGTAGCGTAATATTGGGTACAAAGAAAAATTGCTATCTTTTACATACCTCTGCTTTACTTTTTTTTAATGATAGTGATGAGAATAAGAAAATTAATGTTTTTTAGAAACTCTTTGGCTACGACATGGGGACTGTTCTGTTATAGGGCCCAATTGTGTACAGTACTCTAAATACATGGGCATGGATAGATTGTTCCCTCCATAAGATTGTTCCTGAGCTTTGCAACAGGCCTGCTAAAGTTTGTTTGTGTTTTGTATATTTTATTTGTTTGTTTTTCCTTTTACTTAAAAAACATAAGCCGAACTACAGCAAATTAAAAATGAGAGATCCAAACAATACAAACCAACCCTGGCTCAGGTTTTTGAGTGCCTTAGTCTAGAAGTATTGCATATCCTATCTTGCTTTTTGTTTTATCTTGCATCTAGTGTACTTTACTTAAACCTGTGAGATTCATGTTAGACATTTGAAGAATTGCTTGGTACTGGAACAAATGTGCCCCCTGACATATTGAGCATTGCTTGCTTCTGCTCTGGTGGTGAGGTAGCACTGTGACAGATGACAAATGATGAAGCTGTAAACCAAAAATCTCTGAACTCTGAAACAATTTTATTTCTCCAGTGTAAACATTAATGTTGCTGTATTTTAAAGTTCTAATTTAAATGATAATTTTTAGAATTAGCTATTATTTGTATTTGTATTTTTAGAAGTATTAAAAAGCCTCCCTGTGTAGCTGTGTTGGTGAAAGCAGCAGTTTCAAAATGAAGGGTATCATTTTAACAACTGCAGGCTTATAGTTATTAATTTTTTTTTTTTTTTAATATAAGAAGTTCTATCAAGAAAAAATGTTGAATTGGATGCTGGAGTTCTACAAAATAAGAAATGAACCTGTGTTAGAAAATGATTTTTTTTCTATAACAGCCTTTCTTTGCTTTCATGTTGTTTTGTTTTCTCTTCTAGGACCGGAATAGGCCCTATGACACTTTTAACTTGCACTCTTTGGAAAATTCCTTAATGGATATGATAAGGACTGATCATGAGCCTCTGAAAGGTAAACACTACCCTCCCAGTGGCCCACCAATGAGTTTCGCTGATATAATGTGGAGGAATCATTTTACAGGTTAGGAATATTCATATGTCCATGCTTGCTTGGTGTTTAAACAAAAATCAGCTTTTCAGTGCTGCTATAAACTTTTTGCTAATGAACGAGTTGTCAGTTATGTAAAACTTTTTTTTCCCCGTCTTAAGACAATAAACTCTACGATAGGAAGATAAGGTGAAATGTGTATACATTTCTTATAAGTGCACAATCATAATATTTTCTAACTGGTGTTTCCAAAACTTGGTTTTGTGTATCAGCAAATCGCACAGTTGGGTCTCCTGCTGCAGTCATTCAGTTCAGAAGATGTGTGCTGCAACTGTTCATTTGTTACCTTCAACATCTTTTTCAAACTTAATACTGTTCTTATTTTGGATCATCAATCTAGTATATAGGGTTCTAAAACAACCAATGTATCAAGCTTAACCTCTACAGTTGTTTCAGGTTTCTTTTTAAAAAAATGTATCGTAATTTGGATTTCACATTGTTAGGAGGAGCCAAAAGCTGTTAGATGTTGTAAGTGCTGGGAAAGTTTTGATTATTTTTGCTACTAAACTATGTTTGTTTTACCAGATGTAGCATTGGAGATGAAACCATTTCTAATACTTAGCTGATACTGAATAGTGAAATGCTATGGCAGCATTTCAATGAATAAATATTCCTCATCAACCTGCACACTCCTCTTACAATATTTAATTGGTTAAGCTTAAAAATAGATATGCATTCTTGCTCACATGCATTCCTGGTGACTTCGAAGACTGTAGCTAATAGTTAGCCAAATACAAAGGAAGTATTGAGCTAGAGATTATTTCCAGTCTTTAAAAAGTCAGGACACTGGAATTGATAGAGAAGAAATTTAGTCGTGTGTGGCACTTCCTATGCTAATGTTTATATACGTACTTTTCTGATGCTGTGACTTCCTCATTTGTTCTCCTCCCCATTTATATATTACGTGTGGAAAAACATTTCTTCTGGTCTAAGGTTGTGTGCCTCCTTCACCATCTTTCTGGTACAGAGGTTTTTTTACAACCATACCAAACTGGGTTCTGTACTGTCAGCTATTTTAACCTGTGCTTTCCACTATTATCTTGCATTTTGCTGTGCTATAGCCTTTATGTGTCTTTAACCATTTTTCAGCTGTATAAAATGGCAAGAAATACTGTCTCATATCTGTTCTGATCATAGTACTCCAAAATAAGTGTTAACCTGAAACCACTAAAAACAAGCTCAACAAAAATGGAGATTTCTTCTGGATATAATTTTCATATGGCTGTTATTAAAAAAATAAAATCCAAGTTGCTAGTGAGTAATTTAAATATTTATTGTATCTTATTAAATGTATTATAATCTAGCTAAAAGTTCATGGTCTCCCTGGAGCCTTCCCCCCTCCAGGCTGAACAACCCCATCTCTCTCAGCCTGTCTTCACAGGAGAGGTGCTCTGGCCCTATGATCATCTTTCCAGCCCTGCTCTGGACTCAATCCAACGAGGCGTTGCCTTCCTCTCTCTTATACAGATCTATGTTTCTGTTTTGATTATATCTTTTTCATGAAAACATTTTTCTGAAAACATTGATCCACTCCTCAAATCACTTTCCTTTTGCATTTTCATTGTTGCCTTGGTCTTGACTCTTACCCTGTACCTCCAACTTTCTGCTTTTCCTCTAGCAAAGATGCAGAAGGTTTTCAACTGCTGTCCTTCTCTGTACCTTCCTCAGAGTTCACTTACTCGTCCTCTAAACACACTTGGTTTTCTTCTTATCTCACTTCCCTCTGGCTCTCCCCCTTAAAGTAGCAGCATATTTTGGTCTGTAATCATGCTGAGAAAGTAAGTGATCGACTCTGCTTGCTTTTACTTGTTTCTTCAGTCATTGTCACATTTTCATTTATTTTCACCTTGAAGCTTTTTGAATATACTGTTTATGTACATTCAGCTTGATCTTTCAGTTCCTCATAGACATTCCTGTGTGAATGCCTTTTGTGTGAAATTTCAACTACTTTTTCTGGAATCTTATTAACTTAAACAAATCTCAAAGCTATTTCTTCATTTTATCTCCACTGTCTTTCACACTAAACTTAGTGAGTTTTTCCCTCTAAATCTTCCCTTCTCTGGCATCTGTAGCTGCCCTCTCCTAGGTTTTTCTTGTGTAGATATAAGGTAAAAAAAATACAAAAATCCCAATTTAGAGAACAAACAGATAAAAATAATGAGGTGGCTTTCAAATGAGTTTTTAAATTGTTCACCTTTTGGTAAGTGAACCTTGTTTTCACCAACAATTTTAGCTAACAGCACTTACATGTCAGTTGACCTTATATTTCCTATTCACACTTTTAAACAAAAGGGATGAAAAGATGAGTACCAAAAGCCCCTGATTTTGAAAACACGGAAAGATTTAATTCTAGAAAAGCTCCACATGTCTTGGAGCCTCCAATGCATGTTACAAAGCCAGTGCAGCTATTTCAGGATCATCTCAGCCTGCTGCTGGCAACAAAGTGTTCAGCGAATGTTTATTTTTAGAAGTACTGTCTGTATATGTATTCATTAGTAAAATATTGCAGGTGGTTTATCTGAAGTTTGAAACTTTGCTTGGAACATAGCCCTTCTTGGCGTATGTGCCCCCTCACATCCCAGCAGATACTTGAAACAAGAAATAATTATCTTGGGAGATAGAACAAAGGCCCTAGATTAGAATGTCGATGAGAGGTTTAAGCAGAAAATATTGTGATGTGAAGACCAAACTGAAATGGTTCTGGAATATTATCTTCTCATTTGGGGGTACAAGTTCCTCATGAGAAAGTGTCTTTCCTCTTGTTTGTAGCAGCTGAAGCTTCTTCTCTGAATCTGAGGTACAATCAGACTTCGTCCTGCACACCATGGAAATTTGGTTTATTTCAAGGTGACCAAAGCAGGTCACTTTTTTTAAAGCATGATGCAGTTGGCCTCAAAAGGCCATGTGATTAAGTGACTTTTTTTGAGGGGTGTTGCTTTCAATTGTGGAACAAGAGAAAGGCTGAAGGATTGTTAGAGAAGCAGAAACTAACTGATCCTCAGTCTTGAATATTGAATTACTTACACTGAGTGCTAACTCAGTCTGACTGGCATGCTGGCTTGGTGCTCTCCAGCTAGGAGAGCTAGGGTCACTTAGTTCTTTTTGGGTGTTTCTCACTGTAGGAGAGATTTGATACCTAGCTCTGAGGTTTCTGGACTTAGATAAATTACCAGCTTATCCATCTGTGTTGCACTTTATCTTGAGCACAGTCTTGTGAGAACATTTTCAGTGTCAGCTCTTACTCTGTTCTGTCTAAAACTGATTTCTTTTTCTCAGCTTTTCCTGTGAGATAGGGGTACCCTGCTCTAGATTCCTGTCTTTCTCTTCTCACAGTCTGGGAACTGTGTAACTTTACAGATTGTTTGCCATTTTCATGCTTTGAGATCTAAAGAATGTAAACTCATTAAAAAGGAAGTCGTCTTTTCTCCCAGGACAGTTAGGCAGACTTCTTTACCTGCTTTCTCTGCCATCAGGACTGGCCTCGAAATTTTTCTTCCAGTCAATACTCGTAAATACTAGTCTCCTTTCAAAAAGGAGAGAAAAAAGAGGAAAAAAGGTACAGTAAAGGAATTGTCAAGCTCCTTCTAGTTAAAGGCAAATTACTGTATATGGCCATGGGTATCTGGTTGCTCCCTGTGTCAGTCACAATCATGCCCATATGACAGAATTGTGCAATATTTTCCAAGATGTTTTTCCTGAACTATCTTATTTATTTTCTGAGTTGCCAATAAAATATATGCTACAAAAACGTGGGGGAGAGTTTAGCTTTAATGAGGAAAGGATATATTTGCAGTATTTTGTAACCTAATGCTGTAGGGTAAAACTGAATTATCAGAATAACTATGGGTAGATGCTACTTATTACTGACTAAAACATTTCTTTCCTACATCAAAGCATCTCCTGTCTATGGTGCAATATGCCACTGTTGCAACATGTTTATCTGTGTCAAACTATTGCATTACAACACAAACAGAGGCATTCTGATCTATAAAAAAATATTTTGATCAGTAGTAACTAGCAGCTGCCTTTGCTCTATTTTAAAATAAATAAAATATTTCAGCTGTGTTAGATCATATGCTATGCACATGTACTACTGACAGGTCGTGAAACTGAATCAAAATATAAAATTGAGGCGAGAAATAATGTCCCTTCAAAATATTTGTTTTAAATTTACTGTTACAGTAGATAACTGTAATATTTGGGTTTTATTCTAGATCAGAATGGAAAGAAACTTAGTAAAGTGCAACTAACAAAAATTCTGAGGTTTTCATGTGTATCAATGTGACACATCTTCAAGTATGAGTATTTCTACACAAGTGCAAGGGGAATTTCAAGAGTAGGCTTTACTAAAACTAATTTTAATGGATATTATACTGTAGAAGGATACATAAAATATGTGCTGATTATGTCATAATATTTCAGTAGAATGTACATGCTCCCTGACTATCTTAGTATTTGTTGTTCTGAGATTGGTTGAGACTCTGAATACAAATGTACAATAGTTTGGAGGTAGAAATAGCATCTGTGGGGAACCTTTTCATCTTGGTTTTCAATACCCAGTATGAACGACACCCATATATTCGCACAAGAGAAAACTGAAGTTACTGGGGTTACTAGTCTTTAACTACTGTAAAGACTGTATCAGGTCATATGAAAACTAAATAAATTTAAGATTTCCCATTTACATTTAACTTAACTATGTTGTTAATGAGTTATGACAGCAGTGTTTCAAGATTATATGCAACTTAGACAATATTGTAATACACATAGAAGGGATCTTTACTTTTCCATCTTGATCTTCAGTTAACTTCAGTGCATGCTACCAGGTTCTATTCATGTGTAATTGTTCATAAGCTTTTTGTAAGCAAAGTGGTAAGTTTGCCACATGACCTGAGAAAAGTGAAGGTGAATGGGTGATACTTGTGTTTGCAGTCAGCAGCTGAACACAAAGGTCATGCAAATAGAACAAATGTTGTCATCTCAGTCCTAGAAATGGTGCCACCCAGGAGAGCGTTTTGCAATACTTCCGTTAGAAAAAAGTGTGCTGTAACAGCATTTCTCAAAATCTCCATGCTCATCAGACACCTTTCTGTAAATGCACATGAAAACCAGAGTGAGCAGACAACTGTGTTTGCACATCTATTTGTGTGTTAAAGCAGGCCACTCAAGCTAATTACAGAATCGTAGAATAATTTCAGTTGGAAGGGACCCTCCAGATCATCGAGTCCAACCATGACCTAACTCTAGCACTAAACCATGTCCCTAAGAGCATCATCTATATGTCTCTTAAACATCTCCAGAGATGGTGACTCAACCATTTCCCTGGGCAGCCTGTTCCAATGCCCGACAACCCTTTCTGTGAAGTAATGTTTCCTAATATCCAGTCTGAACCTGCCCTGGCACAACTCGAGGCCATTTCCTCTCATCCCATCGCTTGCTACTTAGGAGAAGAGACAAGCACCCTCCATGCTACAACCTCCTGTCAGGTAGTTGTAGATGGCAATAAGGTAATCCTTTTAAAGGAAATGTACTCTGTTTCCTTCCTATTTGAATCTCTGCTTATTCAAGAAAATACTTTTTAATTTTTATTTTCAGTATAGAATATGACCATTCAGTGGTTCATATTTCTTTAAGCACTTTCTTCAATGATCCTGTATTATGATTATACTTCCTAATTTGCTGCTGACATCCAGTGTGCCCTTGTCTTTGACCTTTCAAAATCCATTCTGGGCCAGACTGGTGGGGTTTTTTTGTTGCTTTGTTTAGTTTAAGGACTGGTGATACAGATATCAATTTTTCATTTTCTTTATTTCTATTTTTTCATTGTACTACTGAAGACTGGCCTCACAGAGACCTAAAGTGGCTTTGTTTGTTGTTTTTTTTTTTCCCCTTCTTTTTCTTCCTCACTTCTGTACTGTTTTGAAGGTTTTGTATATTTTAGCATAGATTGCTAATGTCTGCTTTCATATTGGTTGATTTTATTCTGCCCAATTGGTAAGAATACCAATATTGCTCTTTTGAGTACAGTTCTAGAACTACATGTAGAATGGATATATGTGTATGTATATTGTACTTGTCTACCCCTTACAAGTAAAACCAGATTTCATTTTATGTTCAGTAGCTCTTGCTTTTAAAGTATGAAAATTTTGAGCTGGTTTTGAGCTAAAAATGTTTGCACTACTTAAATACATGCAAGACCTTTGTGCTGTATTGGAACAATGTCATTTACTCATGAAGAGTACTTTCCATTGTCTTGTATATACTGTTAGATTTTATAGGTTGCTTTGTCTACTGATCACATGTATTTATTTAGTCAGTAATAGGAAGCAGTTTGCATCAGCAAGCTTTATTACCGATATTTGTAGCTGATAATTATACACTGCTGTTCACATTGCCATAATATGTATTTGCACAGTAAAATATATATACATGTAAACATAGTAATTGTTGTTCATATTTCCCTTGTGGCAAACAACAGTATTTTTGTTCTACTGAGTAGATTAATGTGTAAAAGGTATGTAGGTTCCTAGTAGTTGTTTAAATTATAAGTGTGCACAAAAGACAGACTTAAAAAAAGTGGGGGGAGGGAAGGGAAGGGGAAAGAAGAAGAAGAAAAAATCAACAAACTTCTTCAGTGAGTTACGTTTTATTTTTCTAATTCTTTATGCAGACCCTGGCTTACACAGTTCTTGCTTTTGAAATTTTTTTGGGCATGTATGTTGAGTTAGTGTAGCATCAGTTTCAGGTGTCTGTATTTCAGGGGGAAGAGGAGAGAGAATGTTCTGAGGTCTAGTCAGGTAAAAATGATTAAAATTCTTATATATATACACACACATGCTTCATGCTTTTAGGCCATTTGTGAATCATGGAGCAAAGACTCATGGTTGAGCTGGGATATGTTGAGTGAGAGTTTGGGGGGGCTGTTAGGTTCTGCTGTAAACTAGGCCCCCAAATACATATCAATTAAAATAACCTTCTTTCAGATGTTTGAGGGAATACTGGTATTGCTTTGATTTTTGTCTAAACTTTACCCACTTGCTACCTGTCCATCCAAGTAGCTATAGCTGTTTTGTAATGCCTTTTGTTGGCACCACCTTTGGAATCACATGCTAGAAGAGATAAGCATGATAAAGGAGGTATTATTGCTAGGGAAGTATAGCAGACCTAGTCCTGCTGCCAGTTTCATTTGACCTTGCTACTCCAGTCATGACTTGTAATTGATATCAACAATGATCTTAAAAACTACGCGAGAGGAAGTTCTCAATCCCAGTAAATTTGGGAAGGTCAGAAGCAGGCCAGTTTTGCTATTTTCTAGCAAATCTTAGGCCAAATAGCAATTGGTGTAGGTGGTCAACCGTGGTGAAAGCCATGAGGTGTAACAGTGGAAGAAGTTTTACTCAGCATATGATCAATGGACATTGTTTCTTGGAATGTTGATTGTGATATCAAAGTGATGAGACTAGGTATTAGAACTGTAATCTGAAAAGTTCTTAACTGAGTTAGTGTTTCATGTCCAGGAGATTATTACGATTTCACAAATTAAAAAAAAAATAGAGCACTTAGAGAAAAGGAATAAAAAGAGAAAGTGAATTCAGAAATCTTGTAATGCAAAAGCAGTAATGTTAGATCTGGAACTGGTTAATCACTGGTGTTTATTTCAGACAGAAAAATAATGATAATGCCAGCACATATATACAATGATGAAATAAAAGATTAATTTTACGCTTAGTGGTGAACAGATTGTGCTCATGAGCTTGAATATCTGCTAAAAATAGTGGATTTTAAAGTTGAGATTAAGGGGACAACTATAGGCAAGTCTGGCTCTAGACACTGTCAAACAAATGCAATAGTGGTAAAACCATGCCTGATATACAGGTTTGTTTTTTCTGGTACAACATTCTTTCTCAAAACTGTTCATGTAACTTGCAGTTATCCAGATGATTAAAAAAAATCAGATTATCTACTTGTGAAAGGCTTAATAAAGAGATTCATATCTGGGAAGTGTACATTTAAGTTACTGGAAAGGTTTCAGAATAGTTTCAAAATCATGACTTTTCTACGAAGACTGAGGTGAAGTTAAATTACATTTAAGATCTTCCTATTTCCTATATAATACAGAGAGAAGATGCATATACTTGAGATGTGCTCTAAGGAATTGGGTGCTCTCTGCCATGATAGACATGATGTTGGACATACAGCAGAGCATTTAGGCAGTCCAGCTGGAAAAAGTCTCTCCAAAAGCTGTTAGGAGAGAGAATTTAAGGAATTTAATGACAGAAGATATGCAGAAGAGCAGCCTGGATTAAACCCTCATTTGTACCCTGAGCAAGAAGTATACAACTACTTTTTTTTTTTTTTTTTTTTTTTAAATTAGGAATTGAAAAGACTTGTATAAAAGAGTGATTATTGTTGCAGCCTGTGTGTTATAAAAGCACATAATTGAAAATATACTCGATAGATAGTTATGAAACCAAGACAGCCAAACTGAGAATGGCAGATGTCTGCTGAATACAAGTACTGGGCATGTTGTTACTGGAAGGGTTCCTGTTCATGATTTCAGTGGACTGCTGGAGTCCATAGCTTCTGTGCTATAACTTCTCTGTGTTTCTGCTTATTGTGCTTAAGATTCTTGAAAACCAGAAATTTTATCCAGAGATGTCATTTTGAAACTAAAACTAAAATATGTGCTTGTATGGACTTCATAAAGGTCCAAGTAGCACACATGTGCTTTTCTTAATGTTGTTTTCCTATAGTCATTTCTGTGTTTAACCCAAATATGTCATTGAAAGTACATGTTCCTATCTACATTTCACCGTTTTATGTTGCCCATTTAAATGAACAAATTTATATATATATATTTTTCTCTCTTCTTGTTCCTTAGATAACTGTGCAGTTTTGTAATCTGCATATAGCTTCTTGGTTTCAACTGAATAATTTGCTTTCAGACAACAAGTTACTCAAATGTTGTCATTAACATGAGAGGCTACATAATTTTTGGTAACCAATTGTTTTATGATTGGTGCATTACCAGTCTGTTTTGAATGTTTTTAATACAGGTGTGTTTTGAAAGCATTCCATTAACTTGTTTCTATAGAATTGCACTAGGGAACTTCTGAAGATGCATGGAATCATCCCACACTGTTGCTTAGCTCAGTGTGAGAACATGTCCTTCTGCTTGTGCTGCTCTGTATTTTCTGCTCCTCTGAAAAGATAGCTGACAAGAACTGTTTAAAAATAGCAGGCCAAGGGCAGGTGACAAAATGTCACGCCAGCAGCACCTGGTCCAGTGACAGCCTGGAGGGAGGAAAAAACCAAACCCAGATGTCACAGATACGGTTCTATTTCTGAAGCTGATCAAACAGCAGAATTTCAGCTTCAGCAAAGGAAAAGGGAGGGGCCTGTCCAAGCATTATGCATTTGAATTTTACTCTGTTTTTTTTCATAGCAATTCCCTTTTTTCTATTACAAGTATTAGTTTACAAGTTTAGGTTATTATATACACCTTTTCACAAGTAATACCTGTAACCTCACACTCATGAATATACTGTTAAGGAAAAGGGAGTTAATGTCAATCTGGCAGGACTCCTGACTTATTTTGGCACAAGCTTATACCAAGTGAAATCATAGCAGCTTTAATGTTTCTGCAGTGCCAGATTAATGTGAAAGTATGTATAGGAGAATGATGACAGTAATTAGGAAATCTGAACTAGTTAATGAAGTTCTCTTTTTAAGAAGCTTTGCTGAAGGAGTTGGAAAGTAAAAATGAGAATTTTATTTACCTTCTTTCTGCTCCTACTTCTTTCTGGAGGTGTTATTTGCTTCACAGTCTTATTGCGGGGGCACTTTTTTCTAAAAGTGAGAAAATTATAATGTGAATAAAATGTATTTGCTTTTCTTAAACTGCTTGTGACTTCGTTTCAGAAGTGTACTGAAACTTCATGTTGTATCTATTCAGAAGTAATGCTAATTACAGCACAGCAGTCTCTGTGGCTGGAAATAGAAGGCTGTAACTTATTAATAGGAACTAAAAATGTTGGAGAAGATTGGCTTTAGTTCTGCTTTGTCAACACTTACTTGTTAAAACTTGGTTTTGCAGAAGTATAGAAGAGAATTTACACTACAGGAACTTAATGATTATGTTAGTTCATCAGTATAGTGAGTATTGATCTCCCGTATTTGAGTGCCAATATAGTGAAGAAATGTAAACTGTCTGCTTAGCTCCCAAACTTAACCACAAAACTAGAGACATAGAGAGCGTATAAAATGGATTACAGCATTTGTAGGTAACCTAAGTTACTTGCATTACTTAATTCAAATAATTTTTTATGTGGCTATAGTGATTCTTTCATATCTTTTTCTCAACAAGGACCAATATCAATTACAGCTTTCAAATTGTTTTGTGGCGGTTAATTAAAATAGTCCTGTTACAAAGTTTCTTCAGGGTAGGCTTTTAATACTTCAGCTCAGTTAAATAGTATCTAAAACTAAAACTAATCTGAATAGTAGGAGAGTTGGCTCATTCATTGCTTTGATGGTAAAAGTAGACTTCTGTGGGCTGATTCTCCTCTGAAACGAAGTAATTGCATGTGGATTTGTTCCCACTTTCAGTTCCTAAAGTCATCAAAGATCTTCTTAAGCCAGCCTTTCATTTGTTAAACTTCACCTGAGAAAACTGGTACTATTTTGCATCACTCTAGCTTCCTGGAAACTGGCACCTGCAGAGTTCATTTGGGTTTAGTGGTATATGATATATGATGATCCATATTGTGGGTCAAGAATAAATGTTTTTCAAATACATGTGAATGTACTCCATGAAAACAACACTCCCTCCAACGCAATGTCTTATCTCAAATAGTAAGTGATAGCATATTCCTAGGGAAGAATATAAAAAAAGGGTGAGCACTCTGTCTCCAACAATCTGTTAACTCGAGAGTTTCTGGTGCCACAGGTGGTATAGAAAATAGTGATTTATTTTTACCAGTTAAGTGGAGTTTTTGTATTGCTGTACTTATTATTTGAAGCCTACTATAAATGACGCAACTGCAGCAATATTGACCTTTGAAGCCTTATTTTTAATGAGTAAATGTAATACTTTCCTAGTACAAAGCAAAGGCATGTATTAAAAATAATTATTTCAGTGTTTATTTTGTGATTTTCAGTGTTCTTAGTACATAACACTAAAGGTGCTATGGTGTTAAATACCTTAAATGTGTATTCTTGCAAAGTTGCATTCAGTAGGTGGAAGATTTGGCTACCCTGGCTATTCTTCTCCTTTTAGCAAATTTTCATGGTATCGAATGCAATTCGGGTTTGAAATAAAGACATTAAAAGTAGCTTTTATTTACATTGCAGGACGTATGGGAATAAACTTCCACCATCCAGGAACGGACAATATTATGGCTCTTAATAGTAAGTAGTTAATATTTAGTGACTTACTGTCATATTGAGTATTATTTTTTTACATTTACTGTGTATGTAGCTGTACAGTCAGACATAAATATGTGTAATAATAATATTTGCATAGAAGTTTATGCACTAAAAATCTAAATGATATAAAAATAATTTTCATAAATCAATTATATCTGATTTAATTGGTAGAATTGGTGATTCTTTATATTAGCTTTATAATAGCTTTATGTGTTCCACTGGAAACTTCATAAAGCCTGCTATAGGTAATACTGCAAAACAATCTCTGTTGTTCCCTCTTTTGTGGGTGTCTATGTGTTAAATCTGGAACTTTAATTTCTGATATCTCTCCAGACATATTTTTTCTTGTTGGGATAAGTTGTTAGAAGTTTTGTATGCACTTAGGCTGACTGAGTTTACTTCCTTGTTTTCCCTTAAACATTATGTAGACAGGACTGGAGAATATGTTTAGACATCTATAGGCTACAGGAAAAGTGTGGGGCTGAAGTTCACCGAAAGATTATTGCTTTTCTTTCTGTTGGAAAATAAAAAGTTATTAAAAAATATCTAGTCATGAGCACACACATTGAAAAAACCTGCCCAAATTAATGTGGGAGCTCTAGAGCCAGCCTCCGATGTGGGGGGGAGCTGTGGGGGACGGCATGTCAGGCACCGCCAGCATAATGTAGAATTGAACTATGCAAATTAAAGCATAGTTTTTATCCACCTAATCCTAATAAATGCTTACTATTTTGAAATGTCTAGTTTTGCTTACAATGTTATATTAGAGGTGTTAGGATTAATTTACTAACTTCTCAAAATTTTTTGCCTTTGCGTCATCTATATAAGTTATACTGTATATAGTTGAAAGCTGCAGGTTTTTTTAGAGTCTTAAAATTAGATTGTTTTTTGTGTACTGCCAAACAGAATTTAAAAAGAATATATCAATGTGAAGAATGGAAAATTTGTAATAGGCAAGATACAAGGGTTTTGACATTTGGCTTTAAATGCCAGCTTTTGGAACCTGTGAGACCATGCTTGTGCCCTGTTTTTTAGTTTGTTTTACACCACTAAAGATGAGGTGATATTTTGCAGAGTTTCTATTATCATAGTGAGCATATATCCCCCATTTTCTTATGGGCACATGAAATTACAGGAAACCAACTGGGGGAAAGGCTCCATTTAATTAAAGACATTATTAAAAGGGGAAGCTGGTCATGTAGCTGTGCGTGTGTGTGAATAAATTCCACACAGTACAGTCTGCTGCTGTTGGACATCAATTCTTGTCTCAGAAGGTATTTGTTTCTCTAACGTGGACATTTCAATAAGTTGACTGCAATAGTAATATAATTGTGAAGATGGGGGCTTAGAAGTGAATTTTGAGATATTTTTTAAAATTAACAGCTACTATGGGATATGTAGCAGTATTTCTTACTGTGTCTTCTAGAGGTTTTTGAAAGACAGGAATGAAAAACTGATATAAAAATCTATACTATATACTGTACTATATCATATCGGGGTTGTTTCGTTTTGGGACAACTCTTATCCTAAGCGGTCAAATACATTCTATTTTGATATATGTCATTGCTAGATAAACTTAAAAAAATCTGTTGCCCTTTTAATGGAAATAACATTTTGGAAAATATTTCTTTCTCCCTGTCTAATTACTTTGAAATTTTTAGAGCAGCTATATAATCTAATTGTTTATAAAAATAATGGTTCTTTGCAGCTATTGTCCTGGTATATGGCTAAAAGATTAGTATAACTAACTGAGCAACCTAACCAAAATATATTTAGGCATTTCCAGTATGTAAAATATTATGCAATTATTGAAATATATGCAAGTTTACAGACTTGCATAAAGCTGGAAATGTAAATATGCAGTTTATGCAAAATAGTAGTGATTGTTCTTTTGAATGACATTCATTGCAAATCAAAAGTCTGGATAAGTTCCCATAAATTTTCCCTCTCCTGCATCTCTTCTCCCTCCCGTTCCAAACTAGGCAAGGCCATACTGGTTTTGGCCATTACAAAGAGTCCAGAAGCCAGAATGATTGTACTGGGAAACCTGTTGGGTTTTGCTCCTAAATCTTCAAAGAGTTGAGAATAAGAGCAAGTATTCAAGTACATACGCTTAAAAATTACTTTCTGTGATTTAAATCTTTTGTCCGCAGCTAAAGCTGAGAAATTTAGAACTGCATAATTCCTGTGTGATCTCTTACTTCTGCATGGGGAAATATACTAAGGAAAGTTGGTCCAAGAAGAAATATTCTTTCCTGTGCTGGAATGGTTGTGGTTTGGGATTAAAAAAAAAAAGCAAATTAAAATAAAATAAAAATTCTCTAAAGATATTTAATCCCAGTAATGTATGGAACAATTTGGAGAACTTATGTAACTTCTTTAAATCGTAATACTTGTAATATCTGTATATAATTTCTGTGAAACCGAACACTGTCTGCTGAATCTGCAAATCCAACCTTCACATTCTATTTATAGTTGTTGCTACATAGGCATTTTCCTCTTTTGCTGTGAAGACACAGTAATAATCTTTAAGATTTATTACTCAAAGCTCAATTTCTCACTAACAGCATACACAATCCTTGGAGCTGGAAGGCAACATAGGCTGATGCCAACAGCAATGCAAAACTTCACGTTGTGTAGGAAGAGGGGAGGTTTGCTGGGGGCCATTCATCTCTTTAGCTCCTTTTTATCCTTTGTGGCAACACTTTCAACTGTACTTCACCTGTTATTCTGATTTATTGATTACAGCTTTTAGAAAGTAGGGATTTTCCTGACTGACTGTCTCAAGCTACTGCCTGTAAACATTGAAGGGGATTGTTTGGCTTGAGGGAAGGTGCTACTTGTTTAGTTGCCAGTGCTCAGTGTAGAACATACTACCACCCTTTTGTTCATGATTGTGCAAAGCTACGAATCGTCATCACCTCACAGCACTGAGTTCTGAAATAACAAAATTAGAGAGAAGAGATTGCTTTTAAATGCATAATAACTGTGAATCTCTTCTTCTCACTAATGGCATTGTGCTTGTGTACATACACAAACCGTTGCACTTGTGTATAAGCGTACAGTAGAGGCACTCAAAGTTTTCTATCAGAATTAGGTGTCTCTTGAGGAATGCAGTGTTCAAATATTCAGAGACATCTGAGCATAATCCTAAAGAGCATTTAAACAAAAGGAAGATGCAAATATTTATGTTTGAAACATTGTGCAAAGGGAAAAAGCTATAGCTTTTGTCTATGTGAGCTCTAATTGAAATTCTGTAATTGAAATAGTGTTTTTAATCAAGTAGTGGCACCTGTTTCTAAACTTTTTAATAGTGACAGTCATACTGAGCTAAACAGTAAAATATTTTTTATAAACTTTTCATCCACAGCACACTATTAAATACAATTGATACTGTAATTTTAGGGGAAATCTGGCATAAATTGAATAACTGAGTTTAGCTATGTAGCTTCCTGTATGGACTTAAAGGGAAACCATGTATTGACAATATTGTTAGTAGATGTTTGCAAAACTAATTAAAAGTTACGTTTACAATACTAAGGAAAACCTGAAAAGAAATTAACTTTCTTTGCCAAATTTAACTCAAAAGGTCTGCTCCGTTGCCTTCTCTTGCTTGTATTCACACTCGTTTGTAGTCATATATTTCTGCAGCTATTGCTTCTGTTTAGGGGACACTGGACATTCTCTTGAATTAATATGTCCTCCTTTTTAATTAGCTATATAAATGGGACTAAATGACTGGCATGAATATACAGTCACCTATGTGCTAGGTAGTGAGCTGTCTTTATTGCTTCTTGTGAACTCCAGAAAGCCAACAGTCAACTTTAGTGGGAGACCTGTTTAGCAGGTAAAAATGGGAGATGGGGAGTAAACAAGGGGGTGTGATCTTTCTAAGGGAGCACTGAACTGTATTGCTGGGATCCCAAACAAACTTCTGTAAAATAAGTTTAGACTAAAGGTAGTTAAACCAACAAAAGAGAAAAAAACCCTTTGTGAAATGCTGAAATTTTGTTCTTCCTAAAGCTGCTCTGTACAGCAACTTTGCTGTTGGGCTTCAAATGTTCCATCTGCTTCCAGTGTTCATTCTTGTCTCATGAAAATATGTCATCTGTGAGGTCTGGTGCTGTTTGCTTCCATCTGACAGTCTTTTCTGCTTTTCATTAATGTCATTTAGTTCTGTTTGTTCTGAATAAAATATCTTGAAAAATACATTAAGGCAAGGATTTGGAGCACCTTTTTAGATGTTTGTGTAGAGATTTTGGGTTTGTTTCATTAATATAAATAATAATTATGTGGGGAAGAGGCCATGCCATGACAGAAAACGTAATGGCAGCAAAACAATTTCATTTTTTATTTTCATGCTTCTATTGGTTTTAAAATTTCCTTGTCTCCTTAAGAGCTATTGTACTTTGCTCTTTCGATGTTCTAATGTATTATTTTCAAACACGTACAGTGTTTAGATAAAGTTGCTGAAATAGAATTTTATATTGAAATTTCCTGCTTTTGCTTTTGGTATACCTTGGAATGAACTGCTCTGGGTAGAAAGTTTATTGAATTATTTTTGTTTCGCAAAATCTTGTGTTGGCAGTGTAATAGCTAATAAAAGCTTGGGTTTTGTAGTGAGAGAAATCTGGGAAAATGTGCAGCTAAATTTTGAGATGCATCAATCTGTTCTAATAGTTTGGTACCTGCCTATAGGAATTTGCTGAGCTTATCAGCCCAATTGCCAAGTTGGGTTACTAGCTTATTAAGATATAAGGAATAATAGGAAAGAATAAGGGACATTGAGAGAAGTAATAAAGTTTGCAAAACTATGCCTAATTTAATTGTAAAGAGATCAGACTTTATTTAAATGGAGGCAAAAAATGAATGATGTAAAGTGTGACATAGCAAAGGTAGCAGTGTTCATAACAGTCCCAGAGTGTGTGAGTTGTCACTTCATACATAACCTTGTTAAGTTTTTCAGAACCAGCTGTACAAACAGTATTGATGCTGCCTTGGAGGCTGTGAGGCGGGTTAGCTGATATCTCAAAGTCTCTTCTATACCTGTTTAATTAAAAAAAAAAAGTGAGGGGAGGGGACAGGGAAAGGCAGTGGAACAGTATAACATGTTTTTTCTTCTTTTTCGTCTTCAATTTTTTATGTTAGTGTCTGCATTTCCTGAGATCTGATTTGGCTGTTACTGAACGCAGCACCTCTTATCAGTGACTGCTAAAGTCTTTCTCTAGCAGAGGAAGATTTCTTAATTTTTTTTTCCTTTTAATCCAACTTTGTAGCTCTTTATTACCTTCTTGTGTTTTTCTTTTTTTCTTTTTTTTCCTCCTCTCACCATGTTTCCTGCCTTATAACCTCACCAATGTGCTTTCCTTTCATCTGTGTGATCCTCTCTATTGTGGGTGAGTGCCATCTGTTTCTGCAGAATTTTAAGAACAAGATTTGCCAGGCTATTCCAAAAGCATTATATATGATGGCAGAAGAGATGAGACTGCAGTCCAGAATTAGGTTTGGTAGATTGGAAGCAATATGAAGGAAGTTCCTATCGGCCTCGCTGTTAGAAATGTGAGTTTTATCATTATTCTATTTTTTTAAACTAAGATGAAGAACTGAAAATAGGTAAGTCTTCCCTTCTGCACAGATGCTTGGCTGCTTAATATGCCTAAGGATGGAAGACCTAAGCTGCTTGAACAATAGTTTTGAGTATCAAGTGCAGTTCATGTGTCTGATCAAGTGTTTGAGGCCTGGTGTGTGGGCCTTAACTGCATACAGCTTGCCATGTAGATTGTATTTTTCTGATGATGGGATTCAGTCGTGTATGTACGTCATCATGTATTATCAGGGAGATTGTTGTAATGCGTTCATTGCTATCATTGGGAAAAAGTGAACCAGAAGAGACTGTTGAGGCTAGTATCACCAAATGATCACGATGCCTATCTGCACGTCCAGCCCATCTATCAGTGGAAATTGAGAACCACCTTTTGAACCACTCTTAGATGAGCAATAATCCTCCCAATCCCAAAACTATTATTTTTTTTTCAAAGACCTCTTTAAAATGACCAGAGGGTAGAAGTCCTGTTCTTTGTGAACAGCTTTTCTAGCTGTAGAAGAAGGGGAAGAAAGAGCTTTATTTTCTTAAACAGGCAGTTCTGTTGCATTGCTTATCATGAATGTGGGTCACTGGCAGAGCTTTAAACTAGACTTGAAGGGGGAGTGGGATAATATCCGGCTTGCTGGTGACAAGCTGTGGGATGACGTGGCGAGGCTGGAGGGATGGGTTGCTAGTGAGGGCCCGTAGCCTGTTGCTCTGAGATGTGCTGGCTACACTGCAGCACACGTGAAGCTTTACAGAGATGAGCCAGGGGCTCCTGAGGTAATAGAAACCAATGGGGAAACACCAGTGAAATACCTCAAAGGAATTAAGGTGTGTTCCTCTAAGGCAGGGATGTCAAACTCATTTTCACCAGGGGCCAGATCAGCCTCGTGGTTGCCTTCAAAAGGCCAAATGTAATTTTAGGACTGTATAAATATAGTAGTAGCTGAAGTACTTCTACACTAGTGCATGCAGTATGGGTAAAGAACAGGAGGAAGCTGGAAGCCACTGTCCTACTAGAAAGCCACAACCTAATTGCCATTACTGAAACTTGATGGGACGGATCCCATGACTGGAGTGTGGCTATCGATGGCTACAGGCTGTTCAGAAGGGACAAGCAAGAAAGGAGGGGTGGAGGTGTTGCCCTCTGCATCAAGAAATGAATAGAATGTGAAGAGCTGTCTAGGTAATAGCCATGAGCAGGTTGAAAGCTTATGGGTGAGAATTAGAGACTGAGGCAACAAAGGGATTCTTGTGGTTGGTATCTACTACAGGCTGCCGATCAAGGGGAGCCTATTGATGAAGCCTTCTTATTGCAGCTCCAGGAGGCATTGCACTTACAGGCTCTTGTCCTGCTGGGGGTCTTCAGCCACCTCAACATCTGCTGGAAAAGTAGCGCGGCAGCTGTAGGCAATTCGGGAGACTCCTGAAGTGCATTGAGGATGACTTCTTAAGCCAGGTAGTAGACAGCCCTACTGGAAGAGATGCAGCACTGGATCTGATGGTGACCAACACAAGTGAGATAATTGGTGACGTCAAGACTGGAGGCAGCCTGGGCTGCAGTGATCACACACTGGTGGCGTTCACAGTCCTGAGAGATATAGGTCAGGTGAAGAGTAAAATCAGAACCCTGAATTTTACGAAAGCCAACTTCCAGCTGTTCAAGGAGTTAGTCAATAGGACCCCCTGGTAAACTGCCCTCAGGGACAAGGGAGCAGAACAGAGCTGGCAGATATTTAAGGTCTCTTTCCATAAAGCACAAGAGCTCTTGATCCCCAAGTGTAAGGAACTGGGTTAAGAAGGCAAGAGACCAGCATGGCTGAATCGAGACCTGCTGGTCAAACTAAAGGGCAAGAAGGAAATGCACAGGCAGTGGAAGAAGTGACAGGTATCCAGGGAAGAGTGTAGGGACACTGCCTGGTTGTGTAGAGATGGAGCACCTCTCTGAAGAAGGAAGGCTGAGAGCTTTGGGGTTGTTCAGCATGGAGAAGAGAAGGGTCCGGGGAGACCTTATTGTAGCCTTTCTGTACTTAAAGGGGGATTATAAGAAAGAGACAAACATTTTAGTAGGGCCTGTAGTGACAGGACTAGAGGGAATGACTTTAAACTCAAAGGAGGGAGATTCAGACCGGAGATAAAGAAGACATTTTTCATCATGAGGATGGTGAGGCGCTGGAGCAGGTTGCCCAGAGAGGTGGCAGATGCCCCATCCTTGGAAACTTTCGAGGCTGGGCTGGCTGGGGCTCTGAGCAACCTGATCTGGTTGAAGATGTCCCTGCTCATGGCAGGGGGATTGGACTAGATGAGCTTTCAAGGTCCCTTCCAACACAAACCATTCTATGAAAAATAGCCCCTCAAATCTCAAATGCTGAAGCCTGCTGAATTAAAAATAATTGCAGATGCTATCCCTCAAAAAGTGAGGCGAGTGTTCTGCAAATAACAGATTAATATATCGAAAACTTTATTTGGAAGCAAATACATTTCTGTGGACATAAATCTCAGTAAAAACATACTATGGCAAGGAACACAAAAGCTGATACAGTGAACCAAGTTTAATTATTTATTCTGCCAAAATTTAATACTTATTTTCCCCATACTTTTATGCACGACTTTCTGAGTTTTATAATGTGATGTTCATTTATCAACTTACTTCTCATCTAGATAAAATCCGGAAATTTTTGTTCAAGAAATAGCACTTGTTGCATCTGCGTTTCTTGTTATATGCAGACAAATACTTGCTCTCAGTCTATATATTTTAATGACAGAAAGACAGAGTTCTTAGATTATTCTGTTCATTTGCTTTTTGTTACTTTAGAAAAAAGGAGTTCTTCTGCAAGTTCTAGGTGTGTGCTACAGATATATTGTTATAGCAAAGATTCGTTGTGTAATTATACATGATTTTATCACCTTCTCTCAGTTCATTAATTCATTTTCACTGGCAGTGTAACTCACTTGCAAGATCTCTGAGAATTTCAGAGATGCACTATTCAAAAGAAAAAGCTTGACATGTTTTTCCTTTTTGATCTTAGAAAATTGTTGGACAACTCATAATGTCAGTAAAGCAGGTATTGTTCTGAACTGCTGACTGCTTCAGGGTTATAAATGATCTTTTCAAGTTAGAAATAAGATTCTGGTACCTTAAACATCAAGGTTAATCCTATCCATACCTCTGCTGAAATCTGTGAGGAGGATCTTTCACAGTTTGTCAGTTCTCTATTGCTGTTAGAATCTGGATTAAAAGACAAATCAACATATTATAGAATCTGGATTAAAAGACGAGTCAACAATTTAATTGGGCAATATTATCCCCTATATGAACATACTGGAAGTACATCGGCTTGTCTATGGACTTAAGGTATTATATTTTTAATAAGATATGATGTTTGAAAAGGTTGTCAGAAAGTTCTCTCTTGCATGTTATTAATTAAGCCATATTGAAGCTGCTGAAAGCTTTTGATCTGCTTGATGTAGGTGAATGATACTCAGGTTTCTATACAGAACACTTTCTTGATGGTAGTGATAGTGTCATGTTGGATAAATGTCAGCATGTGATTGGTTGGCTTAACTAAAAAATATGTTTCAAGAAGGTGATTGTATTTCAGTCAAGCTTAATTGTGCCACCAACTTTCTCTCTCGCGTAGCTAGCTGTCTTCCCAGGGGAACTTTTCCCCACGGGTTCTGATCCATAAAAATTGAACTCGTAATTAGAGATTAAGCTGTTAGACTGGATACTCCTTGTTTCACATGACTAACATCTGTTGTCTCTAGGAAATGAAGTAAGGTCTTTTTTGTTTTCGCAAGTGCGTCTTAACATCAAAGGCTTGGTTCACAGGGATATTGTACTGTAAGTTATTATTACGCCGCCTTCTACTGATATATTGTGACAGTGTTTAATTGAATCATGTCAGATGATATGCATTCCTAGGTTGAGCTTTTGTATATCATCACTGCCACCGATTTTTATTTTCTGTTGTCTTATAACTGAAGTGTATTCTGAACAGGGCATACAACACACCTTCTGTGAGTGTAGCCAGGCCAGTTACAGGTGTGATTTCAGACCAGAATAATAAACCAGTACAAGCCCTAAAGCATGCATATTTTTTCTGTGAAAAAGTGTTCTCATGGCCTTCCTAAGGAATAGTTGTACTAATTAAGCCAGTGACAGCGCATAACTTTGGGTTTTAGAAGCTTTTTGTCTTTACAGCCTTGGGAAAAACTATTTCAGTTTCTCTGTGCCTTTTGAAGTGGTTTTTGTTTTCCTTTTTTTTTTTTTTTCCCCCCCTGTTCTTTTTTCCCTTCAGTTAGCTATGCTCTTATTTTGTATTATCAAAATAGCTGACTATTAGAATATAATTTTCTCTGGATCTTGTGATTGCTCTTTCTTATAGTCTCTTTCTAGTGTAACTGCACTGAGTTACCAAGAGATTAAAGAAGCTGAAATGCTTCAGTTTGGAAAGGAGAAGGTTGAAAGTGAATGTGATGGTGCCTTAGAAAAATCACAGAGGAATGCAGAACTGCTGTTCACCATGTTCCACAGAGCTGGAACTAATGAGGCAACTGGTGAAACTTCTGGTAGATCCACTTAGAGCCCATAAAAGGAAGTGCTTCTGTAGTTTACTTTTGGAACGTGCTTCCACAGGCATTTCTAGAAGCAGATAGTATCAGCGCGTTCAAAAAAGCATTAGACAAACTGTTAACAAAAGACCTTTAAGCAGGTATTAGAAGTAGGTGAGAGTGTGCCTCCTAACATGTTTCATCCAGTGGCCATGAATAGTAAGGTAACAGGAGAGAAGCAGATCGCTGACAGTGGCCAGTCTAATGTGCTCTTTTTAGTGTCACTATTGGAAGACTGAATACTTGTCTGGATGGTCCATTTGTCTTACCCAGCAGGGCATTGCATATGAGTTCTCATAGGTTTTCCAGCTGAGCTGTATGGTTCATGTCTATGTTGTAACATATTCTAAGAATAAGTTCATAAGAATATATTTTAGTCAAAGTCCATCCTTTTCTGTAGGTTGCCACTTCGTTTCATCTCTTTCAAATAAATTGCAGAACGCCAGCCTTACTAATAATTCTCAGAAATCGTTTGTGCAATTCTGGTATTTATTTACATGGTTTGCTTTTATCACACAAATTACACAATGTCCCTTTTTTGTGTTGGAACCTTCCAACACAAACAACAGGGCAAACCTAAATTTATTCCCAGCCTAAATAGAGAGCTGAAGAAGGAAGGTGGTTTACTTGTTGAGATACAATAGGCAATATTCTGTTTCTTGGTTGTTTTCTTAGTTTTCAGGATGTACGTTAACAGAGCAAGAGTAGCTTTAAACAGCAGAATAACTTCCCTCATCCACAGAACTTTTCTTCTCTTGCCAACTTGTCACACTGGGGATATTCTGGTCCTCTGCCTTTCCAGGGCCAGAGGCAAGGGCTGTGAGGTCACTGCTTCCTTCGGAATCCTTGAGGGCTGTCTTGTGTGGATGTGTGCTTCTGTGTGCCGTGCGGCTGCGCTCATCTCATAAACCACGTTATCTCAAAAGAGTTTTGTGGCTCTTGATAAGATTTTGCAAGTGTGTTCTGATGCCACCAGTACAGTGCCAAATAAATGCTTGCAAAATGCAAGCCTTTAAAGTTCTTTTGCATCAGTTTCATATAGGTTTCTTTGAGATGAAGTTAAAATTTGAGCATTTCAGTTGAGTGTGTGTTGAGTTATTGCAGAAATAGGTAATCTTAGCTGCAGGCTTTCAAGAATTCCAATAGAATTAGCACTAAATTTACTCAATTTCATTGCTAGATTTGGAGTTTGGGGAGTTTGTTTTGCTTGTTTGTTAGAAGCTTAGAGTTCTGCAACATACAGTTTCATGTTTGTAAAAACACACTTTCCTCGTGGCATGAAGTAATAGTTTCAGGAGGATTATCAGGAGGTAAAAAAGAATGTATTGTTCCTTTGTATTTGAGTACATGCAACTTGGGACATAGTGCTTATGTAACTTTCTACCTGTCAGTTAAAGAAGGTTGCAAAGGGATGGAGAAACACGAACACAGCGATGATTGTTCTTGGAGTTGCACAACTGATCGGTGCCTGCTTGCAACAATTTCACATTTTACATGGGAAAATGTGTTCCTTGCTTCTTAAAGCATCTATGTTTTCATTAATACTGTAACATTCTATGACGTACCTAGAGAAGAATCACTTTTGTGTTGAATTTTGAAACCTTTCAGGAGAGAGTTTTCAGTGCAAAATGGCATCCATATGTGGCACCAAAATGAATATATCGGAGTGGCTTCATTATTGTGGGTACAATTTTGGGAGCTCCCAGTCTCTTTTCTTTTGTCTTCTGTTGGAATTGCCCAAGAGAGAAAGTAATTTCAGATATACAACTCTGGTGATTTAATTGTTTGTAATAGTACAACACTTTTCTTATTGGGTCCCAAATGTCTTCATTCAATAATAATTTATAAATTGTTTATTTTCTAAAATATTTACTCAAACTGGAGGTGTTATTAAATTTACCTGTTGAACCATTCCTACTATTAAATCTGTTCTACTCTGACCTTTGATTTATGAATACGATGGGTATTGTTTTTATCAACTTATCTGAAATGACACATTCCTATTTTGCATCCTTTATAAACAACATAATAAAGTATGTGTTGACATTCTTAAGTCGCCCTGCTGAATAAGAGTCTGCTTGTTGGAAAAACTATATTTTAATTATAGAATCATAGAAATATTTTGGTTGGAAAAGACTTTTAAGATCGAGTCCAACCATTAACCTGGCACTCTTAAGTCCACCTCTAAACCATGTCCCTGGATAAAATCCTGTTCATTTTAAAATTGTGTGTGTATATATAAATCTATAAAATAAAATCAACAACGGTGAATCTTCACCTTCTTTGAGTGTTTAAATGTGATGCAATGTTTTCAAATCAGCAAAAGCTGACTAGGCTGACCATTTTCCTGTTTAAGTGGATCACACTATTTTCCCCCTAGAATTTACAGACAATTATAAATATACCTTCAGTAATTTTTTATGGACATAAAGGTTATGTCTGTGAGTGCATATATAAGATGAAAGTAGTATTATGCAGTGGAGTATAACATAGACGTGTTAGAATAACCTATTGCTATTCATGTGTTATAAAATTTACAGAAGTCTGGCAGATTTCTGCCATCACATACTGCTATTTTGTTCAGAGCCTAAATGTTTATGTTAAGCATATAATGCTTTATTTTCTTAAAAAACCCACAGAAGTCTTGAATCTCATACTAAAGTAATGCTTCTTTATTTAGTTTTTAGATTGGTAGCATTCTGTTTGAGAAACTTCTTTCAAATAAATGATTCTCAAGACTTGTTGATAGCTATGGCTTGATACGTGCTTTTTTTTTGTTATATGGGCATTCCGCAAGACAAGAACTTTCTACATGAGGTCTGGCAGTGTTTCTTTGCCATCATAAGTAATGAAATACGGCTTTAGCAGTAACTAGAAAGGAGGAGGATTAATTTTATTTTTGCTGCAAAGCCAACTCTAGTATTAATGCCCCCTGTCACTTGCTGTGCGAGGAGCAGAGTCTGTTTCAGGACTTACAGCTGCCTCACTGAAGTTGAATAGTTGCTCACACAAAGAGCTTCTCCTGACTTCGTTAAGCGTGAATTGTGAAGCAGTTCTTCAGGGTAGCCCTTGAGATATTTTAATCCCCCTAATGAAACACTCATGTAGTTTTTCTTTCGTGGCCTCTTTGATGGCAGGGGAAAAAGACGTGTATGCTGTCTGAGACTGTTTTTCTTCAGGCCTTGAGGAAGAAGCTACTTAAGTAGAAGAGAGGTTACTAGTGCCTATGCTGAAGGAGACCCAGCCTTGTTCTGGGCAGCTCCTGGGGCCACTCAGAGGTGACAGCCAGACCAGTCAGCAGATGAGTAGTTCTCAAGCAGCCACCACCCATCTGTCACGTCATTGCTGGCCAGGGAAAAGCAGGTAGGAAAAGCTGAGGAGGTCTGGTGGGACACCTCAGGATGCGCATTTGAAGATGGAAATAGGAAAACAGGATGAGTGGAAGGGTTTATGGTAGAGGACGCTTGGTATATGGAAGGAGGGAGTGGGGACGAAATGAAGTGGGCTAAGGGGGAGTTTAGGGAGAGCTACAGGAATCGCACCTGAAACCTGGGCATGTAGGGCAGGGGCGGAAGGCGTTTTGCTAGGTTTGGAAATGGATGGGGCTGGGAAGGAGGAGGAACACAGGTAGTATTGCAGTGACGGGAGAAAGAAGCAAACCAAGGCTCTATCACCTATTACCTAAGCTCACTGTCTGTTGAAAAAGTCCCTGATCCCAAACCTTGCACATCTGATTACCTTGGAAGACCACAGATATCTTTTGTGACAGATCGAAGTCCCTGTGTAGAAGACACTGTTTTCCAGGTTATTTTCTGGTATTCTAAAATTTCAGATTAAAAAAATGCCGCTTTTTGCATTTCCCATTTTATCATGAACTATACTTCTGCACTTGTACAACATTGTGGATTTTGCCCTCGATGTATGTCTCATTGAAATGCTGTATTAATTCTGGTGGTTACGATGACGTTTTGTCAGTGTGTTTATTCATCTGAACATACTGGCTATTGAGTTCATATGGTTTTGTTAGGGTTTTAGTACTTACAGATGGTTAACTATTTAAATTGAAACATAATCAGAAAATATGTTCTCCACAACTAATTAATAAAATGCAGAATTAATTATTTTAATTAGGATTACTGTTGATGATGTTTATTGCCTCTTAAAACCATAATCCTAAATTATTATTTTATAATACTGTAAGTCTGATATGCCTGACTTTTTTTTTAATACCTTTGCTATTTAGAAAACTTGTATAGCAGGTATGTTTTTTTTTTCCTTTTTCCTCCCCTGGCTGTGTCATCTTCAAACTTTTTCTCTTGTATTGGGTTGTTTGAATTTCATCTTGCACTTTTTTGAATGTCTTTTCCTTCTTTATGGTGGGAGGGGAAAAAGAGAAGAGGTAGAATCTACATTTTCTTTGCTTTCGGAGCTAAATCTAATGACAGCTGTACCGACAATTTTCTTCTGTGTTTACATGCAGCCAGGAGCTATGGGCGGAGAAGAGGTAAAAATATTTACTAAATGTTTTGTTTGCTAAATAGTGGGAGAAATAAATATTCAGTTCTCTTATGGTAACATGTTACCAATTTTAACATTATTTGGTTGATCAATTGCTTCGTATAAATCAATCTCATATTCTTCATTTGCAGAACATCTCCCTTTTAATAGCCGCTTAAAACAAGGATGATCTTGAGCTGATAACTTCAAGTGTGTTGCTATTACTAGTGAACTGGAGGATGACTGAATGTAAAGACTTTTTCATTACACATATTTATGACTTTAAATGCATAGTGTTCAAAAAAAAGATTTTCAGTTGTTTTTTGTTGCTTTTTTTTTGGTAGAAGTGCAATACTTAACTAGTGCATTGAACATTTTAAAAATACTTTTTTTCTTAGATGAAACACTTCTCATTGAATGTTTCACTTGAGTACTATGTTGGATTGTCTTAGGTAGACTATTGTGAATACCAATACTAATAACTGTCCTCAACAGTGAATATTGATGATAATAATAAGAAAAGATATGATGTTTGAGCACATTTAAACTTTATTTCATCACAGGCAACCCTTAAAAAATAAAACCTGACTGAAAACATTTTACAAAGGTACAGTGCTGCACAGAAGTTTATTCTGAGGGATGAATGCACATGGACAATTGCAAGCTCACAGACTACCAAGAAAGCTACTAATGCACCTTATCTTTCTGTACTGTAGCCTACACAGAATGGTTTTTATTGAGGGGGAAAAAAAGAAGTGAACATTGCAGCTTTTAACAATTAGTGTTGGGCGGTGCCATCTGCTATAGAAGTACTTCAGCACTGAACTTCATTTTGCCTTTTTTTTCATGTATGATCTGTGACAGCTATGCATGTGACATTGCTTCTTTTTCAAATGTAGAATTTGCATCATGTTTCTGAAGTAACCTGTGAGAGACAAACCTCAGCACACAAGCAAGCTGATAGCCTCTGAGTGACTTGTAGTTTGCACATATGTATGGATTGAGGTAGTAAGCTGTACAGGCTGTACTAATACCTTTTGTAATATAGAAATTGAGCTGATTTTGTTCAAAGCTGACTGGTTTTATTGTTTATTTGACAACAAATAGAAAAAAAATGCATTTTTTTCCACAAACTTACCTTCCTGTTTTTCCCTGCTTCCAGAGAACGGGCTATTGTTAACAGATGTTGAAAGCATCCTAATACTTAGACTTATTCAGTGCTCTCATAGCAGTGAAACAAATTGGAAAGTATGCAGAGTATATAATATTGTATACTCTCTGTGTATGTGAACACTGTTCAATTTCATTTTAAGATTGTGTCAAGTGTTTCCAGGTTGATAAATGGCACCAAAGTAGGGAAGGAGGTGGGAATCAGCTGGGCACTGTTAACTTCATGCAACTCCTGTTTACTTGTAGAAGTGAAGTTAGTAACGTGGCAGTAATTGTGATGAACACAGTGTAGGCTGTTTTGTACTAACTGTAGTCATGACAAAACAGGGCAAACGAGTTCTGAATGTGCTGGACTTTCAGATTTTTTTTTTATTTTCTTTTTTTTTTTTAAATTCTACCAAAAAACATGTTTCACTCCATAATAATTGTTTCCTATATGAAATTCAGGCTTTTCTATAATAAGAAGTAGGGGTGTGTGCGTGCGCATCTTGTCATTACCGTTAGGGATTTTGTGACTTGTCTTATTCATACAATATTAAAGTTTGTGATATTCATGCTTTTTAATTACCTTTAATTTTATAATGTTGTCTCGAGAAACATGAAACTCTAAACCAGTGTGTTAAAAAAAGATGCGATTGTCAAATGTTCTCATATATCACTATTATTGTTTTTACTATTTGCATTGTGGTAATATGCAGAGTACCCAGAGGCCAATCTGTACAGGAATTCATTTCATGTTTATTATACTTGGATGTTTTAATTAGTGTTTGATCTGTCACTGTGACTAAGCATCTTCAGTGAGAGGAGGTTTTGTCAGAAATTTCTTGCCATAATCAGTTCCCTACCTGATCCTCTGTTTTCTTTGAGTAAAGAGGCAAGCGTTTCTTTGAAGGTATCATGCTTAGAGTTGCTGAGTCATGTTCTTCCAGGTACCTTGTTTTCAACTTTTATAACCAGTTTTTCAGGTATAGGTGTAAGCACAAGCTATGAGAAATCGGCCCAAAATGTATTCTGCTACACTCACAACTCAGAGAAGTCAGGGGAGGGGTGCAGGAGTATAAAAACAGGGCATTTAGCGATGCTTTCCCATAATACTCTCCCAGAGATTTGCCTCTGGGGGTCTTGAGTTGATGTCTCAGTATTTGTTGCTTCAGAATGGGTTTTTCTCCTCTTCTTGCTCATTCTCTTTTCTGAGCCTACATAAACTTTTCAGCGTCCTAAAAGGCCCATGGCAAGGGGACCCCCAGTTTGATTTGCTTGCAGCCCTGCCTGTGCTGATTGTGTTCAATGCACTTCAGTTTCCCTTGCTGGAAGAGACAGTGAACAATCACTCTCCATTCCCTTCTCTGTATGTTTTCCATTATTGTAAATGTACACTTCATACATTTAACTCTACATTTCACTTAACTATACAGTTATCGATCATCTTTTGCATTGACTTGAGTACAATGCTTGCAGACTGGCAAGCATCTGGTAGAAGAGGTGATATCTTGCTTTTTAAGCTGCTGGGCATTTTTATTTTTTCCTTCAGAACTCAGCACTAAGTCAGCTTCCTCAGTACACCTGTACGGACCTGATAGTTGTTCTGGTATCTCTTAATTTGATATGTCACCTTCCACTAATGGTGCATATAATGTAATTCTCTTACAGATATTTTCAAATTTCCTAATTTTCAATGGGCTTTCTGATCTTTTTACACAATTTTAGCCTTGCTATTTAATATTTCTTTCATGCATGTGCTTTTATGCTGAAATGCAGATGTCTGTATATGTGCATGACCTGTTTGCCCATTAATGGAATATTCATCAGTAGTCTTTACTGTTTTATGCTCTAAACTCCAAATTTCTGACAACAAGCTATACTAGATTTTGAAGAGTAGTGTCTCTAAATCCTTCTCTGATTGTGGCATTTACCCTGTTTTTTTTTATGTTGGTGCTTAAAAGCACAGTGGGATTTTCACTTCAGTGGATTTTTGCATCTGTGATCTCTGTCAACGTTGTGCATTCAATGTATTCTTTCTAATGAAGATTTTTCTGGTGTTCATTAAAAAAATCAGGCTGGTATTCATGTCAGAACATCTTTCCTGGCTTTTGTTCGTTACCTGGTTTTCCACATATAGGATTGCTGCTTCTTTTTGTAACCTGTCCTTTACGACTGGAGACCCTACTACTGATGTTTTCAGTGTGCACATTTTTCTGACTGGTCTCCCTCTGCATGTCTTGATTTTGCTTTTGTTCCTATTTTCTTTCCTGTGTTTCCCTGTTCTGCTAATACCTTTACGGTGTTAATGCTTCCTTAGGTCTTGCTGGAAGTCAGTTTCATGTGATCTATTACCTTTGAGTTTATGTGCACTGCTATTTGTAATTAACACCCTAAGGCTGTTTGTATCAATTAATTATAATTCCACCCCAGAAGCAATCCTCCGTGAGATGAGGCCACAATTAGTCTTTTCAGAGTTGAGATGCGGTTCAAATTTATACATCTTTCTACACTGCAGGATTTAGTTTTCAACTCTGGTATAAGGAATTATTAAATTCTAAAGTTGGTGTGTTCTACAGTGCTGCTTATGTACAGACTTTGAATATTTCTTTATCTTCTGAGTTAATAACTTTGTTTTTAAGACAATGTGTGTATACGTTGGCAGTAATAGCAACAAGTTAACCACATCAGGTGATCGCCAATAAATTCTTCACTTTTCATTAACTGAATAGCAGCCATTTATGTTGCTTTTTGTCAATTCTTTACCGAAAGGCTGTTTTAACACTGAGTAACAGCTTGACAGGCTGTCCTAGCTAACGTTTTTCTTCAAGCACAAATTTTTGCGGTTTATTTAATAATATTCTAAAGATTATTTTTTTTTTCTTGTTAGCTAAGCTCCTTGCTTCAGCTACGTGTTCAATATCCACAATACAAAGCTTTTCTATGTTTATTTTGCTGTTTGCCCCCCTGTTCAGCCCAGGCCTCCGTTCACCCAGGGGGAGGTGACGCAGCCCTTGCGGGCAGGACCCTGCCAAGCGCTCTGAAGGGGCCGTCCTGCTCTGCCCCCCAGGGGCTTGAGTGATCTGCTCTCTAAGATCATCCCTTCAGGATCTGTTTTGGATGATTTAGATCTCAAAGAATGGGTTTGAAATGTACATCTTGCAAAGGTTCTTTCTGTAGCTACGATACACAATTTCAGCAGATAACTTCTTGGGTTTCATTGCTATCCATTTGCAAGGGATTGTTTTAAAGCTAAATCAGGTTATTGTCTTGTAAGGATAATATAGTCTTGGAAAAATAGAAGCAATACTAATGAACATCATTTCAATAACTGGACCACCTAGCTGGCACCTTTAATGCAAATTCTGTTAAAGCAAAACAGTAAAAGGAAAATGTAACATTTTTTTACTGAAATATTTACTTCTCCAGGAAATAGCGTTAACTATGAATACTACAAAATCTGTTACAGGTCGGTCTTCACTCTTTCCTTTTGAAGATGGCTTCCTAGACGATGGTCATGGTGATCAGTCTTTATCATCGGGTCTCAGCTCTCCAACACGCTGTCAGAATGGTGAAAGAGTGGAACGCTATTCTAGAAAGGTGTTTGTTGGAGGTCTTCCTCCTGACATTGATGAAGGTACTGTGAATAAGTTACATTGGTGAGATGTGGGAATTAGCTTTAATATAATTACTTTTAAAAGGTCAGATTTCCATAAAAACAAATGTATTTTCCTAGGTATGTCGCTTGTAGCACTTGTGGTGTTATTTAAAACAAACACACACCACCACCCCCTGCGAGACCTGAGCATTTACTTGACATTCTTCTGTACCTTAAATGAGAAGACATGGAGATAGAAATGCCTGCATAGCAGGTCTCATCTACAATAGCATCATGTGTTCCCACGTAAGTGGGAAAGCTGAAAAAGGGAACTTGGTGGGTGCAGTCACTCCTCCACAATCTTTCCCTGTTCTTTTAAAAGGATGGGATTGACTTCAAGGATTTCCTTCATACAGTCCTTACCAAAATAAATTAGGCTTTAATTAATCAGCTCTTATATCCAGCATACATGCAGGGGAATTAATATGGTTACAAAATAATAACCAGTTTAGTGGGGCTGGCCAGGTTTTTTCTCAATCACTGTCTGCTCTACTTGTGTGTGCCCCCCAACACTCTGACTCCAAAAATAAAATTGTGAGGTTTTGGTGTATTTTTCATATTGTAGCTGGAATCCATCACTATCTAGCTTCAGTTGGCATACACAGGGAATTATAATGACAAGAGAGGTATCTCTGAATCTGATGTACTAAATTGAAGCCTAAATCACATGCTGCAATTTTAATTAAAAAAATAGTGCGAGTTACCAGGCTATGGTTTACAAAGAGCTCAAATGCAGTTCCCATGTCACATCATGAGTTGCAGGACTGTTGACAGAGGAACTGCTGCGCAATCTGAATCCCCAGCTGTAAGAAGCAGCAGACCAACGGGTACGACTGATGTGACATTGCTTTGTCACTCAGAATCAAAATATATGCCCAGCCTATCCTGCAAGGAAGCAACATGACCACATGGGAGCTGTTACCTTCTTCCATGAGAGGTCTACTCCAGTAACACTTTTTTCCTTCAGCTCCTGAGTTATATGATATGTGTGGTGTGGCTCTAGTCACTTGAAAAAATCTGAGGTGTAGCTCATGGGGTCACATAAACTGGACACATCTGAAACAGCAATCAAAAAGATAGGAAAACCACTGCCTTTCTCTTCCAACTTTTCTTCTGATGGATTGTTGTTCTGATCTATCTAGCATCACATTAGACACAATTGTAAACAAATTCTTTAAGTACATGAATAGATGCATTAAGAAAAAAAATAAAAATAACTTAAAATACTTTTTTGTGAAACATTTGCATGTAAACCAAAATTGTCCTGTAAGTTAGTTTTAGATGTGTGTTCCATGGTGTTTCTAAACTGATGCACAAAAAGCAAAGAAATAACTTGGTAATTCAAGGCAGATTTCCAGAGGGGACTGAGGGAGGTGAAATCCCTGGAGTCGCATGACCTGATGCAGCCTGTTTTCTAGGGCATGCTGCAAGGAGTGGCCACGCTGACATGTCGCTCCTCCGTCAGTCCCGTGTGGCTGCATCTGACCCTGCTTTGTGGCTATAATTAGAAATAGACTGCAGCTGAAGCATATTAACTTCTGATAGATCATGTTTGCATTTAATCCTGCTGCAAACGTGCATTAGTGGCATGTAAAATTACTTTTATAAGCAGCCCTGTATAGCATAGAGGTGAAAGAATATTTAGGCATCGTCTATGTACATTACTGCAGTTTTCACTGTTCTTAATAGGCATAGGAAATAGTGGTGTGGTTTTGGTGTGGATTTTTTTTTTAGTAAGAATTTTTACCTTGCCACTGTCAGTCTTCAGATTCTCTCTAAGGTGCTTCATTTGTTTTTTGTAGATGAGATCACTGCCAGCTTTCGTAGGTTTGGACCTCTTGTGGTGGACTGGCCTCACAAAGCTGAAAGCAAGTCATATTTTCCACCTAAAGGTAATTAGTTTAATATACATTTATGCAGGCTGTTTTGGTAAAAGGAATCTATGTCTGCAACGTGGCAATCCATTATAAAGAAAAAAATAGATTCTTTATGACAAATTTTCTCTCAACAAGCATATTTTCAGCAGTTGTCATTACAGAAAAAACACAATTCAGTAACTGAAATGTGGTCCTGTATGTGTACTTCTTCAGCAAATCTGGAATCCTTGAATCATGCCTTAATATATATTAGGCTTGCTTTAGAAGGCAAGTTGCAGAAATTCCCTGGTGCTGATTCTGTTGCAAGTTTGCATATTGTACAGACTATAGGAATAATGCCCGAAGTCCTTGGTGGATTGGGAGAACCGGGTATTTTGTAGAGAAGCACGAGTCCTCTTTGTGCATTCCGAGCCGAGATGCTGCGGTCCTGCTCGGAACCCCAAGCTCTGTGCTGGGACTGGATTGCAGCAAGGAGCTCTGCTGAGGACCGGGCGGGCCGGCGTCACACGCAGCTGTCATTGGGATTCTAGGCTGGAGCTTATTTGGTTCAGGGCGCTTTAGAGCGCGTGCAGGTGAGGTAATTTGTGTCTGTCAGAAAAACATTACGCAGACCTGCGTTAGTTGAGAAAGAACAGTTTATGGGGAACCTGTCTGGGAGAGTTACTTGGCTAAATCAAATTGCTGTTACTGTATCCCGGTCTCTCCTGTGAGTTTTTATTATAGTATTTACATTGCATTTTCAGTGACGCGTGCCTCTTGCATATAGTTTGGGAGTTCAGTCACGATCTGAAACAGTAGCATAAAGTTATACACAGAATTTCTGACCTGTGTGTTAAGATTCTCTGTTCCCACTGACCCTGAAAGCTCTTAATTGCTCATTAAGGCCGCTGATTATTTCGGCAGAACAATGGGCTGTTCAGTCAGTGAACTAGCTTATCCTACAATATTTTGATAGATTTATTTGACTGTAGAAATCACACAAATAAAAGCCAACTTAATATATCTGGAAGCTTCAGTGCTGGAGGTGAGAACTCTGTGACAAATGCTTGCCCTGTAAACAGTATTTGGGGCACTTAAAACCAGAACAAAACCCCATAAATGCTTTCTCCTTCCTGTTCCGTTCTCACAGCTCAGCCTTGCTGTCAGTAGTTATGCAACATCTGTTATTGAATCTAAAAAAACAAAGCAAGACAAGCAAACCAAAACCAACAACAAAACACCCCAAACCTCAAAACCCCCCGTATTTTCCTAAGGACAGTTGATAAAAAGATACTATTTTCCCTTTTTATTTTATTTTTGAAGGCCTTTAGGGTGTTTTTGGCTAGTGAATTCCGATTGTGGCTTCACTTACAAGTTCAAAAAATGTACTAAAACCAGCTTCTCCTTGTCCCTATTATCTCATAGTACTCTCTAGTTTATTTTTTCTTATTAATTCACTCAGTAACTATTCATGGTAGAGCAACATGGGACTTCCAATTATGATTTTGTTCTGTATCTGACAGTGGACTAGTTATGCCTCACCAAACTTGTAGAAATGTTTTTGAACAAGATCTATTTTAGCAGAAGACAAGGGAATGCAGCCTCACTTCTATTTTTGTCATGATTCTAATATAGGAAACAGCTTTCAGAGCCCCTGCCAGTTGCCCTGAATGTCTGTCTGAAAGTGCTAAACAACAGTCAATCCCAACTGTTCCAGATTTATTTATATCTGACTTCTTAGTTATCAGGCAGAGCTGCAGCATCATGCGTCCTGCATTCCTGTCTTTGAGATTCACTTACAGTTACGTTAAGTTCGGTAGGGTAAATGTACTTGACTTGCTGTGATTCTGTACAGGCAGCATCTGCATAGAAGACAGAATCTTATTACCAGGAATCAAAGGGTAAAGTTTGGATGTGTATTATAGTTTTTTTTTTCACAGCTTTTGGTCTATTTTATATATAAAGAGTACTTCTTTTCCAAGCTTATTATGGAATCATTGACAGAAGTACCACAATAAAATGTCTCCACTGCTGTTTTTCACTAGAAGTTCCTGTAGAACTAATGGTTTTTTTACCTTTTTATTTTAAGCTGGTTTGATGCCTTATCAGGCATTTCTTTAAGAAATACAGTGAAATGAGAGGAGATATTTGAAATTAGCCTTGGTACAAATTCAGTGACATGACTTATTCAGCTGTCAAACACTTGTGAATTCAAATGTTTTCTCCCTTTTTCTAGGCATCCTCCATGTTGCATTGCTAGTTTGTAAATTCTCTGACATTTGCAATATGACTCTTTCAAATGGAAAATATGTAAAAAAAAAAAGTGCAAATTAAATTATAGAGGAGAGAATTTGGTGTTTCTCATGTGCTAGTAATCTCAAAGGTAAATGAGAAAAATGGTTTATTGGAATGCAGCGGGGATGATGTGGAGGCTAATCTTTGTTCACACATTAATAAAGCTTGACCTCCAAGGCTTCTCCCACCTACCTGAATGTGCCTCACTGGCAGTAAAACTGAACCCTGCTCCTTCTGAACGTATGGCATCACTTCCAGGCAGACATCAGTGTCCTTTTGATGGGTGGCCTTTTCATTACTCCTTCGTGTCTGTAGGGTCAGACCAACAGGCAGTGTTTGGACTTATAACCAAATTCAATATTTTTTTGTTTGCTTGCTTTGATAAGCATTCAGTCAGAGGTTGGGAGCAGACAGCATCAGCAGTTGATGCCGTGGGTCAGCAGAGTCAGCTGAGTTTTATAGTGGAGCAGTTTTACATCATGTTTTTTTTGTCTTCATAGTAACATCCAGGTGATGAGATCCCTCGCAGTCCTGAGTGTATTAATACAGGCTTCCAGTATCTACTTACTGGTATAATTTATTGAATCTGTGGAATGTTTACTTTGTTGGTGCAATATATTAATTCTCTATAGTCACACTATATTAGGAACGCTTTGATATTCTTAGGACTAGGAACAAAAGGCAGCAGGAGCTATTAGCCACGGCTAATCTGATCAAGCATGAAATGTGAAAGATTAAAATAAAATGTTGCTTCCAGTCTAGTGACCTCCCCCCAACCTTGAGGGCTTTATCTGGTTAGTTTAGTGGGCAAGTCAGGCCACAGATGCGTAGTCAGTTCTAACAAGCCATATTAGCTAATGTATTAGTTGGTATGGTTGATCAGCTTAGGTGCAGTGGCATGTACACTGTGTTCAGGACTAGCTGGGCTCCAGAAACATTCCTGCAGCGATCAGCTTGAGCAAAGAAACTTTCCTGGATCTGGGATCCTGAGCAGGATGGTGTCACCACAAGCTTGTTTTGGTGCATTACTTCAAGTTTAGTGTTGGACCTGATGGACATAAACTGGTTGTGTGTGAAATAAGCTTAACTGCAGTCTCCAACACAGTGACTTACACAAGGCTTATTTCAGTGCAATGCCAACATTATGACTGTGGACCTTGGGGGACTGCACGTCAACATGGATGTGGCTGCACCGTACTCTCCAAGCACATCTGTACTGACTCTATTATCCAGGTTTTACACTAGGGTTTCACTATCCTTACTGAATCTTGCCTGGCATCACAGAATACCCTGTGATCATGTGTTTGGGAAAGTGATCTGGTTTGGTGGATGGTTGAGTTTTGGTTATTATAATAACAAAACCAAAATCATCTGATGGATCAAGTAACCTTTACAGGATGTGTTTGTTGCCAGCAAGTTCAATATTTAGGTTGCTGAGAGCAGAGGGACCAGTGGCACCCAGCTGTTTTGTCTCTGAAAGTGTGCATTATGCACTTGAGCAAGAGAAGCTGGTAACAGCTGACAACGAGTACAAGAGGTTGCTATTTCTAGTTCTGAGCATCTGTATTGTTGCCTTCACATTTCCTTTTACTCCTCCTATGCATTGTAAACCTTAGCACCATGTTTTTGTGTTGGTGGCACCCATGAGGTGATTTTAATGCTTTGCTTCTGAATAAGGCCAATTCATTCCCATTACCTGAAAAGTCTTTGGACAACTTCCTTGGGATCTGTTTGGATGTGTTAGTAACGGAACTGGCGAAATTGTAAATGCCACATGTTGGTCTTTGGAAAGCAGGTGCCCGGTTTGGAATGTATTTACTTGGCTTTCAGCAGAGTTTTGGGAATTAAATGTGGTTTGTGGCAAGTATTTTTTGAGTACCTATGAAATGTTGAGAAATAATGAAATATGCGCTAAAGAATGTAGTTATTGACTGTAGTTACAGATTACCATGACACAATCTATTTCACTCTGGCAAAATCCAGATAATTCATATTTTATTCAAATATAAACTGAGAGGTTTTATTACTTATTTGCTGGTCTGCTGAGTTAAGCAAGGCTTATGCTAACTATAGTCATTTTTTTCCTTTTTTTTAATTAAACAGATGGTGCTAACTGTTTCAAAAACATTCGTTTAGGTTATTTTTTAGCAGATTGCTAGCTTTAAAACAACTTTACTGATTTTCTCTTTCTGGTAACTACCATTTTTCTAGCAATCACTAAAAACTACACAACATATTTTAAAATGACAAAAATTATGCCAAAGCCTTCCTCTGTTCCTTTCCATTTAGGAGGACTGATGTTTGGATAAAAGTGAGAGATAGGGTGAGAAAATAAAGTCCAGCATAAAATGCCAAGCCAATTTCTGTCTTTTAGAAGCAGAAGTCAGAGATCATAGCATTTGCTAGAACGGAAATTGATGTTCCTTATCCAGAAATACACAGCGTGGCAAATAGCGATGCAAGATCTTTATTAAAATTTATTGCCATATGTTCCAACACACGTGTGCAATATCAGCCTTTTACCCACTGCCATCTGAGGCCATGGATATATTAGGTTGGCACAAAAGCAGTCGCAGTTTTGGACCATTAATTTTAAACCATTATAACTAGGATCAAACATCCCTTTATTAATCAAAATAGGAACCAATACAATCAACACAGTTTTGCCAAAATAAGAAACAAGTTGGTTTATTCCTGTAGTGTAAAAATCTGCGCCTCGGGATTCAATGAATTCTTGCAGAGCATTTCCTGCATCTTGCTGGTTGTGGAAGTGTTTTCTCTGCAAAACGTTGTCAAGATGCTTGAAGAAGTGGCAGTCGGTTGGCAAAAGGTCAGGGGAATCTGGTGATAAAGGCAAAACTTCATAGCCCAGTTCATTCCACTTTTGAAGTGTCAGTTGGGCGGCCTGTGGTTGGGTGGTGTTGTGGAGAAGAATTGGGCCCTTTCTGTTGACCGGAGCCAGCTGCAGGCGGTGAGTTTTCAGTGCATCTCATTGATTTGCTGAGCAGACTTGTCAGCTGGAATGGTTTCGCCGGGATTCAGGAAGCTGTAGTGGATCAGACCGGCAGCAGACCACCAAATAGTGACCGTGACCTTTTTTTGGTGCAAGTTTGGCTTTGGGAAGTGCCTTGGAGGTTCTTCTTGGTCCAACCACTGAGCTGGTCATTGCCAGTTCTCATATACAATCCACTTTTCATCGCATGTCACAATCCAATCAAGAAATGGTTTGTTGTTGTTGCATTGAGTGAGAGAAGACAACACTTCAAAACAATGATTTTTTTGGATTTTCAGTCAGCTCATGAGATACCCAGTTGTTGAGATTTTTCACCTCTCCAATTTCCTTCAAATGCTGAATGGCCATAGAATGATCGATGTTGAGTTCTTTGGCAACTTCTCATGTAGTTGTAAGAGGATCAGCTTCGATGGTTGCTCTCGGCCGGTCGTTGTGAATTCCCAATGGCCGGGCACTATGCTCCTTGTCTTCGAGGCTCTCGTCTCCTTTGCGAAACTTCTGGAACCCCCGCTGCACTGTACGTTCATTAGCAGTTCCTGGGCCAAATGTGTTGTTCATGTGAGTTGTCTCCGCTGCTTTATGACCCATTTTGAACTCGAATAACAAATCTGCTCTAATTTGCTTTTTCTCTAACATAATTTCCATAGTCTAAAATAAATATAAACAGCAAGTTACAAGTCAGTAGCAAAGAAACCATAAAGCAACAAAAGCAGATTCAAATGATACATAACATAACCACATTTAAGAATGTATTCCAATATCAAATGACAAATTTCAACAACGCAAAAACCACAATTCCTTTTGCACCCACCTAATAATTTATAGTCCCTGTGTCTTTCTACGGCAGGGCAGCATAATCCCAAATCAATGCAATTCATCTGATGTGTGGTAGCAAAATGCAGCACATGCTACTCTGCTCTTCTGTAGCTGTGTAACTTAAGGCTGGTTTTGTATAGAATTTTATTTTAGGTTTTCAATGACTTTTGTTTAAGATTCTCTTTGTAAAACTCTTCACACTATTTCCTGTCTTCTCCTAAATGTTGGAGGGTTCTTGGTGTACTGATAATGGTAATTTTTAAATATCTGTCTTTGAGACTGCTGTGCCAGTTATCAAAGAGCATTCAGGGAGATTGCTTCATAGAGAGAATCTCTGTCCCTAAAACGATGTCATTTGCAATTTTCTTTTGTGATTTTTAGGTTGCTATAGAAATTTTTTTTATCCCTGAAGAAACCGCATTTTTTAGCAATCATTTGTGGCCCCTTCTCCAGTCAGCACCTTGTGATGCCGAAGGAGTGACCAGGGCTCTTGAGAAGGGGCTCAGCATCCATAGTCTCCACTGGATGTGGAAGTAAAGGTGTTTATGTCAGTCTTACCTAGTTGCTTACTAGTAACCAAATTAATTTTAAAAGGCTATTTATTATGAGAAAAATATAACTACTGTAGCCAAATATTCCTGAGGTAGTTTACATTATTACTGAAAACCTTATTTTGAGAGCCAGGACATGCAAGTTTAGAAAGGATGGGTGGCCTAGAATTCAAGAATGAAATTTGGATTTCTGGGTTCTAGCACAAGTCATAAAGCAGAGTAAATCCAACCCCAGCAGCTTCTGTCTTCCTCAGTAGTATAAACCAAATGTTCTTATGCGAGAAAAATCTTGTTTTTCAGAAATGAATTTCTCTCCTTCTGCCTACTTCTCTCTCTTCTCTAGTCTCCTTATGTGGTGTCAGAAGGCTTGTTCCCATCAAGACAGGACAAATTTGATGCGATGCCCACAATTACTGGGTTGGCTCCTTTTCAGGACTGGCAGGGGGAGGGGGGCAGATGTTGGTCTGCGATTACTGATAGTGGCTCTCAATCATTATGCTGTAAGAATAGATCTAAGAACAGATCTTGTGGCACCACGTGCTTGGTAACACTCTGGAAGACATTTTTTTTTTTTAACCTTCCTCCAAAGATTTCAGAGTTCTTGAGATATGGCTGACAGGCTGCAGTAATCCTCAACAGGTTCCTGGGTACTTGAAAAGCCAGTGTCCTGGCATTTCTGGTAGTTCTTTTGTTCAGCTGAATAAAATTTTTAGGATCAACAGTCTAGTCACATTGGATTATGCGATGTCTGTGTACTGTAGGATGTTGTATGTGTACAACAGACAAATAAAGGACATTTTTCTGGTTTTTGAAGAAGTAATATGCATTTGGGGATAATGTGTCATACAGGAAATAAATCCAATAGCTCTCCATCCCCTGCGTTCCTCTTTATTGCTCAAGCAGATTATTTAAGCAGGGAAAGTTCTGTTGCCTCCAAAGTGAGAGTTCAAGGGCTGTTATAGTCCTAGAGTAGCTTTTCCAGTGTGTGTTGCTAATATGATAAATTTTACTGTCAGACATACCTGTTATCCACATGAAAATGAAGATTTTAGTATTTGGCATCTGAAGACAAATGCAACTCTATGGTTTCTCATGGCTGCCCTCTAATCTGCCACAGAAACAACTTGTTTTCATACTCTTCCTCACTAATGTACTAGTCCCCAGAGTTTCCAGAAAAAAACTGGAAAGACAATCCGGTGATACGTTTTCAATTTCAGCCTGGATGTGCATCTGTCAACCAGCCTCTTTTGTATCTGAATCTATTGCGAAGTGTTTTATATAATCAGGAGGGTGGCTGCAATTAACCATGTAACTTCATTTTACAGCATTAGTAATAAATTCCTAGAAGAGTTTTGTAGTCCTAACTGTTCAGAGGCTATTCAGAGTTTTTTAATAGAGACAAAATACCTTTTTTAGAACACAGAAGACAATAAAGAAAGTTGTTTTCCTTTTATTCCAAACTGCATTACATTCTAGACTTCTTCTGTTGGATTATATGATTATAGGAAGAAGACGGGGTGTCTCATAAGTGGATCAGCAGTCTTATGGCCAGTGTCATCAAAAGGCCTTGAATTTCCCACAGAAAAAAACATGAGGTTTCTGAAAGACGTAATTGATTTCTTGGTAGCAATTAAGGAGGCTGCTTTGGAAGCCTATATTGTGTGTGGTCTGTGTATCCCTTTCCTGTTAAGTTGTATCTAATGCCTCTCAGGTTTGCTTTGACTGATGGGCTGGGTATTGTGTTACAGGAGGAGAGATACTTAGGCCACATCCATTGCTTCCAGCAAAGCCAACTTTGAAGTTCATAAGCATCACGTCTGCACCTACTGATAGGTTTTTTTTCATAAGCCTCCTGACTCTTTAGCGAAAAACTAAAGGTCACATGTTGGATTTACATAATTTTCTATTTCCAGAACAAATTCTTTCCATAAATCATCTAGACACTTTTCTGTTGGCCATTCGCCAAAGAGGCAGGCTGTTTCTTTCACTCACTGCCTGGAAGGGTTAAAATTGCAATGGGATTTCTTATACTTTACATGAAGTGTTTTATTAGACTACCTTGAGTTACGTCACAGTTGACATTTAAGGCTTGTCTCAAGGGGATTGCTGCTTCTAAAATCTGAAGAGCAGCTGGTTGGAGTCTGGGTCATGCATCTACTAATCACTGCTCATCATCACAAGCTTTCAATCAACTGTCCAGTTCAATAGGTTCTGTTTAAATAGCAATTCCAAGCACCCACTTTCTGGACTAACTGTTGCAGTAGATTTGTTGGGGTACATGCTGAAATAATTGACTCAGATTCTTCAGTAAGACTTACCTATGTATAGTGCTCATGTTTTTTTCTTCATTGTTGTGCAGCTGTTACCTGCAGCAAAACCTCTTGAAATTTTGACTTATTTAGACTAAAAGTACCTCTGACTTAAATGGAAAATGGTCAAGTGTTTGGTTAAGTGATGCAGCAATCTGAAGAAATGATGGTGGCCAAAAAAAAATCAAATTTCAGGCAAGTTTACTGATATCTCTTTTGGACAGAAAAAGGAAATTTTAAAGATAATCCTTATTAAAGAATGGATTCTTTTATGAGATTTTCAAGAATGTGTCTTGGGTATTCAGTATTCTGTACTACATAGGTAACTAAAACCAACTTACATGCAAATTGAGTATTTTTTTTAATTTATTGGGCAATTAATTTTAATAGAGCTAGACGTGGTTGTGAACACAGGTTTTAAATCTTAATGTTCTTAAAGATTATCTCGAAGAGAAAGGAGGAGCCCTATGAATTTATCTTCTAATAATCAAAGAAAGTTTTACAAATCACCAGCTATCCAAATCCAGGACAGGGCTAAGTTCAAAATTTCAACTATTTTTAAGTCTTTCTTTGGGAGACACCCATCCTCTTTTCAGGAAAGCTTTGTATTTAGTGAAACAGAAGCACATAGAGCTTGATCACTGACTTAATGGCATTTCCTAAGTAAGAGCACCGAATCATGCATTTTTAGGGGTGTGCATCTCTTTCATTTTTGTGAATGATAAATATATTAGGCTGTGATATATGGCATTGAGTATACATGTATGTTATACTGCTGTATCAAACTGAGTCACTGAGTAGCTTACACATCACACATGGCCTCCTCAGGAGGGATTAAGATGGTCTGGCATAGATTCCCACT